>JASPKZ010000048.1:0-566015 GCA_030220185.1 Diploptera punctata
GAGGGAGGAGAGACGAAGAGAGCGAGGAACACACACAGAGAGAGAGAGACATACACAGAGAGGACAACACAGAGGGGACAGGCACAGGAGAACATACCGACAGGACACAGAGGTACCTACAGGACAGGACAGACACAGAGACAGACAGACACAGAGTACAGAGAGGACAGAGACAGAGAGACAGAGACAGACAGACACAGAGACAGAGAGACAGAGACAGACAGACACAGAGACAGAGACAGACAGACACAGAGACAGAGACAGACAGACACAGAGACAGAGACAGACACAGACACAGAGACAGACACAGAGACAGACACAGAGACAGACACAGAGACAGACACAGAGACAGACACAGACACAGACACAGAGACAGACACAGAGACAGACACAGACAGAGAGAGAGAGAGAGAGAGAGAGAGACAGACAGACAGACAGACAGAGAGACAGACAGAGAGAGAGAGCGCGCTTGACGCGTGTTTATTCACAGATGACCAGATTACGGGTACAAGATCGAAGTTTGAACTTCAACATGTAAATATACTGTATAGTTTACAAAATATTGCTTCCAAATTTGTTATGACCATTTCAACATAGAAAGCAAAAGTAATGGCATTTTCAGGCAAATAACTAATACAAAGAAAAATAGGTGTAAATAATATTTTAATAGAATGTATTAAGTTAGTCGATTACTTTGGTTCTACAACCTTTCTTTTCTTAAAGATAAAGATATGAAGATTAACGTTGATGATCTTGAAGAAGATTTCCGGGCTGTAAGGCCGTGGTCTCGAGGCTTGAAGTTCTCCGACGTTTCGCCAGAGACTGCGTCTGGAATCCTGAAGGGCTGTCTTGAGGATGCCAGACGCTGTCTCTGGCGAAACGTCGGGGGACTTGAAGCCTCGAGACCACGGCCTACAGCCCGGAAATATTCTTTAAGATCATAGCAACTCCGGCCGTGAAAGCCTAAGTCAATACATATGAAGATTAAGATTTCCAAATTGACATTGTTCCTTAACGTAATGAATCGGTTTAAGTATTCTCAAGTGCATTGACTTAGAGACTTTAACTTCTGGAAAACCCTTGTTCGACCTAGTTCATATGTCCGTTCTAGTGGACTGCTGGTTGCCATGCTTGCCTCAGGTTGGGTTCAATTCCTGGTAGGGGCAATGCAATTTTAGACGGTGTAAAAATCCTGAGAATGCGTGCCTTCGGAATGGAATTAAAGCCATGAGTCCCTATGTCGTATATTTATGATACATAAAAGAACGTGAAGGCTGATAAGAGTTCACTTAGTACAATTTGTCCCCTTTCGCGCCAGATTTGCATTGCAACACCAAAGACCTTAGCTATTAAAAGCGTCATTAAATGAAATATTATCTAAAACCAGTTGTTACATATGGAAGCGGCAGATGGAGTGAGATTTACAACATATGAAAGGCATTTCATCATAAGAACTGCCAGATACTATTTCCTCGATCAAATAAGAAATGAAGACTTCTCAAGTAATTAATTAAAAATAGATCCAATCACCACCCTGCAGTATAAACTGAACCGAACTGGAAAGAAAGAAAACATGTTGCTAAGTATGTATGCTAACTACTTACCAACGTAGATTTTAATTTTAACAGGGCCTATTCCACTAATACATCGAAGAGTTTGTGAAGATAAAACAATTGATCAGAGACCTAGCAGACTTTTGAAAAATTATGTTAATGGTAACTAACCCACTGTCGCTATCGAACCCAAAGGTTCATATCCGCGCTGGCATAGCTCTCCTTGCATCTTGTTTCTCAACAAATGTTTTTCTGTCATCCCCTTTATATTTCACTTTCTTTAAATCATAGTTAATATTATTCTCCCATGTCAGTTTTTGGGGCTATCTACTGGACGCTTTCCATTTGGTTTTCCTACAAAAAGTTTCCAGGTCCCTCCTTAATTGTCCATTCCAGTTGTCATATGCCCTGCCCATCGTAGTCTACCCGACTTAATATTTATATTACATCTGGCTTCCAATAAATATACGTAGATATTACACAGTCTTCTCCTTCACATGTCTGTTCGTCTGTCTTTGGTCCAAAAGTTTTCTTGAAAACTATATTTTCAAATACTCGCAATCTTCTCCCCTCCCTTAAAGTAAAAGATCTAATAGTAATCATTGTAATTTCCATACTTTAAGCCAACAAGCACACCTTATGCGCTGATTGAGTAGGTGAGAAGAAAACATCTTAATTGCACCTCACTGCTAAACGGTTGTTAGAAACTAAAGTTACACTGAGATAGAATTATTACTAGAATCGCAGCAATTACCCACATGATAATTGACCCACATTTCTAAAGGACAATACAATTACACATGCTAACTTTCTCATCCCTTGTCTGCCCCCCCTCTCTCTCTCTCTCTCTCTCTCTCTCTCTCTCTTCTCTCTCTCTCTCTCTCTCTCTCTCTTCATACAGTTAAATAGTCTCTAAATTTGATAAAGTCTACTTTGTCTCTAGGCTCATCAATCTTTTATAATTTTATTAACACATTCGTGACTATTTCCCAAATAAGGGAATTTCATACGTAAATTCAGAAAATTGGTTAGGAACAGTTCATTAAATTATTATTAATTACAAACTTGGTTTCACGCTGGATGTCATTCTTTTTAATGTGTTGTGATTCTGCTACGGATGAAGTTCCCCGGAAGTGCGGCTTTGGTGGGGGGAAGTTGCCGGAGATAATGAGGTAATCACTATTGGCTTCTCTATAAATAGAACTAAGCTTATTTATAAAGTTTTAAATATCAATGGAATCCACTGTTGTGGTCTAGTGTAATGTTGCCTCAAACGCAGTACGCCCAGGTTTAATCCCAGGTCAGGAGAAGTTTCTGAGTCAGGGTTTTTCGAGTTTTTCCACACTTCTAAGAAACATGCCAGGAAACATTTAGGTATAAATAATCGCCAAACACCATCTGCCCATCATAATCATCTGTGTCTTACTCGTCCTGTTCATTGTGAATTTTATGAGTGAATAATGTTTTAAATGTTCATGTTGGCTCTGAAGTGGCCCTGGCACCGACTTGATCACTAAATCACTAAATATTTTAAAATACCTATATTTAAACAGTCCAACGCTGTGTTCTCGAGGTAGCATGCTGCTTCGTCACGCAGCTGGTCCGGGTTCGGTCCCCGGTCGGGGTAGTTTTTCTGGGTGAGATTTTTATCGGGGGTTTTCCTCACCTGTAAGACAAATGTAAGGAAAACTTTAAGGCCCAAACGGTCCCCGAAATCATATGACCATCATCATCATCACCCTTATCATTATCATCATCATCATCCTGCTTCACCGGTGTGGAAAGTGGAAAGCAACAGGAAGCTACCACACCTACAATTCCCTAGTAAAGCTGCAAGCATAGCATGAAAATGCTAGATTGCAGTGAAAGAACTGCCCTAGGGCAGAATTACTATGGATGGATATTTAAATAATGATTTGTGAGTAAACAGCTTAATTATATTCGTTAAATAGTCCTAACAAATGCCACTCTTGATTTCCAAATTCTCTAGATAAATTTGAAATCACTCGTGACATTACTTATGATAATATCAAATTTTATAAAATAGAAGATATCCCCATTTGCGCATCATTGGATTTGAGGACACAAAATTGAAGAAGTCAATTTAATTAAACGCATTGTTAATCCTGGAGAACTGACTCTTTGCAAGAAGTAATATTAAAAAAAATGAAGAATGGGTCGACTCAGCCTCTAACGGAAATGAGTACCAGACGCTTGTTCTGGGGGTAAAGGCGGCCGTCACGCAGGGCTGACAACCCGGCTGACATAAAGTGCCGATTGTCTAGAAAAAGTGGGAGCCTTAACCTCCTACTACCCCAAGGGCCTCCGGGCCTGTTGTGGGATCACTTTACTTTATGATAGATCCTAGTCACTAACTATAATACATAAAAACATCACCACAGAGAGTTGAATGGGTCACATTGCTGGGATTTCTTGTCAAGTCGGTGTAGCCGAAACATATTCTTAGTAAATGCCTATCAAGTGGAATTTTAGTGAATTTCGTACTAGTAGGCCTATACTTTGCTTTTTTACACGCTTTATATTAGCTTGACCTGTATCTGTCTATGTAACGGACCTGTATCTCTGTAACGGAATCTTTGAACACGATTATCACTCACTTAAAAACATTGGATGAACTTGAAACTGTGTATACTTGTAAAGGTCCCATGACAATACAATAATTTCATAATTGTTGTCTAAAATCCTGGCCAGAATCATCAGAAAATCAAAATAATAAAAACCGGAATAATAGGTTGCAGACTTATCGACTTTTTAGTCAGTCGTTGTAAGAGCTCAGTTGGTAGAGCGGTGGACTGTAGTGATATATAATTTCAGTAATCCATTGGTCGCTGGTTCAAATCCGGCCCGGAGGATTTTTTTTTTTTTTTTTTTTTTTGGAAGAGTATTAAGCAATTACATTTTCATGGGATTCCGGTTTATGACAATCAATTAAACTAAACATTAAAAAAGTAAATAATAGTTTAAAATAAACTAAAACAACACGCTTTATTAGAAAACCAAACTAAAAAAAATATAAATAATAGTTAAAAAAACTAAAACAACACGCTTTATTAGAAAACCGAACTAAAAAATGAAAAATAATTTTAATTTCCAACATGCTTGGGATTAAATTAAAGTGGTCAACAAAAAAAAATCATCTCCAACACATCTAGAATAAAACTAGAGTTATCTAAAAAATAATTATACCATCAAAAGCTTGGGGTGCTTTTTATGGTTTTCTTCTTAGAGACTACTTTTACCAATATCTGTTTATTATCAAATATATTAATTGATATAGAGCACCCCACGCTTTTGATGGTAAAATTATTATTTTTTAGATAACTCTAGTTTTATTCTAGATGAGTTGGAGATTATTTTTTTGTTGACCATTTTATTTTTATCCCAAACGTGTTGGAAATTAAAATTATTTTTCATTTTTTAGTTCGGTTTTCTAATAAAGCATGTTGTTATAGTTTTTACAACTATTATTCATTAATATTTTAGTTTATTATTTTGTTTTTATATTACGGATATTAAAGTTAGTGCTTACTGTATGTTGACAAGGAAATAGGTTTATATTGTTGTTACCGATTTTATACATCGTAATAACTTCAAATAAATGTGCGGCAAGCTATTCAACTAGGAGAAATTGGTAAACGCTATATCGTATCCTACCTATACTAAAGCGAACCTTATAAAAGCTGCAGGAATAAACGGGCATGTTGAGTTGAATAATAGAGCAATAGAACACTAAATGTGTTTCGGATTTCTTATTAAAAACCAATGCTCGTTAATTCATTGCACGTTATTTCCCAATACAGTAAAACGTGTTTAATCCGGAACGTGAATAATGCGGAAATCTGTCCAATGTGAACAAATGTATTGGTTCCGGCAAAATAATAGTAATTTTACATGTATTTATTTTGTATAAAACGGAATCTGTCCAACGCGAAAACGGAAGGACATTTCTACACAATTCACAAAAAAATGTTTATAAGGCGGAAAGATAGAGAGAGAAATAAATTAGTTTCCATTTCATTAAATTCCCGTTAGGCGAATTAACAGTAAGTGTTGATACTTGCCGCCCGTGCCGGGTGAAGTAGAGTTTCTACCTGTAACTGGATTTTTTTTTCGGTCTCTGCACACATATTTTGCGAAATATAGGTTCGTTTAACAAATATTTGGCGGTTGACATCTGTCTTACAAATAACCAGTGCACTGTGATCTCTTAAATTAGTTTAAGATCTGAGAGTAATTGTGTACATATCTTTCACCGGTAGCGTTCTTAATTTACGAAATAAAGATGGCTAAATCGTATGTATCATTGTCATTAAACGAAAAAGTGAACGTGATTGAAGATAAAGAAAAACAAACTCTTAGTACGCGAAATAATGACTAAATTTAAATGTAAAAAACCCCAAGAAAAAATAACTAATAAATGGATGCAAGGAAATGGTCAAATGAAGAGGAAAAAAATCAACGAGGTATGTTTAACAAGTCCACGATCAAAAAATCTCCAAATTTCCGGGCCGATGCTCCAAAGTCAATCTCTAGCTGTTGCTATATTCCTAGGGAATAACGATTTCAAGGCATCTTCAGGTTGATTGTGGACAGTTTTAAAAGACGACACAATGTAGTAAGGAATGAAATTTTCAGGGAATCAAAGGATGTGGACGAAAGTATAGTTAGTGAGTGGAATCCGAAATTGCATATTTTAATTTTAGAATACGCGTATAAGAGACATTTTTAACGCTGACGAAAAGGGACTGTTTTTTTTTTTGCGCGTTACCTTCGAAGTTGCTCGTACATACTGTACTTAACTTTCCAACGGCAGCGGAAACACAATGAATCCAAGATACATAAAGAGACATATACGGTGCTCTATAATCTAAGATTGGTTAATATTTTCCTTTGTTTTTTTATAATGCGGAATGTTGTCTAATGTGGAAAAAAATTGGTCCCATGCCATTCCGCTTTGAACACGTTTTACTGTGCTACAGTGTATCCGAAAGTAGCCAATGTTTTATAGCTGCGTTTCTCAGTCTATGGGTTCCGAACCATTGGTGGCTCATCAGGGTGGTCGCAAGTCCCCCATTGCGATAAAGGGACCACAAGATGTTATATTGCAAGGCAGAATCGTAATGAATATGTACTTTCTTCTCAATTTTACTTTATTACACTTGAGGGAGCTAATTTTAAAAAGCCTTTTGTCCACCAAAAACTGAATATTTATGCGTCTACATCCTTCTTACGTAGATTACGACTTTAGACCAATCAGCATCCTCCCAGTCCTATCTAAGGCCTTGGAGCGCATTGTTCATGGACAATTAACTGATTACCTTAACACTCATAACATACTCGACCCATACCAATCAGGTTTTAGGACAGGCCATAGTACGGCAACCGCACTTCTTAAAGTTACCGAAGATGCGCGTGAAGCAATGGACAGTGGCCACATGACAATATTTACACTCTTGGACTTCAAAGCTTTCGACACAGTTTACACTGACATATTAATAGCAAAATTACGCGCTCTGAATCTTTCGGACAATGCTGTTAACTGGCTTGGATCCTATCTTCATGGTCGCCAGCAATGTGTATCCAATGCAGAACTTTCCTCATCCTGGCTATCACTGAAGGGTAGCGTCCAACAAGGTTCAGTGTTAGGACCACTTCTGTTCTCTATCTATGTTAACGATATATCCACTAGACTTACATATTGTCGATATCACCTGTACGCTGACGATTTGCAAATTTACATTCACTCCCATCCTGACGATGTACATGACACACTAGACAAATTAAATAGTGACCTAGACTCAATTTCCCAATGGTCGAAGAAACATGGACTTAATCTAAATACTGACAAGACACAGTGCATAATTATAGGACATCGGCGAATCCAAAGCATTATAAATTACGAAAATATCCCTACCATTCTCCTAAATGACAAAAATATCCCCTACAGCTCAGTAGTAAAAAATCTGGGCATCTATATGGACCAACACCTAGACTGGAAAATCCAGGTGAATAATACCTGCAAGAAAGTGTTCTCAATTCTTCACTTCCTAAATAGTTTTAAAAACTTCCTTCCTACAAAATTAAAACAAATACTTGTACAGACTCTTATAATGCCACACTTCGACTACTGCGACATATTACTGACTAATCTGACAACTGATCTATCTGACAGACTACAGCGTGCTCATAATGCGTGCATTCGATTTATATTCAATCTCCGTCGTTATGACCACGTGTCTCCTTCATTTCAGGCCTTATCATGGCTACGCCTAAATGACAGAAGAACTTTACATTCACATACCTTACTATTCCAAATTCTGCACACATATTTACCAACTTATTTAACAACACGTTTTCAACATTTATCGGCTCATCACTTAGGAACAAGATCACAAGACTCTTCTTTACTTTTGATACCACAACACAGGACCTGTCTGTACTCTGAATCTTACACAATATCTATGGCTAGAGCATGGAACTCACTTCCCAGTCATGTCAGGACTGTCAATCGCTATCATTATTTAAATCCAAATTAACTGATATCTTAAGTTCGACACAATGAAAACATTAACTACATAACAACTATATAGAGCATTCTATTAATAATCATGTAGGAAGCTACTTGCTTTATTTTATATCATTTTAATTTTATTATATTCTATGTTTTTGTTAGCATTAGCTAGTATTAGATCCATCATCATTGTATTTTGTTTAGTCTGTATTTTAATATCTTAAAATTGTAATATGTACGTAATTTTTGTATAATTTTACTATTCGCTGGTTGAGTGGAAGAGAAGGCCTTATGGCCTTAACTCTGCCAGCTAAAATAAATTATTATTATTATTATTATTATGACTCTATGTAGAAATGCCATATAATGGCTTTCGATGTTGAGCCATCTAAACAAACACTAAACTAATAGTAAAGAAAAAACGGATATCCTAAGAGTCTAGAATTATACCGTTTGAACCAACGGTTTCTGGCAGGAAGGATTTGATAGTTAATGGAACTATACAAATTTCGTGTGACAAGTTGTACTCCGTATAATGATAATAAAACTAGTATCCGCACCGGGTGGGAATAATTCTTTTAAAATGTCCTTTTAAGAAGATTGAAATTCTAGAATCCGTGACCTAGTTCAGGTGAGAATAAATGACGTAATATGAACAGCGATGAAAAATACACACGTGTGCAAATCTTCTTTATTACAGGTGTAGATAAGATTACATCTAAAATCACCGTGAATGAAACAAAATGCAAGTAATAGTTACATATGTTTTTTCATTAAATTTTATTCACGCTTTAACATCTAAGGTGGATGACCTTTACATCTTGCTGTATCTTGTAGGCAGAAATTACTTTGACGAGGAATTATCTTTAATATTGCACACGTTCCCCCCCTTTTGTTTAATGAAATGTATCAGTTATTGGCATTGGTTAGCTTAGAGCATTTCTGCTGCTTGTTTCTAATTTATTTAAAGACGATTTTTTAACATCTCAGGGTACTAGCGTCACCATTAAAATTTGGATGTGAAAGGACCGACACATTTTGCTTAGAAAGCTTCTATTTCCAACCTTTTTAATTTTTTTTTTTTGCTGTAAAAAGTAAGATCAAATATGATATGAAATTATTGAATTTAGGGAAACATTAAAGATAAAAAACATTCACTACAGACATGGAGAATTATATATAGGCCTACATTTATTTTGGGTATCTGAAAATAATGGATACATCAAAAGTATCATAGAGAATGTTAAATCTCAAGATACAAGGAAAATGACCACGGGAAAGATATTTTAACCAAGCAAGGAACATTTTACAAGAAAAGGGGGATATAGGCCTAACTGGGAAAGAATTCAGAGTAACAAAAGCATGGGTGAATAAAGATGAATGGGGCCATATTTTGAATCGACCATCCGTAAGGACTACACGATTAGAGGAGATTGATGAAATCTAATACATGCGATCTATGGCTTTATTTCCCTTCCCAAGGAAAGTACACTCAGCATTTCGACATATTTAAAAATCTATCAACCCTGAACCAGAGGGGAGCATTATAATCACTTCTCAAATGCGACCAATCCATATATTGCTGAGAGATACCGTACTATGCGCGTACACACATATGTATGTATGTATGTATGTATGTATGTATGTATGTTTGTATGTAATTTATGTATGTAACTTATGTATGTATGTATGTATGTATGTATGTATGTATGTATATACATACATATATATATATATAATTTGAAAGGTGAGGTTTCGAGTTTCTGTATTTTGCAATTTGTGACATGAAAAATGCCCTTCATATTTCTTCTACCTTGAAGTTGTCCACAAAATAAAAATAAAAAATCTAGAAAACCGGGTAGTTAGTTTCTTGTTTCTTCTTTACTTATCTTCACAATTTTGTTTATCATTAATTCCAGGATAACCACAAAGAACATTTTCTTTAAAGAGAATTTCTCAAAGGGGAAGTTGTGGAGATAAATAGGCCATGTGGCAGTATCTTCTATTATGGTTTTCCGTTTTCCTCAGTTTTTAAACAATGTTTTAAATAAAATTTAATAACATTTTCTTCTAAAACGGTGTCTACTTTTACATATTTCTTCTAACGTTCAATGGTTTTATTGTTTTCAGATCATCGTGTTTTTATATGTGCTAAATTTTGTCTTTGTAAATACCACGCTATGTATTTTTAAGAATATGTTTTTGTAAGTATCGTATTCTGACTCTATAAAACCTTATATATACATTTTTTTTATTTACATAGTCTTTTTTGTCAGTGCTGATTGCTGTTAAGTCCAATAACAAATTTATCAGAAACTATTGGCAAAATAGTAAAGTCAGTATCAATAAATTTAATTAACCATTGAGGTGTTAGATTGTATAAAAATATAATATAAAATTGTATTGTTTTAATTATTTTAATGGTTAGGAGACTGCATGCAGAGTACATAATTTTATAATTTTAATATATTCACACAAAGTAATAAAGATTTAAAAATCACCAGAAACAATGGAGGTAAATAAAATTATAATGCTTATACTGTGAAAGTTAATCTTCATTGTAAAACGTTTGTTATTACAGTGGTTAATTTTTATACTTGTAAGACCTATTTTAGGCATAGTTTTTTTTTGCCTAAACTCCCCTTTTCTGTCGTATCGGAAGTTATATTTTATTTTAACGAAGGGTTGTAACTTCAAGGATAACTTGACGTATTCGCGAGGCCGATATCGTGATTACTGGTTAGTAAAAAATTAATTCAGGAAGTGATAAAACTTAAGTTAACGTGAGCGGTATACATAAAATTAACGAATCTAGAATCAAGGTAGATCTCCTGTTTGTTTGTTTTATTTCGACCAGGCCTAGCGAATTCTACACCAAAACAAACACTACAGGTTAGGTACTACGCGGACTATTGAGAGAGGTGGGGAGTAGTAGGCCTATTTGATCCTGCCCAGTATCGTCCGATTGCTATACAACTGTGTATTACGTTCAGGGAGCAACATTCTTTTCAGTTCTGATACACGGATTAAAGATATTGGTAAAGTGTGCATTATTTAGTTTATGTTTATCAGTGTTTCCTAGAATCGACAATACTGCACATTGTTTTAATTAATTTATTGTACAATTCTGTGCTATATTTTACAATGTTTGCATTAATTACAATAGGCCTATCTGGTATCCTCTTGACGTTACGTTTCTATTGCCCCCGATCCTCGTCCATGCAAGTGTTGTTTACACCGTTTCAATACTCAGGTCGTCCTGTACATGAAGTGTTCGCTAGTCCTGGGTTGATGAATCAAACACTGCTGTCTTGATATATTTTTTTTTGAATTTATGTAATCGTTAGAATCATTTAAAAATAAATAAATGAATATTTGATTTAACTTTGACTTAAACTACCTTACCGTGTGAGTTGTTCATGTTTGCTTTTTAATGAATGTTTCTGTATTTTTATTATTATTATTATTATTATTATTATTATTATTATTATTATTATTATTATTATTATTATTATTATTATTGGCGGCTCCGTGGCGCAAGTGGTTAAACGATTGAGTCTCGGTCACTCCATGTGGGTTTCGTGGTTGACGAAACGGAGCGTGGACAGGTTTTTCTCGTGGTTCCTCCCGTTTTACCCTGCCACAATTTTATTCCACCATTTATCCATACTCATCTCATCCCTCTGATGGTGTGTCAGGTGTGATCGGCTAGCACCCTTGTCATTAACATACTTCTATGTATGGGGTTTCATCTCATCTCATCCTTCGACCCGATCCTGAGTTGGACACGTGTTGAGGATAATTATTATTATCATCATCATCACCACCACCACCACCACCACCAACATAGCTGATCTAGGGTGCCGAGCTGCATGAAGTTAAGAAAACACACATAGTTTCGTTGTGAGGGTGTGGCGAATGGAAGATGGAGGGAATATTACCCATTGCTTCAAACATTCAGGTACAGCAGGAGTAAAATAAATATTCGCACTTGCAGGCATAAATAAATACGCTACATATCTGCAGTTTGGCAGTGCTAATACATTCTTGCCTTGACTACAATTCTCACTACCCTAGACTGGTGCTTTCCTCTGCCCCTCTTTTCAACCAATTAATGTCAGTGCTCGTATCGCTTGACCTGGAGCACCGGAAAGCAATACTATATAATAACTAGGGCAAGGCATTTAATGACCTATAAATTGGTAAAAAAAAAGCAAAATAAAAAATGCATTTATGACCTAAAAAATGAAAAAATGGCCAATAAAATAAAAAAATGACAAAAAGTTAATAATTACCAATAAAAATACTATTTATTAGATTAAGTACTCACTTGATTACTGAATTACATAAAATTTAACTTAACATCAAAATATTAAAAGAAAATTATTTAAAAAATACATATTACAGTACCTTTTATTGCAGAAAATCCATTTCAATTACACAGTGCACTTTTACAGCAATTTTGAATTGCAGTTAACAATCAGAATAAGGGTAGAAGCTAGCATAAGCTCTAAGAAATTGATAAAATTCCTAGAAGTGGGCAAGATCATTATGCACATACCTTGAAAAATAGGGGCAGTAGTTAGCAAAACAACTACTTAATTCCAAGAAATTGTATTGACAAGGAAAAATACTGAATAATAATAAAAATCTTAAGTCAAATACACATAATGTCTCAGCCTTCCGGAAAAGTGTAAAAATGCTCAAAATGACCTAAAAATTGCCAAAAAAATGACCTATCCCTAAAAAGTTAAGAAGATGCAAAAAATGCCCTAACGAATTGCTTTTATTTAATCCGCTTTTTAATGTCATACATTTTCATATATGCAAGCAATGTTTCAACCTTCATAAGAAAAATATGCAAAATCATTAATTGCCATGCCCTAATAATAATCAATAGCAACGATAATAATGCAGTTGAATGCCTCCCTATCTTACAAATAAATCACTTGGTCACAGGAAAATCCCAGCACAGCGTGACTGAAAAGGTAGCATTACGTCATAGAATTCTAGTGCTTCCGCAAAATAACTGTATTTTGTTCGCTGCCAAGCTATAGTAAAAAAAAAGTATCACTATGGCGTAATGAAAACTTTGTAATGAAACCAACTGCACGCTCGCAATGTCACCCTATCCTTCGAGCCATCATGTAATTTTATAGTGCATGTATTCCAAACGTGTCCTGTAACGTTGTGACTCTAGACAGTGGTCTTATTATTAGTCTATTAGCACCATCATTATTGTTAGTATAATAATAATACCAATTATAAAAACGTCGTCATTATAATGCAGTAAAACTTGTTTAATCAAGAACGTAAACAATGCGGAAATATGTCCAGTGTGAACAAATGTATTGGTTCCGGCAAAATAATAGTAATCTTAATTTTCTATAAAACCGAATCTGTCCAACGCTGAAACGGAAGGACTTTTCTACACAATTCACAAAAAAATGTTAATAAGGCGTTAAGATAGAGAGATAAATAAATTAGTTTCAACTTCATTGAATTCCCGTTAGGCGAATTAACAATAAGTGATGATTCCTGCTGCCGCGCCGGGTGAAGTAGAGTTTCTACCTGTATCTGGATTTTTTTCGGTCTCTGCACACCTGTTTTGAGAAATACAGGTTCGTTTAACAAATATGTGGTGTGTGACATCTGTCTTACAAATAACCAGTGCACTGTAAAATCTTAAATTATTTTAAGATCTGAGACCGATTGTGTACAGATCTTTCACAGGTAGTGTTCCGAATTTACGGAATAAAGATGGCTAAATCGTATGTATCAATGGCATCAAACGAAAAAGTGAAAGTGATTGAAGATAAAGAAAAACAAACCCTTGGTACGCGAAATAATGACTAAATTTAAATGTAGAAAAACTCAAGTTTATGAGATTTTAAAATACAAAGAAAAAATAATGAATGATGGATTCAAGGAAATGGTCAAATGAAGAGGGGGGAAATGAAATCAACGAGGTATGTTTTACAAGTCCACGATCAAAAATCTCCAAATTTTCGGACCGATGCCCCAAAGTCAAGTTCTAGCTGTTGCTATATCCTTAGAGAATGATTTCAAGGCATCTTAAGGTTGTGGACAGTTTTAAAAGACGACACAATATAGTGTGGAATGAAATTTTCGGAAATCAATGTATGTGGACGAAAGTATAGTTAACGAAATTGCATACTTCAATTTAAGGATACGCGCCTAAGAGACATTTTAACGCTGAGAAAACGGGACTGTTTTTTCGTGCATTACGGTCGAAGTCCCTTGTACATACTACACTTCACTTTTTAACGGCAGCGGAACTACAGTTAATCCAAGGTGCATAAAAATACATATACGGTGCTCTATAATCTAAGATTTGTAAATATGTTTTTTTTGTAATGCGGAATGTTATCTAATGTGGGAAAAAATTGGTCCCATGCGATTCCGCTTTGAACAAGTTTTACTGTATTACCATTAGATAAACTGTCTAAAGTACATTATAATGTATATACACTGTGTTTAGTATATAAAGTTACGTAGTTCTATGTATTATAACATCTTTTTCATGATATTTAATTTAAGATAGCCTATGTCGTATTTCTATAACTTATATTTTGTTTGTTAGTGCCGTTTGAATATAAGGTAAGAAATATATCAACTAAACGCTGTCAGAATAATAATAATAATAATAATAATAATAATAATAATAATGTAAAATCCAAGCAGCCGAGATGAAATTTTTAAGAAGAGTAAAAGGCTGTACTAGAATGGACCAGATAAGAAACGAGGATATCCGTGAAGAACTGCAGATCTACTCCATAAAAGAAAATATATTTAACAACAAGATACAGTGGAAAGAACATGTAGAAAGAATGGAAGAAAGTAGATTACCAAATAAAATCTTCCGTTATTTTCCAAGAGGAAGAAGAGATGTCGGACGTCCTCGGAAGAGATGGTCTTAGATCTATTAGTGAAGACGAAACAGGCAACTCTTGCCTAAACCAGGAAGTGAAGAAGATTATTATTATTATTATTATTATTATTATTATTATTATTATTATTATTATTATTATTTTTACTGTTATTATTAATGGATACTACATAACAGTGAACTTCATGGTCTTAATAGTGAATGGGGAATGAAATACGTGCATGGACGCTTTATGTATGAAAACCAGAAGGAAAACGCCCGGATGGTAGACCAAGAATGAGGCGGGAGAATAACGTTAACTATGATTTGAGGAAGTAGATTATACAGGGAATGATTGGAAAACATTAGTTCAGGATAGGGATATATGGAGAGCTTATGTCCGCGAGGCCATGAACCTACGAGTTCGATAGTGCCAGTGAGTTAGTTATGTCCACCGATTTGGTTTCGGGGTAGCATAGTTGCCTCGTACGCAGCGCGCCCGTGTCCGATTATTGGTCGGGAGAAATTTCCCGGGCGATGATTTTTTCGGGGGTTTTCCTCACCTGTAAATAAAATGTCAGGAACATTTAAGATCCAAACGTTTCCCGAACATCATCTGGCCATCATAATTATCATATTAGCCGTGTTTAGTATGAATGTGTGCGTGAACATGTTTCATCTTAATGTTGTGTTGTTTCGGAGGAGGCCCTGGCATTGAGCTGATCACTCATTCGGAGAGACCCTCCATGTTCTTGTGTGCTCAAAAGAGTATGTGTGTGATCCATAGTTTACAATCTGTTTCCGACAGCCTAAGGCCCGGGTGGCGTGTTGCACATAAAAATACGTGTAAGATGAGAGGTTAAACTACGTTAATGGAATAAAAAATTATCATCATCATTATTTATCATCATATGAACCAAAATCATGATTTAAAACGCGAAGGATAAAAATCAAATAACAGGTAACATCCTCATATGTGGCATAGTTAGTTTCAACTCTGAGCTACAGTGTTGTGTCTTGAGTGGTCTTAAAATATTTTAATTCGGCAACTGTTAATAAGAATTGCCTTCTTTAAGTGGATATATCTTGATTATGAAAGTTCAGAATTTCTAATTTAGAATGTAATATCTTACGTACTAGACCTGTGGAGATGAGCATACGTATCATATCCCATCTTATTCATTCTCTTGTTATTATTATTGTAATTTTTCTCAGCCAAACAAAATGTATAATTTTCATTTAACCCTGTTTCTCCGTTGTTCCCTTCTGAACTACGGTACTTTTATTTGTATACTCCTCCTCACTATCCTCATCCAGTTCCGCACTCGGTCTGAATTTCCTTTTTTCTGCCTTCTGGAGTCCATCGTATCTTTTTCTTCGGTACTTTTCCATTTGTGTTATATGGCAGATCATTCCAGTATTCTGTAATTTTAACTACTAGTAGATTCTTTTCTATAATTATTATATATCTTATTTTTTACATTTCTTACCTTTTCTTTCATTGGCTTCCTTGCTATTCTCCTAAATTCAATTCACTGTTTCTCAGTCATTATTATTATTATTATTATTATTATTATTATTATTATTATTATTAATATTGTTGTTGTTTATGGCTTTCAGCAAAACGAAGGGTCAAACAACTTTTATTGTGGCGTTGCAAGGTAAATAACTGTAATTTATTATTTTCTTCTAATTATAGCGCACTAAGGTAATCAACTAGGAAACAGTCTTGGGGAAATTCCAACTGTGTTCATATGTATATCCACGTGATTGGTTTCTATCGCCTTCAGCAATCTCTAAACTTAAATGCAGTACTACTTGTCGTTTAGTGTAGCTATATATTCCAGTTTAGTAATGAAGTGCTTTGTAATGTACAATCTAATTAATGTACTTCGGTCTCTAAGAAACTTTAATATTTTTTTATTTGTTATGGTATATTCATCTACTCCCTTCCAGCTTCTTTTGGCTCATTTTCTTTATTTTCCTTAGTGTTAATATTCCCAAGTGCTCCCGTGCCTGTTAGGAGAGGATATCGTTGACATACTATACAATTTTCTTTAAGTACGAATATTACAATTTAAGTCTTGGTTAGAATCTCCACTTGCTGTTCCGACCGGAGTTTCTGTGTTTTCCCCTGGTTATGAAACTAATGCTAGAACATTTCGCCGAAAGGCTGCAACCCATTTATAATTGTATATTTACCGTAGCTGGACTCAACGCCTAATTTTCAATTTGTTAGCGCATTGCGCAAATACCCATTTAGGTAATAGTGTATAGTTTCGCGCACGAAACTCCACCCTCGGTTAGCCTCTTTGGTCTTGGGTTTTAGCCACACAATGACATGGACGGCCTCCCCGGACGAGTGTCAAGGCTACTTCCGTGACACACAAACATCATACTGAACAAGGGGGATGCGGTAGGATGATAAAGATAATTATAGCCAAATTTGGTTTTCGGAGATCATTTGGGCCTTATTATTTTGTGTTATAAACCTCGTCCAGGAAATTTATCGCTATTCTGGCCCTCTGCGTCAGAGGCAACGACGTTATCCTGAGATCATTGCGGTAGACAATTTTGATTCCTAGATCTTAAAATGCACAGAAAAAAATACTACCAACCCGGTGGGAGGGTAGCGCGTTCTATATGTTTAGTAGTTAATTTTACCTCCAAGAAAAAAATGTAATTCAATAAAAGTAATGTATAACTATATTTTCCCTGTATCTTTGACTTCCTTAAGTGTCCAAACAGGCTGGTCGTATTTCTACCGCGTAGATCTCGAGCAGCTGTATATTAGGAGTACCGAGGAGCGTTTTCCTTCTATGAATTTTCAGGAAACAGTATGGTGGCTTGTAAGCGATGTGAGAGGCGAGGGAAATGTTGTTTTTATGTATCTTGTCGCTGGGGCTGGGTGGAACATCCAACATACAGGGGGGGGGGGGAGAAATGCGAAAACGATCGAGACAGTTCGAAAGTCTCATATTGTCAGTGTTGTTATGCTGAGAGCAATAAGTTTACATTATTCTGAAGATATTTGCTTAAGCAATGAAGTAATTTTAAAAGTAGTCTGCTGAATCCCCAGTAAGTTTATGTCACTGATATTGTTTTAATGCTATCATTCACATAATCTGCAATACAAGTTCAGTGAATTGTAGCAAAAAAAAAATGCACGAATTACTATTGTACAGTGTATAATCAGAGTGAAACGAAAATATGAAATGTGGTGAAAAATGATTTAGGGTCGGTTTCACCAACAGAGGCAACTATATTACGTCAGTTTAAGCTATGTATTATATATGGGGAAAACTGGCGTAATACAGTTACCTCTGTTAGTGAAACTGACCCTTAATGAAAAATTGGAGATAGAAATAACCTAACGTGATATAAACATCATAGATCATCCAAATATAGCTAGGAATTTTGGTTAAAACAGGATTGCCAACTTAGTGGAAAGGTTGACTCATTACTACAGATTACGCTGACTCAGTCGCTGAGTCTGTCGTCTTCAATTCCACCGGGTTAGAGGATTTCAAACTTACGATAGCTTTCGAAATGTAACATAATGGAAGCTAATCTAAGAGTCCTTAAAGTTACAAGTCATGTTAACATTGTACTAGTTATTTGGCCCAATTCTCTTTATACCTTAGTTGGCGTCGAGGTTTTCTATTCCTTTCTATTTAAGAACACCTTCTTAGCCTTTTCCCATATTATTTTCAGAGTATTTCAAAGTACCTATGTGTTGTCATCCCATGTTTTTTGTGATTTACCTTTACCTCGTTTGCCTTTTTCTGGCTTTATAATTGTTTATTGTATCGTCATGCATCCTATTTACGTGACCAAACAATCTGAGTGGAAGTTGATATAATTATACGTAGCCTATTATTTTAACATTCAATATTGTTTGTTTACTAACTTTATACTTTCTTGTTCTTCCAACTTCCATGCGTAAATATTTCTTTTCGGAATGGGTGTGTAGTAGTCTAAATGTTAATTGCTGACATAATGTGTTCCAAAAATCATGCGATTTAACGACGTAGCATATAATACAGAAGTATGTTGGTAGATGTGGCAATACAAGAGGAAAATAAAAATGTTGGCAGCATTAAATGTAATCGAATATGTACTGAAAGTTATGTGATAAGAATCTAAGTACTTTGTAACCTGTGACACATTGTAGAATGTAATTCAAATCATATGCACTACAATAGCCCAAGTTTGAAAACATACTCTATATATTTTAGATATTTCAGCAACATAAAATAGATAATCGTTGCGGTTCACAATCATCTATACTTTCCGCATTACTTCACGGGGCTACTTGATTTCATCTTTCGAGGAAGTTTTTTTTTGTATTGTTAATCCAATTAAGGATTGTTTTTATCCACCGACTGTCATTTTTTTTTCGTGCCACTGGTACATGTGATTCTTATATTTTTGTGACTCGTGAAATTACTTCCTACCTTTGAGTTATTTGTAGTAAACACCTCTTCATGCTTAAAACTAATACTCAGAAGGAAATGTTACGGTTTGTTGACAAATGAAAATCTGTTCATCCAACACGGTGAACTGGGTAGTAGACCCAAAGGATGACCACAAGAGGGGGAAAAAAATGGGATAACATACATGAACTTGTAATGAACCTGAATGCAATGTGGGAAGAGGCCAAGAAGATGTATTTAAATAGAAATTAATAGGATGCGAAGCTATTGTAGAAATTTGAACATTTTCACAGAAGATAATTTTATTGATTTGAAAAATTATACTCGTAAATGAACATTATATCATTGCGATCCAGCAATAGAAGACGCGTAACTCTAAAAGCGAAGAGTGTTTTAGATCGAACATTTTTCATACAGAGCCTACTTCATAAATGCGAATGTAGAACTAAGTCCATAGCAAATACCACAGTATTATTTAATGTACATGATTTCTTCGAAATAACTAAACAAAAGAGTGTTCTAGATTGGTATTATGAAGTAGGTGTATGATCACTGTGGAAATTGTTTTTCTCTTGAATATTCTTTGATATTTACATTGCATATTTTCATGGCTAACTTGCTATGATATGAGAAAAACTTGTATACTCTTTTTCATCATCATCAGGTTTAGATCGTTTGAGCCTGATCCTATGAGATCTTAAGATATGGTTGGTCAGTCCATTTTAGTTTTGATCTACCTTTATCTCGATGTTCTTTTGGTTGATACTGAAATAGTAATTTAGGAAAGCGAAGTGGGTCCATACTGTGGACATGTAACAAATTGCTTTGATAATTATGAATTTCTTCAGCTCCGTATATTTTGAACTTTTAATTTGTAGCGTATATCTGCGTTTCTTTGCTTGTCCATTTTTGTCAAACCTAGGAGTGGACGTAAAAATCTGATCTGTACCGCTTGCAATTTTGATTTGATTTTAGAATTTAGTATCCAATTTTCGCTGATATATTTTTTAGTCCTGATTTTGCAATTGCATTGTATAATCTCAATTTGGTTGAGGTTGACATTTGTTTACTAACATGTATTTTTATTACTCAATTTATTGCATTGTGTTTCTGTAATTTTATCCCTGTATCATATTTTAGGGGGGCACGCCGTAGCGTAGTGGTTAAGGCACTGCGCTACAAGCCGGAAGGTCGAGGGTTCGAGTCCCGGTGGGTCAGGATTTTTAAACTGACCCAAACCTTCTGGCGGCACTATGGCCCTGGGGTCGACTCAGCCTCTAACTGAAATGAGTACCAGACGCTTGTTCTGGGGTAAAGGCGGCCGTCACGCAGGGCTGACAACCCGGCTGACATCAAGTGCCGATTGTCAAGAAAAAGTGGGAGCCTTAACCTCCTACTACCCCAAGGGCCTCCTGAGGCCTGTAGTGGGAACACTTTACCTTTACCTTTTTATCATATTTTAGGTGACCGAGGTAATTAAATTCAGAAACTTGTTCTATGATTTTTCCGTCGAATTATATTTTAACTCTTCGCAACGCAAGTATTTTCCACACATACCCATAGATTTTATTTTTTTGGGAAGAAATTTTCAAATCGAACTGTTTGGCTGTATTATTTAATTGATGTGTTCCCCATTTCTAATTCATCCTGTACTAAATCACCTGTTTGTATAGTTTCAATTATGGAAATATGTATTCCTTGACTCGAAATATCCTTTTACGAGTCTCTTTATTTTATTATGTGCACATTAAATAATACTGATGAGAGGCCACCCTTTAATCACCAATATATATAATTTATCTAACAAGTAAAATTGTTCTCCCTGAAAATATTCATGTTTCGAAGTCAAGTTTTCATTTAGACATAACTTCACGTGTTAGTTGGATAAACATAGTTTTATTCCCTCCCACTAGTCAACGAATCATGACCTTTCCTAGTGAAAAATGAAAAAGAAAGTGCATGATTTCAATGCTTGCTAATTAATTATTTTAAGGTATAATATTAGTGTCATTCTAAAAGGAAGAGATGAACATTAGCTGATCGCCTAATGTTACCAACATACCATTAAAAACTATATGAAATTTGCATATTTAATGCAACTTAAACAGCTGGAAAAAAAGCTGTGTAGGCAATATGTATTTATAGTTAATAGTTGTTTCCTTTTTATATTCACATTTGACATTAATATTATACTTTATTGCTGTATCGTACGTTAATTTTAGACTAGCAAAACTGCGTTTTTAATGTTATTACATTTATTTTTACAATACAGCTAAGTACCGTTTTGTTATAGATTAAGTATTATAATTATATTATTTTGAAATTCGAGTAATAATGGGGAAGAAAAAAAAACCTCAAGTGTTATCACTTCTGTTGCACGTAACCGAATGCAGAAAACTAAGTGTTCTACCGGTTCTAATTTATATATGACGAATCCATAACTACAGTTTTCATATTTTCTTGACACCTCTTTTAATTTGTTTAGCTTCAGTTCTTCATTACTTAATCCTTCACAAAATATCTTACAAGTGGATGCAGTAGTATCTGGCTTCACGATTACATCCCCATAATCACTCGTGATATTATCGGCAGGGATGTAGCTACACACTCGACAGTAGGATATCCATCCATAGTAATTCTGCCCGAAGGCAGGTCCTTCATTGCAATCGTAGCATTTTCATGCTATGCTTGCAGCTTTACTAGAGAATTGTGTAGGTGTGGTAGCTTCCCGTTGCTTTCCACACCGGTGAAGGATGATGATGATAATGATAATGGTAAGGATGATAATGATAAGGATGATGGCCATATGATTTCGGGGACCGTTTGGGCCTTAAAGTTTTCCTGACATTTGTCTTACAGGCGAGGAAAACCCCCGATAAAAACCTCACCCAGAAAAACTGCCCCGACCGGGATCGAACCCGGGCCCGCTGCGTGACAAGGCAGCACGCTACCTCGAGACCACAGCGGTGAACTTGTGTAGGATATCTATGGCCGTAAATTCTGGTTTAAGGTAAACATTTCCAATAGGAAGGATGGGTCAAGCTGGTCTTGCCCAAATTTAATTCTGCACGCGCAAAATATGCTACGAACGTGCTGTTGATTCTCTTTCTTCTAAATAATTCCTGACTCCTGTGTGGTGTTATTGGCTGGGAAGGTAGCGCTGGCTAATGTTTTTTTTTAATTATCCGTCACGTACAGTAGTCGTTGACCAAAAGAATAATCCGGCATAAGGTTGGCAATAGAGAGATTCCTAATACTGTGGTTTTAAATTATCCGAAACCTTTAGCAGTCGTCGACTAAATAACTCATTTAACAAACGTGTAATGATATTTCAGATGGGATTATCCCTTCCATAGAGAAATAGTTTGGCGTCGCTAGCGCTAACACATTTAAACTCTAGCCGTGCAGATTTAACTCGGGCGAGTAATGTATGCTTCTTAAATCTTCATACTTGTCGACGCAATATAACTTACATTTTATCAAATGTAATATAAATATCTAAATTATGTTGCTGAAAAATTAGCACAACATTCATTGCATTATTTAAAACAATTTTATTAATATTATACAGTACAAGAACAACAATTAATACATGCACACCATAAAGATAAACGTCCTGATAATATTGAAACCAAAGTTAGATCAAATATAAATTTAGATTTCCTTTAAACTAATGGACAGCTTATAACAAATGAGGGGAATTTTGAGGAAGTGGCTGAATTCAAATACCTAGGAACAATAATCACAAACAGGAATGAGATGCACAAAGAAATTAAACATAGGCTCAATTCTGGAAATGCATGTTATTATGTATTACAGAGACTCTTGACTTCCCAACTCTTTCCAGAAAACGTTAAACTGAAAATATGTAAAACTATTATTCTACCAGTTATATTATATGGATGCGAAACATGGACTCTTACTTTAAGGCAGGAAAGGAGATTACGAGTATTTGAGAATAAAGTTCTTAGGAAAATTTTTGGACCAAAGAGAGATGAACAGACAAGTGAATGGAGAAGACTGCATAACAGTGAATTACATGGTCTTTATAGGAAGCTAGATATAATGAGAACAGTTAAGTCTCGTAGACTGCGATGGGCAGGGCATGTGGCACGAATGGGGAATGAAAGACGTGCATGGAAGCTTCTTGTAGGAAAACCAGAGGGAAAACGCCCAGTTGGTAGACCAAGAATGAGGTGGGAGAATAACATTAACTATGATTTGAGGGAAGTAGATTATGCAGGAGATGATTGGAAAACATTGACTCAGGATAGGGATGTATGGAGAGTTTATGTCCGCGCGGTCATGAACCTACGGGTTCGATAGTGCCAGTGAGTTAGTTAGTTTAAATTAATCTAATGCCCGGCAATATATGATCTATTCAAACAAACAAAAATTGAGAGTCGAACAAGTTTCAATTTGGAAAGCGAATAACTTACTGTTATACTGGCTATATTTTTTAAATCTTGGAATGTTACAAGTTAAATCTTGGTTACAAATGATAATACCGTCGTTATTTTCAATTATATGGGAAATCTTTTGAAATTGTCAAACATGATATCTGTTTGAAACTGATTGCAACAACTATAGGGGCATCTCATTACTTTCAACTTCGTACAAAATTCTAACAAATATATTAGTAAGCAGACTTGCTCCCTATATTGATGACATTCTAGGAGATCATCAATGTGCATTTAGAAGAAACAGGTCTACAACAGATCAGATTTTTAGTATAAGACAGATTTTAGAAAAGAAATGGGAATATAATGGTACTGTACATCAACTATATGTAGACTTCAAAAAAGCATATGATTCAATAAGAGGGAGAAGTTATATAGTATCCTGCTGGAGTTCGGAATTCCAAAAAGTTAGTTAGACTTATACGAATGTGTCTAAATGGCTCAACGAGTAGGTGCGTGTAGGCAAACAGTTTTCAGACACGTTTGAAATCCAGAATGGGTTGAAGCAAGGAGATGCACTATCTCCTCTACTATTTAATTTTGTACTAGAGCATGCCATTAAATCTTTAGAGAATAAAGAAGGCTTACAACTGAATGGTATTAATAAGCTGTTAGTTTATGCTGATGATGTAGTACTATTGGCCGATAGCGAGGAGATACTAAAGGCCAACACGCACACACTATTGAGTAACACTAAGAAATTAGGACTGGAAGTAAATATCACTAAAACTAAATATATGGTCACACGTAGAAATTCAGTATATAATGGAAATGGACAGCTAATGACAAATGAGGGAAATTTTGAGGAAGTGGCTGAATTCAAATACCTAGGAACAATAATCACAAATAGGAATGAGATGCACAAAGAAATTAAACATAGGCTCAATTCTGGAAATGCATGCTATTATGCATTGCAGAGACTTTTGATGTCCCAACTCCTTTCAAAAAACGTTAAGCTGAAAATATATAAAACTATTATTCTACCAGTTATATTATATGGGTGCGAAACATGGACTCTTACTTTAAGGGAGGAAAGGAGATTACGAGTATTTGAGAATAGAGTTCTTAGGAAAATTTTTGGACCAAAGAGAGATGAACAGACAGGTGAATGGAGAAGACTACATAACAATGAACTACATGGTCTTTATAGGAAGCCAGATATAATAAGAACAGTTAAGTCTCGTAGACTGCGATGGGCAGGACATGTTGCATGTATGGGGAATGAAAGACGTGCATGGAGGCTTCTTGTAGGAGAGCCAGAGGGAAAACGCCCAGTTGGTAGGCCAAGAATGAGGTGGGAGAACAACATTAACTATGATTTGAGGGAAGTAGATTATACAGGAAATGATTGGAAAGCATTAGCTCAGGATAGGGATGTATGGAGAGCTTATGTCCGTGCGGCCATGAACCTACGGGTTCGATAGTGCCAGTGAGTAAGTAAGTAAGATATCTGTTTGAATAGCAGACGTTAGACAGTTATGAAATAACAGTACTATATTACATGGAAATGCCTGTAATGCACACTCTTGCGGAAATCATGCAGAATAATGCCTTGTTCCATTTATAGCCCGTCCTCGAGTTTCTGCTGATAGATCTAGTAAAATGTGTGTTCTACAATCGGTCTATTGTGATCGTATGAAGGCAGTTTTTTTTCACATTTACTTGATTTTGTAGCTACAATGGGTATTTTCTACCTTTGTAAATTCCCTGGAGTACGACGTAGCTTGATTATGGCAATACGCTACAAGCCGAAATATTGAGGGTTTGATTCCCTTGGGGTAAGGGTTTCTAATCTGACCTAAATCCTCTGGCTGTATCCTGGCCCTGGAATATACTCATCCTCTATAGGAAATGAGTTCAGACGTATATTGTGAAGGTAAAGACGATTATATGCAAGTTGCAACCCCGCTGATTGCTTAGGATGGTGGAAGCTTTTACCAACTTGATAGCAAGAATTTATTCATCATCACTTTAAAGGTCAGAAAGACTAAAGTTTAAATTTAAATAAATAAATAAATATATATATACTACTCAAAAAATAGAGGAACACATGTTTAAATCAAAACACGAGAATGAATATTGAAACAATTTAATGTTTGATCTTTTGTAATTATAAATTGAAGATTTATATAAATTAGTATAAACATTCAATCAATATTTTCTTGTACCTATTAGCAATGCGAACAAGTTATCATTTGTAACAGAAAACAAAGTGGAAATTTGAGATTTACAATTTTTGGAATCAATATTTCCATGGTTATTTCAACACTCAGTACTTAGTGTGTCCTCCGTGAGCCTGAATGACCGCATTACAGCTATGAAGCCTTCTTACAGAAACTTGTGAGATTCTCTCCCATTCCTCGGTAAGTGCATGTCAAAGTTCTTGGTTCTGAGGTATAGCAGGACGCTTACGATCAAGTTTTTCCAACTTATCCCATATATGCTCGATCGGATTAAGGTCACGACTGCATGCACGGCAGTCCATCACCCGAATTTGGCATTCTTGCAATACATATCTGGTAGCCTGTGCTGTATGACATCTAGCATTATCTTGCATTAGAAGAAAATTAGGGTTCATACCATAAGCAAAGGGTACAACATGTTGGAGGATAATGTCATTAATGTAAATATCAGCATTCATGCGCTGTGGGACAACGACAAGCTCTGTCCGAGACTCAATAGTAATCCCAGCCCAAACCATAACCGAACCACCTGCAAATCTGTCACGTTCAATAATTGTGGCTGGATCAAAACGTTCAGTAGGACGTCTCCATACCGCCAGAACCTGTTGGACGAAATCGTGATTCGTCCGTGAATAAAACATCTTTCCATTGGCGGAGCTGCCAGTTGACATGATTCTGAGCAAATCGCAGCCGGGCTTCTTTGTGCTGACGTGTTAAACGAGGGGCTTTAAAGGTGATTCTAGATCTCAACCTTGCATTTCTCATTTTATTTCTTACAGTCTGATCAGAAATTACCGTCCTGGTTGCCGTGCGAAAATGATTGTGTAGATTTTCTTCTGCGCAAAGCTGATAAGACAAGAAATCTATCCTGTATTACACATCCAAGTTTGTTCACGGGCGGAGGGATAGAGTTTTAGCGCTAGTGTCGCCGATCTACTGAATCTGTGGAAGGGATGTTGGAGAAAACTGTACATCCGATCACGTATTGAAATTTTTCAACTTCAAATGTGGGGGAGAATCTGTAAACACGTGTGAAAGATCTTAACGTGGTTGTCAAATTAGTCATTTAAGTACGGAACGCTCAAGCGGTCGGATCATTTAAAATCACAGTATTTGTCGTCTCCCTGTTACCAGCCTCACAGTAAATCACAAGTGGCAACATGTAATGAGAAGAGCAAGGAAGGGACAGCTCATTCCTAGACGTAACCCCAAAAGTAACAGGGTTGTCAAATTAGTCATTCTGCCACTGACCATGCAGAACGACGGATCATTAAAATACATAGTATTTGTCAGTTCTCTACCTGCCAATCAAACAACATAATACAAAGTGGCAACATAGTAAGGAATAGAAAGAGAAAGACAGTTTATTAGTTAACATATTTTCCGCCTGCACAAAACACTTGGATGGGTAATACGTATGTAGTCTTCTTCTTACGACCTTACCCGGGTCTCCTCTTGTATCCACGTGTCTCTCTATATCGCATCCACAACTGACATCAAGAATCCTAGGGACATGGCGAATGGAACGACCATCTTCAATCAGTGCAACTGCTCGTGCAACTGATGTTTTATTCAGATGTCTCATTATTCTGCATTAGTTTCAGAGAACACAAAAATAACAATTCCCTACCACAGATTATCCTCCAAACCTGTTTTTTTAAAATAAATCAATACGAATTCACTTTGGTTTCAGAAACTCTTGGAATTTCACTAACATATTCAGAGAAAAATTAATAAAACCCGGAAGATCTTCAATCTGATTTTAAACAATACTTGAGAACTCAAAACATGCTACTCTCAAAAATTAAATTGTTACAATATTTGTTTCGTTGCTTTGGTTTAAACATGTGTTCCTCTAATTTTTTGAGTAGTGTATGTATATATGTATGTATTTATGTATGTATGCATGTATGTATGCATGTATGTATGCATGTATGTATGCATGTATGCATGTATGTATGTATGTATGTATGTATGTATGTATGTATGTATGTATGTATGTATGTATATATGGTGGTGTAATGGATAACACGCTGAGGTACAGACTCAGAGTTCCGGGTTCGAATCCCGTCCAGGCATTTATTTTTCTGATCATACTATATATATATATATATATATATATATGGTACGATAAGAAAAAATAAATGCCTGGACGGGATTCGAACCCGGAACTCTGAGTCTGTACCTCAGCGTGATCCATTACACCACCAGGCGAATCCAATTCAAACACTTATTTTTCTTATATACGTATTATCTTCTCCATTATTACTAGATGTCGTGAGAACTCGGTCTTCACTGCCATCTAGTAGCTGACTATAACAAGTAAGCAAATTAAAGAGAATATTTTTACTTTATATGTACACACACAAACACACATGTATTGTCTAAAGTGCTACATCTAGCATTGAGGCTATTAGAAGTTTTGCTCTTCAATATTTAAAATGCTTTAAAGTTTTAGATTCTTCATGGGAGACAGTAGTAGGCCTACATTTGTCTTGACAGTGTTCGTCCATTTCTTCGTCTGAGCGTTTGCGCGCGTGCGTGTATATATATATATATATATATATATAATATATATATATATATTCCCAACTGAAATCTGTTATGACTTATTTGTAATTTTGACCTTCCTTTTATGTGACGTTTAACTGAAGAGTAAGTTCATTATTTTGTTAAAGCTATGAAGCTGAAAGGTACTTTTCTAGTTAATAAAAATATCTTAATTTCAATTCCATATCCTTTAACGAGCCTTCCCCTATCGCCTGTACCAACTCGATGCGTAGGATTATATTTTAAACAAACAACACGTGAGACATGTTTCGAATAAAACAGTGAATTGTGGTTCATGAAAATAAGTTATTTTCATTTTAATTATAAAAGCCTATGCGCATGTGTATCACATGAGGCAACAAAATAACCAAATGTTTTTAACATATCAGGTCAATTCAAAGCTGGACTTGGAATCACTAACAAAGTTCGCTCAATGCCTCTTATTTCGGAATTGAACTTCTTTTATATGTGATCCTACTGTTTTACTTCCTTTGTGAAAGAAGTTATAGGCCTATATAAAAATTGTATCCCTTAAAAAAGTCGATCAGTGGCTGCCGAATTTGAACATGCGATCTTCCGAATCAGAGATGAACATAGTAAACATTAGGACTGTCAGAATCGAATGGTTGGTTATTGGATAATGAAAACAATTGATGATGTTAGGATAATGATTACATAGCGAGTTTGCTCAATCGGTAGTGTTTGCATACCAACCAACCTGACTGACTTTTTTCTTGGTTTACCTCAATTGTCAAGGTAAACGCTGGGTTGTAATCTCATTACCAGGAACCATGTACTCATTTTCACAATATAATGTAAATATACTTAAAAAAAAACGTAAGAAATAATTAGACGCTATACAGCCTTGATGTTAAAGGCGTCTCTAAATAAAGACAGGCTATAAACCAGATAGTTATACTTTTTATTTATATACAGATTTCCAATGTTTATACATCTTTCTGTCCTTAAGTTTTATTATTCTCCACTCCATATCTTATTTCAATCATCTCTGTTCTTATCCCATGCGTCGATGAATTGTAAGGTCCTCCTTTGTTTCTTCTTTCAGGTGCACGCCATTCCAACACTTCGGAATAACCATAAACTTTATAAAGTCTTAAATCATGATGTGGTTTATTGCTGCAGTCTAACTAGAAAGACAGAGGAGAATTTAGTTAAATTATATATCTTCTAAAATATTTTATTATTAAAAATTAAGCTATAGTAGTAATAACAATGGGGCACGTCGTAGCGTAGTGGTTAAGGCACTGCGCCACAAGCCGGAAGGTCGCGGGTGCAAGTCCCAGTGGGGTCAGGATTTTTAAACTGACCCAAACCTTCTGGCGGCACTATGGCCCTGGGGTCGACTCAGCCTCTAACGGAAATGAGTACCAGACGCTTGTTGTGGGGGTAAAGCGGCCGTCACACAAGGCTGACAACCCGGCCGACATCATATGCCGATTGTCTAGAAAAAGTGGGAGCCTTTACCTCCTACTACCCCAAGGGCCTCCTGAGGCCTTTAGTAGGATCACTTTACCTTTAGTAATAATGATATACAGCCATTTTGGACACTGGCGTTGCCAAGATTTTTCTCTATTCCTATCTGTCCAAAGCCATCCATCGTCTCAATATTGGTCTGCCCACTTCTCTATTACCTTCAAGTTTAAGGTAGATAGGTTTTCTGGAGTATTATCCTCTTCTAGCGCAGTCTTGCTAGCTTGATAAACTTAACTTTATTTATTTCAAAGAATAATTTTAATATAATTAATATTATATCTTATACATCAGTTTCCATGTTCATTTACTGCGCCAGACATATTTCTAAATTATATTCAGAGAGCATCCAGCACTCACAACCGTAAGTTACGGTAGACCTTAAGAGAGCTTTATACGGGTTTAATTTGGTTCATAAATTCGGAAATTGCGATATAATGAAGCTGTATTAAGTAGGCGACGTCTTAAAAATAACTAAAAGTCAGTTTTTGCTAGAATTATTCCAAGATAAAAATATATGGAGCGGACCCACACGTTTTTGATCCCTATAAAGAAGAATAATATGTACGAGTATTATAAAAAAATGAAATGGAAAGTAAAATACATTTTTAATCACTGTGCTCTGAACTCATGTTACAATTTCAACTAATGAAAACATCAATGTGTAAGTGCATAATGATCATAGCGGAATAATTATATTTTAAATGACTCGGTTGTTACATCTAAATAATTAATGGTGTCTGGTATAAACATATAAAGGATTGTATAGAGTTATAAACTAGGGATACTAATGCAGTTCAAGAAACCTTGTAAACAGTGCATGACATTTGTTGCCCTCTGGAGAAATCTCTCGATAAAATAATAGAACAAGATGTTCAGCTTTCCACAAGAAAGAAACTCGTGCCGTAAAATGTTGAAATCATTGACCAGATGTAGGATGACGTCTCTGGTCAGAAGTTCACTTCAATACTTTTAACTATAGACTTACAGATTGGATGATTAAATAATGTTCTTATTTCGTTCTCGTAAATACTTTAACGTATAGAATCTTAGGTGTATCCATCAGTAGGTTGTGTGATTATCATACTTTCTGAATAAGTTCGCATATTTAACCTAATGATACTCTGAAATGCTAGTCTAGACTCTTTTTCATGTGTGGCTAGAATTTAAACTATTTTATAAAACATCTATAATAATAATGTTGACAGCAGATTTAATATTTAACAATATATTTTAGAAAACTGATGGGAATATAATAGCACCGTGCATTATATATAGACTTCAAAAGGCATACGATTTAATTAACAGGGAGAAATTGCATATTATCCTGTTTGAGTTCGGAATTAAAAAAAAAAAATAATTATTCGAATGTGTCTAAATGACATAAAAAGTAGGGTGCCTGTAGGCAAACACTTTTCAGATACTCTTTAAATTCACAATTGGTTAAAGCAATTTCGTACTAGAGTATAGCATAACATTTTTGGGGGACGAAGAAGGCCTACTACTCAATGGTATTAATAAGCTGTTAGTTTATGTTGATGATGTAGTATTGTTAGGCGATAGCGAGGGGGTACTAAGAGCCAACACGCACACTCGATTGAGTAACACTAAGAAATTGAGAATGGAAGTAAACGTCAATAAAACTAAATGTATTGTCACAGGATACCTTTTAATAAAACAACATAGATCATAGTGAATAATTCCACAATAACTTTATTTAATTTTATAAACTATCAATGACAGTTCATTCACAATTTGATGTAATAATTAATCTTGTTTTATAGTTTATCTTTCACACATTTATATTATAGTCTCTGACGAGTCCACTTGCCGGAGTTCCTTTTATTTTATAGCTCACTGTATCGCTATCACTACACAACTGACTCACTTCTTGCGCTTGTAACATATTATATATGGCAGGGAAGGAAATTCTAGGTTTCCAGTACGGAAGCTTCTTACTATCGGTCTTCTTGAAAGGGGAAATAGAGACTTAGAGAAATCTCCGGAACAGAGTTTTAGACGCATCGATGATCTGCGTGGGTCCTTCGACTCGCGAGACAGGGACTCACGAATCTATTTTTACCAATGCGAGACCACATAGGACAATTTTTGGACCAAAGAGAGATGAACAAACAGGAGAATGGAGAAGACTACATAACAATGAACTACATGGTCTTTATAGGAAGCCAGATATAATAACAGTTAAGTTTCGTAGACTGCGATGGGCAGGACATGTTGCACGTATGGGGAATGAAAGACTTGCATGGAAGCTTCTTGTAGGAAAGCCAGAGGGAAAACGCCCAGTTGGTAGACCAAGAATGAGGTGGGAGAATAACATTAACTATGATTTGAGGGAAGTAGATTATACAGGGAATGATTGGAAAGCATTAGCTTAGGATAGGGATGTATGGAAAGCTTATGTCCGCGCGGCCATGAACCTACGGGTTCGATAGTGCCAGTGAGTAAGAGTACGTAAGCAAGCGAGACCACTATCCTCGCCCCCACCCGCGAAATTCAAACCCCGTTATTTACGATGCGTCACAATATGTTCACATATAAAAGTACATTATATAATTTAAATGGGCAGTTAATGACAAACTAGGGAAATTTCGAAGCAGTGGACGAATTCAAATACCTAGGAACAATAATTACTAATATGATTGAGATGCACACAGAAATTAAGCATTGGTTCAAATCTGGAAACGCGTGCTAGTATGTATAACAAAGACTCTTGTCCCGACTTAAAAAAAAAAAAAGTTAAGTAGAAAATACATTAAACTGTAGTTCTTCGAGTTATATAATATGGATGCAAAGTATGAAATCTTACTTTAAGGGAGGAAAAATATTAGGAGCATTTGTAAATATAATCATTAGAAAAAAAATTGGACCGAAAAGAGAGAAGAACGTGCGGGCGAATGGAGATGATATCTGAAGTAAGCTACATTATCTTTATGGGAAACTAGATGTAATAAGAAGAGTTAAGTCTTCTAGAGTGTGATGGGCAGGGCATATAGCACGAATGGGAAATGAAAGAAGGGACATTGAAACTCCTTTTAGGAAAAATAGAGGGAAAGCGCCCAAGAATGAGGCGGGAGAATAACATCAACCATGATTTGAGGGAATTAGATTATTCAGGGGATAATTGAAAAAATCTGAGGATAGGGATGTATGGAGAGCTTATGTCCGCGTGGCCATGAACCTACGAGTTCGATAGTACCAGTGAGGTAGTTAGTTAATAATAACTTTGAACGCAATATTGAAAATAATGTACTCAGGCAAGCTATTCGCATGCAGAAGTTAATAGAACAATAGAGAAAATGTATATCTTAACCGGTTTTTAAACTTATACGCGTTACCGAACTAACCAATTGTGTTACTCAGACAATCCAGGAAGAGGCACAAATTTATCTTTATTTGAAATTCCCGTATACGTATATAACAGAGAACTTACATTCACATTAGAACAGGTTGCTTCTATAAGAAGACAAAGACATTTTTCCCTTCAACAATTGTAATAATCATTGCATGCGAACTTGTCTCAGTGCACTAATTTCAGTATTGCTTTCGTAATTAGATGATATGGCATGGAATAAATCCGATCATAATGCCTTAGAGGAAGCAGTGTGTTATGCTATAAATAGAATTTCACTACTGTATATACGAGGATTTCAAATAGAGAAGAAATTGTGTTTGTCCAGTAGCACAGTTGTTTAGTGCACCGGCGCGAAAAGTTTGGGATCTTGGGTTAAATTCCTAGTTCGGACATACATTTCTCTCTTCAGTTGTAATAGTACCGGAACAACATCATGTACATTTAGCATTAATTCATATACTAGTCATGCCCCTCCATTCAATTCATGTAGTGCAAGAGCCTTGTCACACTATAAATAATAATAATAATAATAATAATGATAATGATGATGATGACGATGTTGACGATGATGACGACGATGATGATGATAATGATAATAATAAATAAATATACTTTCAATGGATACAACAGATGAGTTAAAATGTATTTCAGGAAGAATACGTAATTAAAAAAATAAATATTTATCATCTATTTTAGATAAAAATGAAAATTAAATTACAGAATTGAAAGAAGAATAATTTATGGAAGAAGAGCCATTGGTATGTTGAACTCAGTGCTTTGGAATATACATATAATATACAGAACGAAGAAAACTATATTTCTAGGTCTGTTACAAAGAATCGTATTATAAAGGTCCGAAACCGGGACAGTAAGTAGAAAACAAGCCAACAAAGCTGTTAGCAGTAGAAATGGATTTATTGGATGTGATAGACAATTATTTCAAGAAGGAATGAAGTCAGAAACAGCACAATAAGCCACGAGAGACCTGCTGAAAAATAAATGGACATCCTCTACTGCGGTAGATATAGAATTCAGCGAGACAGAAGTAACGATGATAATTGAAAACCTGCCGCCCAAAAAAGCGCCAGGTCCCGACGGTCTAGATGAAACCATCGTCCAGCACATCCATCGCATTCTGCCACACTTCTGGCAGAGATTATTCAACAAATGCCTCCAACTAGGCTGTTTCCCGGAAAAATGGAAGAAAGCAACAGTTATAGCAATCCCAAAAAATGACAAGAGCAAACTCACAAGTGTAAACGGATACAGAGGAATCAGTCTTTTGTCTGTTCCTGGAAAATGTTACGAGAAATTAGTAGCCGACAGACTCTCAACATATCTGGTTACATCTGGAAACACCAAAAGTCAGCAATATGGCTTCAAGGCAGGAACATCCACAATCGACGCCATACGGAAGATTACAGATACCATTAATGAATACAAAGCCAAGAAGATAAGATGCTGTTTAGTAGCCCTCGACTTTAAGGGTGCTTTTGACAACGCCTGGCATCCAAAAATACTTACGATTCTAAGGAAGTACAATTGCCCCAGCAACATCTATGAAGTAATCACAGATTTCCTGAAAGACCGGAGCGCAAACCTAACACTATCTAATTGCAAGAAGGCTGCGTACATCTCCAAAGGCTGCCCACAGGGATCGGTTTTCGGACCAATATTATGGAATCTCATAGCTGACGATCTGATTGAAAACTTATCACAGCTACAAGAACACCTAGAGGTAGTCCTATATGCAGATGATGTAATGATTCTGGTCAAGGGGTCACTCCATAGCGATATACCAAATATTATTTCAAATGCTCTTTCCAGAATTGAAGGATGGTGTAAAGAAAACAAACTGGAATTAGCAAAACAGAAATGTAATATAATGCCAATGTTTTGTCGCCAACTACAAAAATATCGAACACACCAAACAATACAAGAAAGCAATATACCTGTCGTCAAACAAATTAATTATTTGGGAGTGACTTTGGATAGCAACCTCACATGGAGTCAACATATTCAGAACCTACATCATAAAACACAGTCCACTTTGCAGAAACTAATTCGCTGCTCAAGATCATCCTGGGGGATATCATTCAACCACCTAATTACAATATACAAATACTGCCTACTACCAACCATAACTTATGCCTGTAGCGTCTGGTACCAACAAATTCGCTACAAATCACAAATGGACAAACTAACTAGAATACAAAGACAAATCCTGATATTCATGACAAAATCATATCGTTCGGTCTCTACAGAGGCACTCACAGTCATAGCAAATGCTCTCCCAATAGAACTGGAACTCAGACTAAGAAATGACATCTGGGCACTAAATCATAACAAGAAGACTACAGCAATCTTACCCGAGTTATCGAAAGCAGAAATTCCAAAAAGTGAAGAGGGACTTAAAACCCTAGACATCAAAGTAGAACTCACAGGCTCTGGTGGAGATGGAGATTACACCCTCTACACTGATGGGTCAAAAACAGAAGGAAATGTCGGAGCAGGCCTAGTAGTCTATACAGGAAGAAAAGAAGTTTTCTCAAAATCAGCAAAACTCCACCCCGAATGCTCAGTATTTCAAGCCGAGCTGCTCGGAATTCAGATGGCACTAAAATGAATAAAAAATATACAAAAACCTAAAACTAAATACGCCATAAACGTTGACTCACAAGCAGCACTTAAAGCAATCAAAAAAAGCAAATCAGCCAATCCCATTGTAAGTCAAATCAGGGCAGATCTTCAATACATACAGAGTAACAATCAAGTAAACTTCTATTGGATCCGAGGCCACACTGGACACTACGGAAACGAAAGGGCAGATTTCCTAGCAAAAATAGACTCAACGTTTCAAACAACTCTAGTATATGACAGACTACCTATTTCATTTTGTAAACAAAAGCTCCTTCAATACTACACAGACATCTGGAACGCGCTGTACTACACATCATCACACAAAGGCCACCAAACAAAACTCTTCTTCCCAAACATCCATACCAGGCAAGAAACCGTCCTAAATCCAACTTTCGTACTTACACAATTCCTCACAAACCATGGAAAATCCCAACAATACCTACACAGAATTGGAAAAGCAGCCTCACCGAAGTGCCCATGCTCAGAAGACGACCAAACAGCTATGCATCTTTTACTTCACTGCAAGCTACAAGAAAAGAACAGACCAGCGCACATCAAGGACCCAAATATAGTGCTAAGAAAAGTTATTAAAATGCCACAAACAATCAAATACATAAATGAAATATTCCAGACACTGAAATAATCCATATTAATTGCAATCCATTAATTGTTAAACCATATAAAGTGTAAACTAAATATCCTGCGATATACCCACAGGGTAAAACGCAGGTTGTAAAAACTTGTTCAAATTAAAAAAAAAAAAAAAAAGGGAGATTATGCAAGTTCAAAAAAAATATATATAAATAGAAGAAAAACGTTTGAAATAGTGTGGACACCTCATAAGAATGGAAGAAGATAAAATACCAAAGAAGAACCTTGATTAGGAAGCTAATGGAAAAAGTGGAAGAGGCAGACCTAGAGAGCGTTGGATAGATGGAGTGAGGAAAAGTGTGGAGACTAGAGATTTGAGGGAAGAATATGCTTTAGAAGAAACTTCTGGTGACAAATCACTTTGGGTTGAAGGAGAAATACTGTATTGTGAAATATTCCTAATAAAAATAAATAATAATAATAATTATTATTTATTTATTTCACTTGATGAAGTTAAGGCTCTTTAACTTCACAAGGGTTAAGGCCCAAACGGTCCCCGAACATCATATGGCCAACGCAATCATCATTCATATTCATCTTAGATTAAGCTTAGGATTAGGAAGTCTCCTGGCGCACCATTATCATCATCACCCATCATATCATCGGGGCAACGTAACCCCGCTTTCCAGGCGCTCCAACCTCAGAGGCGGGTTACAATTACGCCAAATGCCAGAAAAGAACACCAGAAATGTCCAAAAGGACAAACTGGGGCATTAAAAAAATTACACAGTAATTGGCAATATTATGAATTAACAATAATTAAAGTAATGACTAGACTTCGGAATTTTAGGCATGGAAAAGTATGTTTTAGACACCTAAAATAGGCAAAAATTGACATGAAAAATACAAAAAATAGGCCAATATAGGTTAAAAAATTATCCACAAGGTAAAAAAAAAGTGTAAAAAGTTGTAAATAAATTTAAAAAAATACTCAATATTTTAACAATAACACGTGCAATTTATCTTTTTTCCCCCCTCTGTTACTAATGGTATAAGATTAATGTTGTGTGATTAGACGAATGAGAAAAAAATATTCCATTTGAATTATTGAAAATGGTAACTGAATTTTACAACACAGTCGATAAAAAACAAATGCATGTTTGCTAAATGGCCCAAAATTCACAAAAATAAAATAAAACAACACTATTGAGATAAATGGGCTTACTGTAAAAACCAATTGTGGTCAAGATTAGACAAAAAATTAATATTGGGAACAACAACCTTTAATTTATTTAGGGCATATTTTGGGATTATAACATTCTTTCGACTTTCTCTTTCAAGAATCATACTCATCTGTAATTATTACCTATATTTACTTATCGGAACTAAACAGGCCATTAAATTCGAGGTCTAGTAATGAATGACACACAATAGAAAGATGAAAGTTATAATTAAAAATAAAAACACTACAGTTTCATTATATACTTTTAATGAGAGTTTAAAATATACATTTTTTTTTGTTCAATGCCACCTGTTTGTCATTCGAAATTTCAGGTATTCTCTCCTGACATTGGCGTATTGTAACCCACTTCTGAGGTTGGTGAGCCTAGAAGGCTCCCACGTTGCCCCAATGAAATGATGGGTGATGATGTGCCAGGAGAGGCCCGGGTTCGATCCTCGCTCGGGACAAGTTTCTTGGGTGATATTTTTTTCGGGGTTTTCCTCACCTGTAAAGCAAATGTCAGGATACTTTAAGGCCCAAACGGTCCCCGAACATCATCTGGCCATCAGTATCATCAATATCATATTCACCTCATTAGATTAAGTTTAGATTTAAGGCCTCTCCTGGCACATCATCACCCATCATATCATTAGGGCAGCGTAACCCCGCCATCCAGGCGCTCCAACCTCAGAAGTGGGTTACAATACGCCAATGCCAGGAGAGAATACAATATTGAGAAATATAAAAAAGTAATAAGAATAAACATATCACATGAGAATGAAAATAATGTTAAAAAATACATTCAGCCTGGATTAAAGTTTTAATAATTGTAAAACAGTACCTGATATCTCAGTTGTCCTCAATAATCAGCAGTGTTGTTTTATAGGAGGTCTTTCGATAACTTATGTATCATCTTCTGCTTTCATTTTGGTACTGACTGTTGTTGGTAATTATAAACCCTCTGTACAAAATAATTAGGAACAACAGTCAGTACCAAAATGAAAGCAGAAGATGATACATAAGTTTTCGAGAGGCCTCCTATAAAACTGTAAATTATTGAGGACGACTGAGATATCAGGTACTGTTTTACAATTATTAAAACTTATAACACCGTAACCTCAACGGCGTTTCGTAATGTATCTTAAAAACATTGATGTAATTTGGTTGGTGTCAATAATAGTCATAATGTTGAAATAAGTCTTTAAATTTAATCAGCTTCGGGATTTGAACTTGTGTGACAATTAGTTTTTTTAAACAATGGGTTCAATGAAGATAAATTGGACGATGTTATGCATCAATCAGCTAAGCGCCATTTTTCAAATAGTCGAGCTTTTGATGCCATGTGTTGCACTGGCTCATGAAGTGAGTGTATGCACACTTTTTGCGCCAAATGTTTAAATATAGCCTTATTATTAAAGAAAAATGTAAACACCATCAGACCTATCAGAGATTCTATTTTTTTTTTCAATAGACGGCTATGAAACATAAATGCTAATCTAAATTTAGCATCATGCAGCTCTTAGATTGTTGATGCACAACTGTCAAACAGGAAAACTAAGTTGCAATATCCAGTATTGTTAGTTTGGCGGTGCAATAAATAGCGAAGATTTACTTAAACTTTAAACGTATTTTTCTCGAAACTTACATAATGGCGCAAAGCCGGTTAATGCATAACGCCGTCCAATTTTAAAGGCGTGAACACAGGTCTCCGTAATAGCTCTAGTTCATGTGTATATCAGATCAATTCATGTATAAAAGTATTTGTTACGTAATAAAGAAATTTATGTATAAAGTACTGCTTTCTCTCCGATGTTTAGTAATATTTTATATTTATTCTCCATTGATAAAGAGAATAAGTCCAGTTTACTTGGTCATGGTTTCTGGAGATAGACTTCTATGGAAATAGTAATCATAATAGGAAATATACCCTGCAAAGTCTTTGTTTTTGTGAAATCTTGCATGAACCGGATAAGAAAGCATGAAGATTATTATGCAAGTAAACCTGTGACTTTTGCAACTTGTACGTCGAATACCACATTCAGTAGGGCCCACTACTGTTCCTATCCTTAGTCATTTGAACCTGGTTCATATCTCCGATATCCAGTTCTCAAAGATCCACCCGAATATTATTTTCCACATACGTCAGTGTCCTCTGCTGTGGTCTGGCGGTAACATAATTATCTAACAAGTAGCGGACGATTCCATCCCGGTTGGGACAAGTTTACTGGGTGATGGTTTTTCGGGAGTTTCCCTCACTTTTAAGACACATGTCAGGAAACTTTAAACCAAAACGACCTCCTAACATTATCTGGCTATCATAATTGTTATTATATTTATGAATGTGTGAATGTGAATGGCGTGTTTGTTCTTAATGTGTTGATCTGATCACTAATTCGGGAAGGCCCTCCATTTTTATGTGGTCAAAAGAGTAAGTGTGTGATTCAAAGTTTAATCCCTCTCCCGACAGGTCTTGCCACTGTAAGGCCGGGACGACATGTGTCATGTAAAAGTATTAATAATTTGAGAGGTTAAACTACCATGAAGTAGAAGAGAAGATACCATAGTGGTGTCTTCCCCAAAGGAAACTATGGAAGTAGCCTATATAATTTTGAAATCGATCTGCCTTATGGGCTAGTGGTCAGCGTTACTGACTACTGTTCATGAGGTCCCGGGTTTGATTCCCGGTCAGACCATAGGATTTTTTTCTTAAAGGGAATTCTTTTCGTGGTTGCCCATGTTCTGGAATTTAGGTTAAGTTCAAGGTGCATATACACTTGCGCGCCACGATCACGCGCGGCGCGCGCGCCGCTCGTCTTGTGTTCGTCGAAATTATTAATTTCAACGAACCTCCTGCGATCCATAGGAAACCCACAAACCTTCAATAGACATTTTGCAGAGTGGGTGTAACCAACCATATCTCTCGCGTTTGTTACAAAACCAGAATCTCTGATAGGATTGACGATGTTTACATTTTTGTTCAATAATAAGGCTACATTTAAATATTTTGCGGTAAAATTGTGTACTTCATGAGCCAGTGCAATAGACGGCATCAAATACTTTTTAATGACGCTTAGTTGGTTGATGCACAACGCCGTCCAATTGTATCTACGAAATGAAATAATAAAACATTGAAAAAATATTATATATTACAACTTGCCTTATTCTGTACCTTGGCTGCATTTTAGTTTACTTTTCTCACGCCAGTAGGAAGAAAGTAAAGAAATCACTTTCTTCTAGCATATATCCGAAAATATATCCATCTGATCTCCTATTTCCCTCCAGGCATCTCCTTTCAAGGTTTTTTTTTTAAATGATCCTTCTACTTACTTACTTACCCACTGACACTATCAAACCCGTAGGTTCATGGCCGCGCGGACGTTAGCTCTCCATATATCCGTTTCCTAAGCTAATGCTTTCCAATCATTCCCTGTATAATCTAATTCCCTCAAATTATAGTTAATGTTATTCTCCCACCTCATTCTCGGTCTACCAACTGAGCGTTTTCCCTCTGGTTTGCCTACAAGAAGCTTCCATGCACGTCTTTCATTCCCCATACGTTTACGAGACTTAACTGTTCTTATTATATCTGGCTTCCTATAAAGATCAAGTAGTTCATTGTTAAGTAGTCTTCTCTGTTCACCTGTCTGTTCATCTCTATTTGGTCCAAAAATTATCCTAAGTAGTTTATTCTCAAATACTCGTAATCTCCTTTCCTCCCTTAAAGTAAGAATCCATATTTCATATCCATATAATATAACTGATAGAATAATAGTTCTATATATTTTCAGGTTAACGTTTTTTGAAAGGAGTTGGGTCATCAAATGTCTCTGTAGTGCATAATAGCACGCATTTCCAGAATTGAGCCTATGTTTAATTTATTTGTGCATCTCATTCCTATTTGTGATTATTGTTCCTAGGTATTTGAATTCAGCCACTTCCTCAAACTTTCCCTCATTTGTCATTAACTGTCCATTTCCATTATATAATGTATTCTACGCGTGACAGTATATTTAGTTTTATTGATATTTACTTCCAGCCCTAATTTCTTAGTGTTACTCAATAGTGTGTGCGTGTTGTCCTTTAGTATCTCCTCGCTATCAGCAAATAGTACTACATCATCAGCATAAACTAACAGCTTATTAATACCATTGAGGTGTAAGCCTTCCTCATTCTCTAAAGATTTGATGGCATGCTCTAGTACAAAATTAAATAATCCTTGCTTGAACCCATTCTGGATTTGAAAATGTCCGAAAACTGTTTGCCTACACGCACCCTACTCTTTGTGCCATTTAGACATATTCGTATAAGTCTAACTAACTTTTTTAGGAATTCCGAACTCCAGCAGGATACTATATAACTTCTCCCTCTTAATTGAATCGTATGCCTTTTTGAACTCTACGTATAGTTGATGTACAGTACCATTATTTTCCCATTTCTTTTCTAAAATCTGTCTTATACTAAAACATCTGATCTGTTGTAGACCTGTTTCTTCTAAATCCTCATTGATTATCTCCTAGAATGTCATGAATATAGGTAGTAAGTCTGCTTACTAATATATTTGTTAGAATTTTGTACGAAGTTGGAAGTAATGAGACGCCCCTGTAGTTGTGGTAAATTAAATTAAATTGGCAAAGCACTAATTTCATTTAAATGATTTCTACTCGTTCGTTTTCTTCTGTTTTATTAAAGGTATTAAATAAATTAAATTAATTGATGTATTCTACAGTATACATTGCGAATTTAAGGGTTAACATGTCTCCTTCTGACCACTCCATAATAAATCATAAAATAAAACCTTCAGGTGCCCGCGGAAAACAACGAACCTTTCACGCTTCCGTCCTGAACAGCGAACCATAAGTGTTCGTGGATAAAAGCCGACAATGAGTGGATCATGGTGCGCCGTACAAATCTGACGAACATGGTGTGCGCGCGCGGCGCGCATGTGTGTACGTACCTTTAGGCTAAGAACTCTGTTGGCGCTTCATTATCATTTATCAATCATATCATCGGGGTAACCTAACTCCTCCTTCCAGATGCCCTAACCTATGAAATGGATTAAAATTCCTCCAATCCCAGGGGAGAAAGCCAGAAATGTCATAAAAGGCAACCTGGTGGCATTAGACAAAAAAATAATTGAAATTTTATAGTAGTTTTGATTATCCTATCTCCCCCAAAACTATGTAACTAGCTCTATGGGTTATGAAATCTGTAGGAAAAATGCCGCATTTCCTAAGATCCTCATAGGTCCTTAATCTCAGCCAACTCAAACCAATTCAGATTTCCGATTTTAGTTCCCTAAGGGCCAAGGGTTTCCCATTAACATATTTGAAAGCATTAATTTTGTCCTATCACATTCCATTTCTTTCCCCCTTTAATTACTATTATTGGGTTGGTGGCCGCGGTAGCTCTTCGGTAAGATGTGTGATTATGTGTTGGACGGTCCGGCAGGTATGTGGAGATTTTAATATAAAATGAGTGCGGAGAGCATTCCTAAGGGTAAATTCACCCTTAAGCTTTCGATAAGAATTGTAAAACTTAGCCATGAACTCCTGTTAATGGGATAACTTTATTTTCGTCTTGAGAATATGAACAGAAAGGGGTGATATATGCATAGGCAACATTATTTCTTTAGTCCTAGCTCTGAAATAGGCCTACTTACTGTCTAGTTTAGTGCTTGTCTTTTTAGCGCTTGATGAAAAATGGAACAAATGCCATATGAAGAATACAGAACGTAAGTTACTAAAACGATGGATTGGTCTCTTAAAGATGTGATAATTACCATACAAAACAAAACATATAAAAAATCATATTATCTCGGTTTAAAGTCAGTGTTACAAATTGTATATTTATGACGAAATAAATGAAAGGAAGGTAAGTAAATGTAAAAGGATGAAGGAATATAAGAACATGATAGAGCGAATGAAAGCGCCTATACGTGCATTTAGAACGTGAAAAGACACACGTTATAAAACCAGTCCGACTTTATCACTTTCACAAAGTTATAGATACGTGTTTTATAGGACAAAACATTGTACTACGAACAATAATAAAACAGAACGAGTGTAAAATAAAATACACCACCTGTCATTGCTAATAGATTTGATAAATTGCAATGTTTAGATGAAAATGTGGCAACCTAAGTTGGAACTGATATACATAGAGAATAGGAAATTATAATAGATACTATTAAGTTTTCAGCATCAGAAAGGGTAGGCTATTTAAAAAAGAGGCAATATAAGAAATTATTTGATGAAGAATGTGCCAATATTGCAAAGAAAAGAAATATGCCAAAAATTAATTTGTTACACGAGCCAATTGAAGTAAATTTATGAAAATTCGGTAACATCGGACGGGAAACCAATAGGTTTTTAAAAAGTAAAAAGAGATCAGAGAATTAGGATAGAAAGGAAAGTGTTTCAAGCTTTAACAAATATAATTAGGAATGAAAATGGGGATATTATTGCAGATTCCAGCAGAATTTTAATGAACATGTAGAACAGGATATTGAAGAAGATGATTTACATACAGCAGAAATACTAATCATACAGCCAAGTGCATTAAATGTTGAAAAAATAAATATGTGTAAAGCACCGGGTTCAAATGAGATACCTGCAGAACTGATACTGTCAGGAGGAGAAAAATTGATGGAGAAGATCGGTTGCTTAGTAAGATTTGGGAAAATGAAGCTCTTCAAAACGAATAAAAGAATCGAATGATATTATACCTATGAATAAGAAAATTACTACAAGGGCATCTCATTACTTTCAAATTCCTACAACATTTTAACAAACTTAGTATCCATACTTACTCCCTACATTGACTACGTAATAGGTGTTCATCGATGTGGATTTAGAATAAATAGGTTTACAATGGATGAACATTTTAGTATAATAAAGATTTTAGAAAAAAAAGGGTATATAATGGCACTATACATCAACCAAATGTAAACTCTAAAAGGTATACGATTCAATTAAGAGGGAGATATATAGTATCCTCTTGGACTTCGAAATTCCTAAAAACTTAGACTTACTCGAATGTGTCTACATGTCACAAAGAGTAGTGGGCTATGCGGATTGGTAAATAGTTTTCAGATACTCTTGAAATTCACAATAGGTTAAAGCATATACATGAGCATGCCTATACATTCTTTAGAGGATAAAGAAGGCGTACATCTTAATGGTATAATAAACTATTAGTATAAGTTGAGTATACGAGCAACCGAGTTATGGCATTTGAGAGTTAAATGGATAAATCGTTTGCGACCAATGAGTTCAGATAGAGTTCCCAAAGCCATGTTTCGTTATTGTCCAACAGGGAAGAGATCTCTGGGGGTATCCAAGGAAGCGTTGGATACAAAATTCATCAGTGAGATCGTAACAGGGCTATAGGCCTAAGACTTGGATGGAAGAAGAAGAAAAAGAAGATATTTAATCCCATTTTTACACTACCACATTGATAGGCCTAATTCGCGTAATAAGTAACTCTAGGAGTGTCATCCTTGACTGGAAATAAACGTTGATGTAGATCCAAAGCGTATTAATGTCCCCGACCACGCTTGTTCAATATGCAGTAATGGTTTCATATTTTTTTAGAAGCATGGAGTTAGATCTTCTAGCCTTCTTCAGTCTGTTAATTTACTGAATCCTCAAGTAATTCAACCACTTCGTGAAATTAAGTAGGTCTACGTGTTCCGACAGGGTCCTTCTAACGGCTGCTGACCTTATATCTAAATGTGCCAACCTCATTATCAGTCTCCCAGCCGTTATAGCGATTTTTTCTAACTGTATCCGTTACGTAAAGTACTCGGCCAATAAAACTTCTTCCCTCATTAGGACTTTAATTAGCGCGCATCCCATATTCCGCGCCACCTTATACCGTTTGACCACGCTGCAGGATTATGCACATTATAAGCTATATGTTTTAACATTAGTGATAAAGATTATTGTTGAACACATAATGTCCACGAGTCTATGTATCAAAATAATAATGCACATCCTATAATATTTTCTGAAATTTGTTAATATAAGATTTTTTTAAATCATGATAAGAAATGTAATAATCCTTTAAGTGGTTACGTGATTATTATCATAAGTAATGCCACGAGTGATTTCCAAATTATCGATAAATTCACGACTCACGAAGTGAGGAGTGAATTTATCTAGAGAATTTGGAAATCAAGAGTGGCATTTGTTAGGACTATTTAACGAATAAAATAAAGCTGTTTACTCACAAATCATTATTTAACTACAGTTATTTAAAAATATTTTTATATTTAAAGTAAACGGTGATGTTTGAAAACTAATGAGAAACGATAGGTAGCCTACGCTTCTACTGCTTCTTTTGTTTATCACTGCAACCGATCATACTATTTATTGCCAAAGGAACGCAATATTGTAAGAATGCTCTCTAGTGGAGAAAAAATGAAACACATCAATCTGTATATTAATTCATTTTTGATGTCGTATACATTTAAGAAAGTGCAAACAGTGGTTTCTTTTTTTGGTGGTATAATCAATTGCTACAAATGTTGACATGTAAGCACTATTATATACAATCTGGTAGCCGTATTTGTTATAGGCTCAGTCACTGCAAAATAACGGTCAGACCTGTTCAGAATATTAAAAAGGAGGAGCTTTGCTTAATATATGATAATCCTAACGTTGATAATTATTTCGTGAAACACGTCTCTGATTGGTTGTAATACAGAAATCATTGAAACGTGATTGGTCATTGACTCCCATTTGGGGCATGAGTTAAATAGTCAGTTATATTATCTAAAATATGCTGTCATTTCAAATAAATTCATCATTTTATCATCTGTAAAGTAAATCATGAGTAATTGACGCTAATCACCCATATGTTCCCAATTTAAGTATTCTAATGGCGCTAAAATGTATTGCTTCCTGTTCATGAACACACTATTAGCGAGTCCCTGCTTCTTGGTGATTGGTACGTTCATCTCTTTATCCCAGACTCTACTGAGTTCATGGATGATATTCAGGGTCCAAAGATCCTGAGCGTGGCCTGCTTCGGAAAATTTCTGGGTCTAGTTGTCTACATTTCTGTGACGTAAAGAACCTAACGCCTCTAAACAAAATGTATCTGCCTTTTTATTCCCATAATTGAATCTCGACGCTTATAACCTAAAAGGTTAAATAAAATTGTCATATTTCATATTATAATGTGGGATTGGTAATTTCTGCGGGCACCAAAGACGACCCTAAGAAAACAGGAACAAAATAAAATTACAGAACATTTTAATTTAAAAACTTCTAAATCTAAAACGAATGCAACAGCTTTTCAAGGAAAGTTCCCTAGAAGAATCCAAAATAGTAATAAATTATTCTTTTTTTTTTTTAAATAAGTAAGTACATTTAATTATATCGGTTGTGTAATAAGCATTCAAAAGGATCATCTGGAAACTTAATAAATTTGAATTATATCATAAGAACTCTCGGACAACACACTGAGATAGAGAGAGACCCGGATAAAATTATATAAATTGATGGCACTGAAATATAGCAGTGGGAATTGGGCCATTAAGAGATCAGACAGAAGAAAACTAGAAACAACAGAGATGACATTTTTTAAGAAGTCGGTTTTACATTTGCAGACGAAATAAAAAATACCATCGTTAAGGAGAAATAAATATTTTCAATATAACAGAAAAAAGTTTAACACTATAAATGAGAAAGGATGAACCATATTATTGGGACGGGAAATAAGACTCCATAAGTTATCGTTGCAGTAGGACCTACAATATGACGGGAAGATTGTTTTAAAACTTCCTGATATCACGACATGCTAATAGGCATAAACCATATAGATGAAGATGATGATGTGGTATTCCATTATATTTAACAATTAATTTATTGCTATATAGGCTATATTTTTATTAAGGATTTTCTCTACATTAGAGTAGTTCTCCATCAGCCCGAAGTTATTTTGCTCCGGCACAGATTTGTATCCTCAGTATCTTCTCCTTTGAGGTCGTTGCTGATCATGTTTCTTCTTACTTCATCCATCCACTGTTGCCTGGGTTTCCCCCCCTCTTCCTCATGCCTTCAGAATTCCAATCCAGTATCATTCTTGGGATTCTATTACTCCCCATTCTCTTCAGATGTCCATATCATTTCAATCTTCGTTCTTCTATTACTTCTATAATATTATATTTAACATTCTTTTTTTTCTCTCTAATTTTCTGGTTCCGAATTCTCTCCCTTCTTGATTTTCTTGTTGCTCTCTGCCAAAAAATCCATCTCTGTTATCAATAATGTGTTTGCTTGCTGTCTCTGCACCATACAACATAACACTTTGTACTAATGTTTTATTGCCCGGTTTTAATATATATACATTTTTGGCGGTCTGAGCATAGATTCTAAATATTCTTTATATCAATTTGCCTAAGAAATTTCCAGACATTTCTTAAAATACGAGCATTGTTATACTTTTGCTTGCGAAACAATGCATCCCAACATTCTCGATCGTAACTCAATTATAAAAAAATACGGTAGTCTCTATATTTAGCGCCTATATATAGAAGCTACTTGTTGTATTTGAGTTTACGATCCAGAATGATGTGATGCATTGTTTCGCAAGCGAAAGTGTAAAATTTTCTGGAGGTGCTGTAAGCAATTTCTCGAAATTTCTTAGGCAGATTGATGTAAAGAAAATTTAGAATCTACGCTCAGACCACTAAACGTTTTCTGTTAAAAAATGTAAAACATGTTTATTGTCACCCTACATGACCCGGCGATCTCAATCACTTATCCTGGCAATATTAGGACAACGTTACAGATTATGGTGTTTCTCATTGTGAAGCTTCCAGATTCTCATTCTTTATGGGACCGAATATTTACATCAGGTCCAATTTTCAAATATTTCAACTTAACTTCTTTAATGTAACAGAATGTGTTTTATGTCCGTCTTCCGAGGCCTTAACTAATAGGCCTATTTCCGAACATAGTTATTTTTAGAGAGTTGAGATTGTTTGCTCAGCATCAGGCTCTCGAGCTGGAAGGGCCAATCATTACCGCCCTCCATAATTGATAATTGTCACTTTTACGTTTATGTTTGCAAATTAGCTGATGTGATACGGAAAAAAATGATTATAATGCCTTCTTGATAGAATATTATAATGATATTGTGAAAAGAAAAAAAATGTCAACCAGGAATTGAACCGTGGACCTCTCATATTTCGTACGCGCGTGCAAGACCACTACACTATTCGAGACATGGTACAAACTTCTTGATAGAAGCAGACCTTACTGCAATGCGAATAGTGTTCACTACAAAGGGTACACGGGATTTTAAAGCGAGAAAAATTCATGTCTGTCCATGGATGCCTGGATCGCTCAAAGGAAGAGTGTCAACGCGCAAAGCTTGGAGTCGTGCTTCCTGGTTTCTTCTTCTTCATCCAAGGATTAAGACTGTTGCTCGTTCCGGTTTCATGAAATCTATAATTGTTAGAATTGTTCAGACCATCTTCTGTGTGGACGTCCAACATTTCTCCTTCTGCGTGGTTTATAATTCAGCAATAATTTTGGATATCTTTCTCCTGGCATTCTATCAGCATGTTCTTTCCAGGCGTTCCTTTATTTGACTATTCGATCTGTAAGTTTGAAAATATTTTTTTCTCTTTATTTGTATTTTTGTTTATGTAACAAAAATGTTTTAACTATTTTTTAAATGCATGTAGACTTCAATCGAAGGTATTTTCTTTAAAAAACTGCAAGAATTTACACAGTTGAAAGATGTTTGCTTATGTAACTTGAATACACACTTTATTTAATAATAATCATAATAATTATAATTCTTATAGATGTCATTGATTGGACTATTTGATCCTTTCATTTTCCAGAATTCACATATCCTCTTGCCGACGCTTTCTAGACCTTCTAATTTTTTTCTTACTCTATGGTCTGATGCTGTGTGATTGCAATGGAATTAGGCTTTGCATTCATTGTAAATGCAAATACGAATTTCATCTTTATTCGTCAATTATTTCTAAGAAACTTGGCGTCTCGGTGGACGCGTGGCTACCCCGACTGGGAAAACTGGTTCTATTCCTGGCAGGTATTGGAAGTGAGGGGTTCTCCCGTTTCTCGAATTTCATGTCACCAACACTGTCCACTTCATTTCCATTCCTCGTCATGCTAGTTCATCACCATTCATTCATTTTATCTTATCTCATGTTAGGTAAGAATAGCCTGGTCTAGCAAACCACATGTATTTAAAATAGGTGGTTGTAGTGATCTAATGGAACACACACATGTACTTCCTTATGACTCCGAGCCTGTGTATCAACAGTGGGCAGAATAAGGCCAAAGGGAGAGTCGTAGCTCCTCCTCAAGCCCTTGGGCCCAGCCCAACTAAATTGTGCTATGATTTGTGTGTGAAAGCTTGATGTGTGTTGAACCAGGAACACTACGTATAACAGACTACATGTCATCTCATTCATTCCATAAAGTAAAGATGGGTAATATAGTGAACCTAAAATACGGTTTTGTATTAGGATCTAAAAAACCCGAAACCATCTCTACTAATGTAATGTAATCTAATACATTTGGGATGTTTATTTCCTGACAAATAGACTCTGTTTTGTGGTAAAGGAGACTGTTTCCTTCGAGAGGTGTAAGTACATAATTCTGCTGCTTTAATTCTCTTCCTCTGAACCGTGTTTATAATCCAGTTTTCTGACCTGTCTACCTGTCGTAGCTCCTCCTCAAGCCCTTGGGCCCAGCCCAACTAAATTGTGCTATGATTTGTGTGTGAAAGCTTGATGTGTGTTGAACCAGGAACACTACGTATAACAGACTACATGTCATCTCATTCATTCCATAAAGTAAAGATGGGTAATATAGTGAACCTAAAATACGGTTTTGTATTAGGATCTAAAAAACCCGAAACCATCTCTACTAATGTAATGTAATCTAATACATTTGGGATGTTTATTTCCTGACAAATAGACTCTGTTTTGTGGTAAAGGAGACTGTTTCCTTCGAGAGGTGTAAGTACATAATTCTGCTGCTTTAATTCTCTTCCTCTGAACCGTGTTTATAATCCAGTTTTCTGACCTGTCTAAAAACGTAGATAGGATTAAAATTTTGTGTAGTTTCATAATACAATTAATTGGACTATTTAACTCATGCTCCAAATGAGAGTCAGTGACCAATCACGTTGCAAATAATGTTTATTTACAACCAATCACAGTCGTGTTTCAACTATTTATCAAATAAGTACATCATATTAAAGAAAGCTCCTCCTTTTGGACTTTCTGAATAGGCCAGAGCTTTATTTTGCAGTGACTCACTACGAAATACGTTGAATATAGCAATTTATATATTAAGATGTAAGAATCCTAGAACGCAAATGGCTCCCAATAGTGCACGGATGTAAGCAGGTACTGCTTGCGGGATATAATAGAACAACATTTCTAGCAATTGATTATACTACAATAAAAAGAAACAACTGTTTGCACTTTTTTAACTGTATTATTTCCCGGGTAATAACGTTCAAGAAGAATATAATTGACATATTTGCATCATAGGACATCAGAAATGAATTAATAACCTATAATGTTGGTTATAAACAGTTTGATGTGTTTCATTTTTTTCTCCACTGGGGTGCATTCTTACAATATTGCAATTTTTTGGGAATAAATAATATGTTCTGGTTGCAGAGATATGAACAAATGAAGCATAACCAACGTTTCTCACTTGTTTTCAAACATTGCCGTTTACATTAAATATATGTTTTAAAATAACTATATTGACATAATGATTTGTGAGTAAACAGCTTAATTTTATTCCTTAAATAGTTCTAACAAATGCCACTCTTGATTTCCAAATTCTCTAGATAAATTCACTTCGTGAATTTATCAATAATTTGGAAATCATTCCTGACATTACTTATGATAAATTTTCCTAATTGTCATTTTAAATTATTTGAAGTTTAGTATGAATAATAATAATAATAATAATAATACTTGGAAGGAAGAAGAAGAAGATAATAAGAATATAACATTTTATTTATATACAGATTTTCAATGTTTACACATCTTTCTGTGCCTAAAGCTTTATTTCCCTTCTCCAGTCGTCTCTATCCATATCCTCCAGTGTTCTCATTCTAGTTCGTATTTCTTCCATCCATTAAAATAATAATAATAATAGATCTCTCTCTATATTTGTTTAACTTCTCCCTTTATAGGTATCTTTACATACCCCACGTTGACTGATACTTAGTGAGACACGACTCTGGATTACACATACATTTTATTGACAACACAAGGACACGGAGGACCACCCTGGACGAGTAATCAACTCGTTGCCAGGCCACCTCCGAGTCACACGAACATTTAAGACAAGAACACTTCATTCAGTCATTCATACTTAATAAGACGAATATCATTACGAACGGTCAGATGATTCAAGGATCATTTGGGCCCTAACGTTTCCCATCATTTCTCTTACAGAGAAAAACCATGAAAACAGCACCCAGGAAACTTGTCCCGATTAGGGATCGAAACCGCGCTCCTTGCGTCGAAGGCAACGACGTTACCCCAAGACCATGGCGGTGGACTAATAATAATAATAGTAATAATTAAAGTCTCTAGAATTTATGTTAAAATGGTGCCATTTTCTTGTACTCAATCATTAAAAGCATACTAACAGAGAAAAATTACACAATATAACATAGAACAATTATTATAAATAAATATAAATGAATTTATACAAATGAACCTGAAATTAAAGTGAATAAAATTAATATTAGATGAACGAAAGGAAAAGAAACCATTAAATAATTTGCTAGGAGGCCATTGGAAAATATATTTACATTTATTTAAATAAAAACTAATATCCAGCAGCACCTAATCTCTAACGATAGGGAGTTCGAGAGTCTGAAATTGATGGATTATTTAATGGCAAATGGGTAATTTCCAATCGTAAACGTTCGCACTGTTGCCGTACTTCTCTCACTCCCTATCTTTATAGTTTAAGGTTCAAAGTTAATCACACTTATCCAGAATTAACTGTATTCATTTTGGCTAGCGGTGGCGTTTGCGGAGATCAAATTTCTGTAAGTTAATGTAATACCAGTTTCCATAAAATTTCCAAATCATCTTCTTTATGTCTTTCACAATAATTCGGTTTATAAACACATTCTGTTATCCTCTTGTATCTTGAAAGCCCATGTTTCCCTTAACACAGATTTAGGCGCTCTCCCCCTTCAGGGAAGAATTTGAACCATTCTAATTTAGTTACACTTGTTTTCGTATAGATGTCATTTTGAGTGGTCCGTGGTCAGCGTTCCGCCTCATACTGACATCTAGTAAACCAAGGTAGTACTAGGACGGGAAAACTCGGTAAATTTTGCTTAGAGGCCTTTTCATTTAGGCTTAAGGATTTTTTACGAGCCTGAAAATCTTTAGACTCGGGACCCACGGCTTAAAGTCCCTCCGGGAGGACTTGCTCCTTGGATTTTTCCATCCTAAAAAAATCCCGCGACCCTCGGTACCAGAGGCAAGGAGCATAACCACTAGTCCACCGCGGCCGATATTTTCTGTTATAAGAGTTTATTAAAAATACAGTTTATCTCGTAGTTACTTTTTCACACCGCCGACGTCTACACTCGAAATATTTTCTTCGCTTTTCAAATCACATTCACAGGTCCACTAGTTACGGCGACTGACTGGTCAGATCACTCGCTCTCTTTTATATGCGATCGACGAACAAATTTAACGCCAGTCTTGACCTTTCTCGAATCAAAACATAGATAGGCCGATTCTTTCTATAAACAGATTAATCTGGAAAAGATCCTTCTGGAAAGCACGTCTGGAAGAGGTCGTTTGCCAGTTGCACACGATTCGAATCCCTATTGCCTTATAAGGCGAGATCCGAGTTCTGCCGCCGCCCGCTAAATTCAGTGGCCATAATTTGAGCAACGGATCAACAATGCGTCTCAACATACTTTCTTCATCTAAACTTTTATAACATACTTACTGTTTTTAATTATAAAGTAAACTTATGTTATTTAAGGAACTACAGTATTTAAAAAATAGGACTTTCACCGTTATGAAGGTAAGAAATTCTTACTCAAGAATGTTTGCTTGTCAATCAACTCCTGTATTATGTAGACTGTTAGGGGGGAAGGAGATAAATATGCAACATATGTTGCGAGGTCTCAATTAGACAAAGTCGTGGGGCAGAGAAGCCAATATATTGTTAAGTGCTTGTTCAACAATCCGACTTACTCGTACATGCCATGAAATAATCCACTGACTTTAGGAGTTGGAATAGAGCGAGGTTCCGTGTCAAGTACGAGTTGTATGTCGTTGCACGATCGTGTATTCAAATTGTAATTGGAGGATAGGAAAAGAAAATGAGACGATAGGTAGCTTGGTGTAGATATATAGCATAGTAATATAATGCATTTGTCTGCGATCAAGGAGACGAAGGATGAAGAAATGTTTACGTAAAACAGTACTAGAAGCTATGTAAACGAGCTGATAGTAAACATATAATTTTCTTTCTCCTACTCTTTATCGTAAATTTGTGAGTGCAAGGAATATGGCTGCTACCCCTTATACCTGGAATTCATCCCCACACTGTAAATAACAAAGTACTCGTAAGGTATATAGTTTTTATTTTTAAAAAATCCGATATATACGCCGTAGTAACCATTGACTTGTTTTCATATTTAGGTTTGTACAGTTAATGTAATGTAATACGACCATAATTATTATTTTAGTGTGATAATAATATGCGAGATGGTAGGGTAGTCGGAAGCCGTATATTATTAAGGGCGTAGTTTAGTACCAACAACAAAGAGAACACGTTTTCCTCAGTAGAAAGTGAGATGTTTACGGTGTTATAGTCGAATATAATGAGCATTAATGCGAAGATGACGATGTATGTGCTGAATGTTATCTCTTGGGCCTAAATGTTGACAACTGTTGAGGAAAGTTGAACAGTGGAAATGGACTGAGCGTGCGAGATCATTAAATTACATGTGCAGAATGTAGCAATTCGAAGACTAACAGGAACGATTTTTACAAACGTTCTCCGTGTTCATCGCTGACGGTCCCCTGGTTGGGAGGAAAGAAGTCCAGGTGGGAATGTAGGAAATGTATTTTCAATTACATATTACACCCCAAGTTTTTATATGTCTTTAGCATTTTCTCAATTAGCACACATTGTCTTGAATCCCACCCATGCTGCTTTCTCTTACTGTCCTCTAGCATGTCATCAACTTCTTGTCTTGCATCACTTCACGAATTTGTGGGCCAATAAAAATACCTTTTTTCAATTTACCTTCACTAATTCATGGAATTTTTCTTCATAAATACAGAAAACTTTCACCATTTTTGTTTAGAGCCTTAACAAAACTTTTCATTAAGCCTATGTGAAGGGTTGGCAGTAATATGTTTTCTTTCTTAACTAATGACTGGTGTTTAATACTCTTGTCCGCTGGTAGCAAAGCATACCTTAGAAGCAACTCTCTTAATTCATGATATTTTTGTTTAGCTCGACTGTCCCATTAGAATAAAAAGCAACAAAACTTGGCGAAACCACTCTGCATTCCAAGACATATCCCTATGACTTTAAGATCTCCACATATTATCCATTCATATTTTGTATAGTTAACAGTTTTTAAGGGTAGCTATGAGTGAATTTTGAAACTCCGAAATTAATAGAGATCCATCCATAGTAATTCTGCCTGAGGGTCTTTCACTGCAATCATAGCATTTTCATGCTGTGCTTTGCAGCTTTACTAGGGAATTATAGGTGTGGTAGCTTCCCGTTGCTTTCCGCACCGATGAAGGATGATGATGATGATGGCCGGATGATTTTCGGGGACCGTTGGGCCCTAAGCTTCCTGACATTTGTCTTAAAGGTGAGGAAAAATCCCGAAAAAAAACACCCAGGAGCCTGTCCCGACCGGGAATCGAACCCGGGCCCGCTGCGTGACAAGGCAGCACACTACGTCCACAGCCGTCGACCTTAATAGAGATATTTCTTTCAAAATTTTACCACAAATTTCTACCTGTATGAATAACATTTATGATAAATTTCAAGTGATTTGTTATATTAGTTCGCAAGTTACATTTTTTTATTTTTTATTTTAATTCATTATAAAAGTTCCTTGCAGTACAATTTTTAATATTTTATTCCAATATTTTGTCAGGATTTTCGTTATACTCTTTGTTTCTAAATTTACATTGGATTTTTCTATGCTGTTAATACTTTTGAGAAAAAATGTTTTTGAACTGATTTTTCATGTTGGTGGAAACCGAGATAAATATGACAATATAAAAAAATCATAACTCATGAGCATTTTGAGTATGATCAAAATCAAATGCAATTTTGGTTCTTTGTATTCTTACAGATAAGGCTGAAAATTTCAGTTCAATAAGGCAAAAATTGCAGTGCAAGGGCATTTTTTTAAATGGGCATGCACTTGAAAAAAACACTTTGAGAAAAAAGGCTACAAAGTTTTTCATGCTTCTGACTGCTTTAATAACACACAGTTCCAATTTCCGTGTTGAAGCAATGTTTCTTTTGGATATTTGTGCCAAACTGTATGGTAGAGACTCTCATTATCATTTTGGGGTTTTCCGTTTGTGCCTCTTTCCAATAATACATCTGATGCCAATCTTTTATATATAGATATAATTTTTGCCACTAGTTCTGGGGGGAGTTTAAAAATGGCCGCCAGAACTTTAATAATGACGGAATAGCGATAAGTTATATATTTTATTGAACAGGAAGCTTAGGAGAATTTTATGAGAGATAAAACACAAAATGTATGTTTTGGTCAATTTTCGCTCAAAATTCACTCAAATTCGCCCTTAAAAGCAAAATAATATTCTCGTACGTTTCTTTCATATGAATAGTATGAGCAATAGCTATAGGCATTGAACGAAAAGCATTACAATTATGTAACAACACGGTCTTTAAACTTAACTTGGAAGAATCTATGAAAAGGCGCCATTCTTGTGGATTGCAAATTTTACCGCTCAATTGTTCCATTAGTCCATCAACATCCCCTCCATGGTATCTTTACCTTGTTGTGGTGGAGTGGCTTGCGTGCTTAAATGATCCTGAGAGCTATGCCGGCGGTAGCATTGCTGCCGATAGGGTTACCCATGCCGGACTGGTCGAAGGTGATAAGCCAGACGAAAAAAGTACCTTGGGCGAAAGAGTGACGATCTTTCACCGTAAAAATACAACTGTCAAGAAATGCGGACATGGGTTCATCTGGGGTAAAATTTTCCGGAGGTCAAATAGTCCCCCATTCGGTTCTCCGAGCGGGGACTACTTCAGGGAACCCATGCCAAAGGCTCAAACACAGGGACATGTTCCTAGGAACATGGAATGTTAGGACTTTATACAATAGCGGGGCACTAGAGATATTAACGCGGGAATTAGATAAATCTCCCTTGGATATAGTCGCTCTACAGGAAGTTAGGTGGCCAGGAGAAGGTAGTCAGGAATCAGGAAGCTTTGCATTATACTATGGGGGTGCAGAAAGACCTGCATTTGGAACGGGTTTTTTAGTCAGAAGGAGGATCTTATCCGCTATCCGAGATATTAAGTTTGTTAGTGATAGGATATCATACATAATTCTAAAGTGTAAACGACATGATTTTATAATTGTAAATGTACATGCCCCCACAGAAGATAAAGATGACAAGATCAAGGAAGAGTTCTATGAAGAATTAGAATGCTTATTTGATAGTCTTTCACGATATCATATGAAAATTGTCTTAGGAGATTTTAATGCAGAAGTGGGGCGGGAAGATATATTCAAACTAACAATAGGCAAATTCAGTCTTCATGAAGATAGTAACGACAACGGGGTTAGATTAGTCACATTTGCCACATCAAAGAATCTCATTGTTAAGAGCACAACATTTCAGCATAAGGATATATATAAATACACCTGGACGTCCCCAGATGGAGAAACTCGGGACCAGATAGATCATGTATTAGTGGATAAACGCTGGCAGAGTAGCATCATCGATGTTAGATCAGTTAGAGGGACAGACTGCAATTCGGATCATCATCTGGTCAGAGTGAAAATCAGACAACGGCCATCGCTTATGAGAGGAACAAATGCTAAAGATGATTCTGAAAAATATGAATTAAAAAACTTGAAAAATGATGAAATGCGGCAAGAATACCAAATCAAAATTGCTAACAGATTTGAAGTACTAGAATCTTCAGATGACAATGTGGCAAACGAAGAAGAAACTGATATAAATAAAGAATGGGAGGCTATAAGAGATACTATTAAATTGTCAGCATCAGAAAGCATGGTTGTTTAAAAAAGAGGCAAAACAAGAAATGGTTTGATGAGGAATGTGCCGACATTGTAAAGAAAAGAAAGCTAGCAAAAATGAAATGGTTACACGAGCCAAATGAGGTAAATTTAGAGCAATTGGGTAGTATTAGATGGGAAACCACCAAGTTACTGAAGAGTAAAAAGAGGGAATATTTGAGAGAGAGGATTAATGATCTTGAAATGAATGCAAAAAATAGGAACATTAGAGAATTATATCAGGGAATTAGTATAGAGAAGAAAGGATTTCAGGCTAGAACAAACATAATTCGGAATGAAAATGGGGATATGATTGCAGATTCTAGGAGTATATTAAATAGATGGAAAAGTTACTTTAATCAGTTATTAAATGTACATACAGAACAGGACATTGAGGAGGATAAGTTACAGACAGCAGAAATTCTAGTCGCAGAGCCAAGTGCATTAGAGGTTGAAATGGCGATTGAAAAATTGAAGATGTATAAAGCATCAGGTTCAGATGAGATCCCAGCAGAACTGATAAAATCAGGGGGAGAAAAACTGACGGACAAGATACGCTGGTTGCTTAGTATGATTTGGGAAAAAGAAGCTCTTCCAGATGAATGGAAGGAATCAATTATCGTACCAATCTATAAGAAAGGAGATAAAACTGATTGCAACAACTACAGGGGCATCTCATTACTTTCAACTTCGTACAAAATTCTAACAAATATATTAGTAAGCAGACTTAGTCCCTATATTGATGACATTCTAGGAGATCATCAATGTGCATTTAGAAGAAACAGGTCTACAACAGATCATATTTTTAGTATAAGGCAGATTTTAGAAAAGAAATGGGAATATAATGGTACTGCACATCAACTATATGTAGACTTCAAAAAAGCATATGATTCAATTAAGAGGGAGAAGTTATATAGTATCCTGCTGGAGTTCGGAATTCCTAAAAAGTTAGTTAGACTTATACGAATGTGTCTGAATGGCTCAAAGAGTAGGGTGCGTGTAGGCAAACAGTTTTCTGACACTTTTGTAATCCAGAATGGGTTGAAGCAAGGAGATGCACTATCTCCTCTACTATTTAATTTTGTACTAGAGCATGCCATTAAATCTTTAGAGAATGAGGAAGGCTTACAACTGAATGGTATTAATAAGCTGTTAGTTTATGCTGATGATGTAGTACTACTGGCCGATAGCGAGGAGATACTAAAGGCCAAGACGCACACACTATTGAGTAACACTAAGAAATTAGGACTGGAAGTGAATATCAGTAAAACTAAATATATGGTCACACGTAGAAATTCAGTATATAATGGAAATGGACAGCTAATGACAAATGAGGGAAATTTTGAGGAAGTGGCTGAATTCAAATACCTAGGAACAATAATCACAAATAGGAATGAGATGCACAAAGAAATTAAACATAGGCTCAATTCTGGAAATGCGTGCTATTATGCATTGCAGAGACTTTTGATGTCCCAACTCCTTTCAAAAATCGTTAAACTGAAAATATATAAAACTATTATTCTACCAGTTATATTATATGGATGCGAAACATGGACTCTGACTTTAAGGGAGGAAAGGAGATTACGAGTATTTGAGAATAAAGTACTTAGGAAAATTTTTGGTCCAAAGAGAGATGAACAGACAGGTGAATGGAGAAGACTACATAACAACGAACTACATGGTCTGTATAGGAAGCCAGATATAATAAGAACAGTTAAGTCTCGTAGACTGCGATGGGCAGGACATGTTGCGCGTATGGGGAATGAAAGACGTGCATGGAAGCTTCTTGTAGGAAAGCCAGAGGGAAAACGCCCAGTTGGTAGACCAAGAATGAGGTTGGAGAACAACATTAACTATGATTTGAGGGGAGTAGATTATACAGGGAATGATTGGAAAGCATTAGCTCAGGTAGGGATTTATGGAGAGCTTATGTCCGCGCGGCCATGAACCTACGGGTTCGATAGTGCCAGTGAGTAAGTAAGTAAGTCCATCAACATCATTACAGTAGACAAGTTCATTATAATAATGTTCACGTTTCAGATAAGTTGTTATTTTGACATTGGGCTCAAACAAATACCAGTTCTGTACCAGAGAGCCTAATAGTTTCGACTGACTTTTGTTAAATTGAGATCCCTTAGAAGATAAAATAAATTTTTTAATTGCTGTTTTGCACTCCTCTTCAACAATACAAGTGGGGAGGTTAAAAGATCATAATGAAATAAATTGTGTAAACATATAATCTGCTACACCATGCAATCGACCATGCCATTTATATGGCTCATAAATTGAAACAGACGACCCAATAGACTGGAATTGTTTCTTTCCTAGTAATAAAGTAATAATGTGTTGTCATAATCTCCTTCTTCATGAACAAGGGTTAATAGATTATGTATACAGTAGTCCGCTACTTTGCACTCGGTCGGGCCGCTAGTATAATTATAAATCGGCGATTACTTCAAAACCGTAGGTGATAACGAAAAAGGGTTTTCAATTTAGAAATCAGGGCATAAAAATACATTAGAAACATATAATTTTTGTCAGGTGCAAATTTCAGTGTTGTCCAGGTAATTATCGAGGTGAAATACGGCAGTGATTGTAATACAAAATTCATTGAAACGTGATTGGGCATGAATTAAATAGTCCAATATTATTATATTTTCACAACTTAAGAAGATTCATGTTTTTGCAACAGAGAGTAGCGCCATCTCCTTTATTATGCCTAGTGGAGTAAGTAAAGGGAAAATTCCTATCATGTCATTTGAAACTTGGCATAAATCTGCCCCGTGGACCCACCCGATACTCAGGCGCGTATCAAGGCAGGAAGACGTGGATCTGTTTTATTCATACAAAAATGTGAAACGCATCCACAGTAAAGTGGATGAGATGTTTCTAATGTCAAAGGTTGCATCGAGCTTGAGACAGCGGTGTTCTAGTGAATAAATTATAATTTAATGTTGAAGAGATGAGAAGAGGAACTATTTTTACTTTATTATATAGAACATTTTTACCCGTTTGTTTTGATTAACTAATTAATTAGTCCACTGGCACTATCGAAACCTGTTGTTCATTGCCGCGTAGACATAAGCTCTCCATGCATCCCCGAATAATTTACCTCCCTAAAACCATTGTTTTAATAAGTTCCCATGCCTATCTTTCATTCAAAATTTGTGTCAAATGTCCTGCAAATCATAGCCTATGGGATTCAACTGATTTTATTACAACTGATTTCGTATAAAGATCATGTAACTTACTCTTAAATATTTTCTCCATTCACCTGTCTGTTCGTCTATCTTTGATCCAAAAAAAAAAAAAAATTCTGAACACTTATCGCATGTGTAAAATTAGGTCTATAACTGAAAGAATAACGTTTTTCTTAATTATCCCAGTTATACCATATAATCATCTTTAGTTAAAACATTTTTATAGTAGTTGGGATGGCAAGATTCTCTGTAATGCATAACAACATGCGTTTTCAGAGTTGGGTCAATGTTTAATGTTTTCTATGCATCTTTCTTGTTATTATTATAGTCCGACTTTGAAATGTTCTCTTGTTTGTTACGTGTATATTCCCATTTAATGATGTATGTCTACATGTGACCATATTTTTATTGATGTTTCTTACATGTGTATAATGTAATGCGTGTGTTGGCTTTTAGTATTTCCTTAATATTGCCTACGTCATTGGCATAGACTTCACCAATGGCTGAGTAATGCATTGGGTTGTATGCACTCTTTATCCTCCACAAAAATTTGATGGCATGCTCTAGTATCAAATTCAATAGCAAGAGGATGTTGAAAATCTCCTTGATTCAAACTATTGTCTATTTCAAAAACATCTAAGAAAGTAATCTAAAGAAGTGTTTGCCTACTAGGACCCTACTCTTTCTCATTTAGAGACATTCAATAAGTCTTAACTTTTTAAGAATTCCGAATTGTAACAAGATACAACACAAATTTTCCCTCTTAATTGAATTGTACGGGAAGACAAGAGCCTAAAATATTAAATTTGTTCTAAATATTACTGATAATACAGCGCTGGATCCCCGGTCTGAACAAGTTTCCTGGTTGATGGTTTTCTTCGTTTTTCTCTCTCACCTAGGCCCGTCTAGACCCGTCCCCCACCCCTTGGGATACCTCGGTCATCATGACCATACTCTCCAAGTCCCAGACTTGTCCCCTCTATCTAGTTCGCGTCCACATTCAAAGGTTCTCGACTTGAAACCAACACCTCTAGGGAGAAGGTGTTGGAGTTGCAACTGCTGGGAATTTACTTTTTTTTAAAACAGGAAAAATGCGGCATTATTGATTTTTTCTCTATTTTCATCTTTATCAAATTCCTTTCATGTTGTAGTCCTGAAATGAGTAATACGGTCTACAAAATTGTTCCAACTATCGCTTACCACTCATTTAACTCCAGTCCTTGGTCTAACAGCTGAGTGCTGGCCTCACATCCACATGGCTATAATTATACTATCATCTAAAGATTGTACGATTATCCAGTCAGTATAGAGGTGACATGTAATCAGCATGTCGGGTCCTTCTACCCGTTACAACTGGTTTTCTCAACCTGGAATCGCTGCTTATTGTAGCTACCCAAATTTCTCACGATGGTCCCATATTGTCCGAAATTGTATAAGAAATTTTCTCGAACCAACGCAAGTCCCTTAGCACTGCATCATTCCTTAAAATGCTCGTCTATGGCGTGGAACCTTACGTCTCATTTGGTATTTTAAAATTGCCTTATGACATACGGTCAATTTGTTGACGCTTTTCTGGTGATCGGGCACCATTTTCAGTTCCTCAGGGATGTCATGATTTCTTCCGTGAACCTACCTTGGCACAGCTGGTGGTGATGATAATTATACTAGCATCATTATTTTAAAAACTACTAAAAATGAACAAATGATTGTGAAATGCAAGCCACATGTTTGGGAGTCTGATTTATCGAGCCTTTCTCATGTTCTGAATTAACGGCCATAAAATAGTCACGAATAGAACTCATGTTCCGAGGCGAATGGGTTAATGATACATTTAATCGTAACGAACATTTATTTTACCCATAAGTTAGGCGGAACTACGGGATGTTCACCAAACATATTCTTAGGCCTATGAATCCCCATTCTCAAGAAGAATTATTAAAATAATAAAAAAAACTAACCCTTAAAGCAGTTACACGGGTTTAAAGAACAGAATATTTGTCGCTATCGCCACACATCGCAGGTGGATTGTTGATTCTTAATTATTGTACTCGTTAAATTTTATTTCTATTTAGAAAGCACAGCCTAATGACCAGTTATAGTTACACTTATAATTGTCTATAGAGCAAAGAATGTACTATAGTGACTGGGTAATGAGCTGTTCATTGGTTGCTATTGGGATGAAATAACTGGAACACATTGATTTCGTTTGATATATTAACAATATAATAAATAAATTAACAAAAAAAAAAGAACAATATATCTAACATAAATAAACTTGAAAGAGAATTTGAATACAACAAGAAAACATGGATAACACATATACAGGAAAAGAAACATCAAAATTAGCAAATACACTAAAGAAAGCCGATAAAAATGTAAAAATAGCATACAGAACTAATAACAAATTAAATAGCATAATAAGCAATGACATTGAAGAAAATAAAGTTTTCAACAGCAAAGGAGTATATAAATTGACATATAAATTTTGCAACAAATTTTATATAGGAATAACAAACATCATATTTAAAGAACATTTTCGAGACTTTATTCACGCAGAAGGAAAATCAAGCTATGCAAAACACGTTATCCATGAAGGACATCGTATGTTAGATATTGAAAACACCGTGACAGTAATACACAGAGAAAATAATCCAGCGAAGATAAACGTAGTCGAGGAGATGGAAATTTTGAAAGCAGTTAACAACGACCATCTGATAAACGAAAACGAACCCAGTACGTGTAACCCCCTCTACCAGATCTTCAGTGAAACACCAGTTTTGAATCCTGCTGATGATGGGACTAGTCCCGGAAGCGCTACAGATAAATAACAAATAAAGTTTAGGAGAAGGATCTTTTAGGTAAATATTCCATAATTTTATACTTTAATTTTGAATAATACCTCATGAATCTTATAAAAGTTTATATATTAGCCTACCCCACATTGCGTAGACATAAATTGCTCTCGTGTTCAACATATTCCTTCTCATTTTGTAGAGACTTAGGATTCAACGGAAATGGTAGAATAAAATTACTAAACATATTGTTGTATCACCAAATTTCAGTGCGATTAACATTATTAGTAAATAAAATTACTGATCCTCTTTCATCGGATAGATACTCCGCCTGCATATTTTAATGGTGTAATTTCCCGCTCAGCTTCTATTATAGGCCTAATCTGAAATACATACCTTTCTTTGAAGAACAGAACTCGTAATCTATATAACAAGGTAATACAGTGACAAGCTGTCACGATATTAAATGTCATTTAATATCAAACTCTACCCTATTCATTTAATTTGTCACATTTTTGTCATTTACACGTAAATCGTCTACCTTGTGATTAACACAAGTGGATGTAAGGCCAGCAGCCGACTGGTAGGTCTTAAAAAAGGAGGAAAAAAAAAGAGGATTTTTAGATTTCGGCTTTCAGATAAACCCTGATTTCTAATGATTGAATTTCACTGATTTTATTTTAATGCAATATAATGTGTTCGTTAAAATGTAGCTGCTAAGCGATTTTTTAAAATGTTTGCTTGAGTTTAACCCCATTCTTAAAGGTCCGATTTTGCCGGTTAATGAACTCAATCTTACTTCACTTAATTGCTATTAGCCAATTTACGAGTAAGAGAAACAAGAAATTACTTCCGATTGGGCGTGAACTGATATATAGCACTAAACACCCTCCCCTCTCCATACACACACACACAAACACACACACACAGGCATACATGTATAATTCTTATTGTCAGTTTTGATGTTTAGTCAGTAGGGTCGATAAAAAATTGTGTTTTAAAAAAAATCTTGTAATGAATAGAATGGCATTAGCTACATTCATATAGACTAACATTAATGATTTGCAGGCCTTTGGAGCGTCATTTGGCCTCCACTGGCGCTGCGTCGAGTAAAAGTGCTAGAATTTCTCAATGCTAGATTATTTTTGAGTTGCTGAAAGGCCAGTTTTGTTGATAGAGTGAGGTTGATTTGTTTGACAATTACCAAGCCAGTCAACAAATTGAAAAGACGCTGAAGTTAACCAGTATTTGGTTTAACAGATCGCACGACTCAGGTCATTTCACACATCCGTCCTGGAAACGACACGTGCAAGATATCTAAAATTAACAAGGTCGTTTTGTATTACATATTTATTTGATTCTATATCTCATTTAAGTAAAATGAAACATATTTATTTCTTATTCTTATCTCCTCTACTATTCAGTTTTCTATTATACCAGAGCATGCCATCAAATCTTCAGAGGATGAAAAATGCCTACAACTCAATGGTATTAATAAGTTGTTTATGCTGATGATGTATTATTAGGCGATATCGATCAGGTACTAAGCACCAATACGCACACTCTATACAGTAACACCAAGAAATTGAAATTGGAAGTAAACATCAGTAAAACTAAGTACTATATGTCCACACATTAAAATACACGAGACCTACATTATAATATAAATGGACAGTTAATGACAAATGAGAACATTTTGAAGATGTGGCTGAATTCAAATACCTAGGAATAATAATTACAAATAGGAAAGATGCATAAAGAAATTAAACATAGACTCAATTCTAGAAATGCGTGCTATTATGTACGTATTACAGGAACTCTAGTTGCTCCAACTTCTCTCAAAAATCGTTAAACTGAAATTATACAAAACTGTTTACCAGTTATATTATATGGATGCAAAACATGGACTCTTACTTTAAGAGAGGAGAGTAGATTACGGGTATTTGAAATAAAGTTCTCAGAAAACTTTTTGGACGAGACAGAGAAATGGAGAAGACTACCAAACAGTGAGCCACATGATCTTTATAGGAAATCACATATAATAAGAACAGTCAAGTCTCATAGACTGCATTGGGCAGGACATGTGATACAAACGGAGAATGAAAATGGGGCATGGAAGCTTCTAGTAGAAAAACCAGAGATAAAACAGCCAGTTGCTAGACCAAAAATGAGATGGGAGAATAACATTAACCACGATTTTAGGAAGTAGATTATACAAGGGATGATTGAAAAACATTAGCTCAAGATAGGGGTGTGTGGAGAACTTATGTCCAGGCGGCCATGAACCTAAGGGTTCGATAGGACCAGTGAGTTAGTTTCTCTTCTTTATACGTGTTTCGCCACCTGGCTCTTACAGTTTCAAGATCTGTCGGGGTTGGCGTTTAAACTTTAAGCGCACTTGGACATACAGAGTATTCACAAATGAGGGATCAGCTCAATGGGAGACACATGAAAATTTAAAGAAGACACATAAATCATTCACAAATTCATTCTAAACCAGCGAACATGATAAGTTGATTATAATGGTCAAATTGTACTCGAAGTATATGAGAGCTTTAAATGTTCACATTTATCTTAAAGGTGAGGAAAAACTCCGAAAAAACCTCACTCAGAAAACTTGTGCCGACGCGACGGAGGATCGAACTTCCGTACGAAGCTGTGACGTTACTCCGAGACCAGCGGTGGACTGTGTACATTGGAGTTTAGAGAAATGACTTTTTTGTTCTCTCTCTCGAATTTCTAATCGCACCAAAATTGCATTTTGGTTATAGAAACAATTTGTCAAAATTTGGTTGCTATAAAAAACCACCCAGGCGTAGAGACCGAAAGTTTCCTCACTTGATTTTTTATGAAGAATAAAGAGCGGTAGTCTGTGAATATTGGTTCCTCTCCGAACTAATGTCAAAGTTTGATATTTCAATCTGTTTTATTGATTTCTTTTTTTTGTTTTCGTTAGTTTAATCTCCCCTTTGGATGTACATCCGTCCACAAATATAGTATCATATTTTAAACTACTACTACGTCGCTTTGGATAACCGTATCTAAATGAAGTGGTGACAATCGAAAGAGAAACTCAAAAAGTTTTTGCTCTACCTCATAGACATTGAATGTGGCCCCAAGAGTGACGCTGCAGACATCGAGGCGATATTCCCATTCACGCCACACACTCTCCAACATATGCGAAGAAATGGACTGGATGGCAACAATGATACGAAGCTGGACTACTTGCAGGTTTTGAGGCAATGGTGGTACATAGACACGATCCTTTATGTAACGCCACAAAAATAAGTCACAGACCGTCAAGTCAGGTGATCTCGGCGGCCACTTGTAGAAAACATTATCATCTCCGGCACGTCCAACCAATCCATCTTCCTGGAAGCCGGTCATTCAGATGCTCCCGAACATGCAAATGCCAATGAGGAGGTGCTCCATCTTGCTGGAAAAAAAATATTCATTGCCTTCTTCTTGTTCCAATTGTGGAAATAACCATTCAGTGAGCATATCAAGATAATATGCACCGTTGACAATGGCATCTAGAATGAAAAATGGACCATAGATTTTACGTTTCGATACGGCACAAAAGACATTTTTTCCTTTAGGGGAGTCTCTTTCAACTTCCACAATGGTGTTTGGATTCTCACTCCCCCAAATCTTAACATTATGCCTGTTCACTTTTCCACTAACGTGGAAGGTTGCCTTATCACTGAAAATATTTTTTCTGACAGTTCTCCATTAATGCCATGAAATGCTCAGAAAAATCTAATCGCTTTGCATAGTCATCAAGTTTAAACTTATGCACTAATTGGAGTTTGTAGGGGTGGAACTTCAGTCGTGTACATAGGATCTTAGATACGGTGGATTTAGGGATGTTTAACTGTTGACTAGCTCTACTGACAGACTTCTTGGGACTACGCACAAATGCTTCCCGCACTTGATCCACAATTCCTGTATCGACAGATGGTCTCCCTTTCCTTTCAATACATATGCAGCCACGGTCCACAAAATCACGGTACCACTTCAAAATTGACTTGTGTGTAGGAGCCTGTGTCGAAACCTTCGCCTAAAAGCACGCTATAGACCAGCACCGGACTCTGCGTGGTGTGATATTCCAAAACACACCAACTACGTTCTTGGGAGTTCGCTATAACTCCTTAAAACTTATTTCATAACTTACTTAATAACAACACAATTTCAAAAGCACAGCAAACATTCACATTTAACCTGTCTGCTAAATATCCAACAATGAACCCGTATCGATCACAAAAAACTATGATTAAATTTAGTTCAGTTTCTGTAATGTTGTCCATAATTCTCCATTGTTGACATTGTTGATATGCACAAAACGTTTTGAGTTTCTCTTTTGATTGTCACCAATTTCATTTAGATACGATTATCCAAAGCGACATAGTAGTAGTTTAAAGTATGATACATAGATTTGTGGATACGGTTACTTTTACATGCTCCACGCCACACATGCTTTAACAAGACACGACCTATGGGGAAATGATTGTAAACTGTAGATTACATATACTTAGATGACTTACCTGATGAGTGATTATCATTTCGTGAGTCGTGAATTTATCGATAATTTGGAAATCAAGAGTGGCATTTGTTAGGACTATTTAACGAATAAAATTAAGCTGTTTACTCTCAAATCATTATTTAATTAAAATACTTATTTTAAAATATTTATATATTTAATGTAAACGCCGATGTTTGAAAACAAATGAGAAACGATTGGTACGCTTCGTTTACTTCTTTTGTTCATCACTGCAACCAGATCATACTATTATTTATTGCCAAAGGATTGCAATATTGTAAGAATGCACCCTAGTGGAGAAATTTATAACCAACGTTATAGGTATTATTTAATTTGATGTCCTATGATGTAAATATGTCAATTATATTTTTCTGCAACGTCATTTCCTGTAAAGTAATACGTTTAAGAAAGTGCAAACAGTTGTTTTTTTTTGTGGTATAATCATTTATTACAAATGTTTTATATTATCTCTCGTATGCGCTTTCTATTGAGATTCATGCACTATATATGCAATCTGGTAGCCGTATTTCTTACAGAGTCAGTCACTGCAAAATAATGCTATGACCTATTCAGAATGTTAAAAAGAAGGTGCTTTCTTTATTATGCTAAACTTTGGTTGTAAATTTTAGGCGAAACACGACTGTGATTGGTTATAAATAAAAAATCATTGAAATGTGATTGGTTATTGACTTCCATTTGGGGCATGAGTTTAAATAGTCGTAATAACAAGACCACCTCCGAGACAATACATTTAAGACAAGACGCACCATTCGCTCATAATTCAACTAAACAAGGCGAATTCGTATGATGTGGGTGGTTATGATGGCCAGATAGTGTTCGGGACGTATTTCGACATTAAATTTGTCTGCTAATGTATTAAAGAGGAATCAAAAGCCCGAATTAAAACTTTCAGGAAATTTGTCCTGACCGGGGATCGAACGTAAGCCCACTGCATCTGAGGCAACGACGTTACCCCTAGCGGAGGATCGAAGTAGATTCTAATCTTCACCTAAACGTACATCGTTAACTTTTTTTCTGTTCTTTATCATTCACATACGTACTTTATCCGTCTGTAACTTTACTGAGACTATTTAACTCATGCCTCAAATGACAGTCAATGACCAATAACATATCAACGAATTTTGATTTACACAGGAACTCCCGTTTTATCTTTCATTTTGGCAAGAAGGGTAAGAGGAACCCCATCCGTTTCTATTTTTTCACATGTACTTCTGGCTTCTTTTTTACTCATAAATATACATTTGTACTGAAAGTCACATTATTTTGAAGGAGTCCGTGTTATATAAGTATGTGGCTACTCCATTATTTCTCACGCTTATCTTCTTAGACTTTTTGTGTGTGTCGGAATCTACATTACCTAAAAAAATTCTTATTACTAATTGATTAGTAAAAAATGCTCTCTTATTCTGGTATCTTATAAAACTGAATACATGTACTTCACATGTAAGCATGAAAGTTTAAAAAAAAACTGTATAGAACTCTACTGTTAATCTGTTTCCTCTCTTCAAAATTTTATAAAATGTTATATGGTAATATGTATCGTTCGCAAGATCTGACGAATAGTGACTTTTGGAACAGATGCTCTTAACCATGCGTCCTTCACTCTCATTGCGACAATAAGTAGAATGTTCCTTTGCGATGGTTATTGACTTCCTCCTCCTTTCAAAGTCATATGGGCTTACAAATAATGTCTCAAATCAGTCATCAGTCATCATGTCCCAAAAAGTTCGTAGAATTCGCAAACTCAGAGAATCTGCTGTATCAAATACTCCTTCAGGTTTATTATTTTCTTTCGTGTTTGTAGCACCTTCTTACTTAAAATAACGCAACACTAATAAACTGTGAGAACAAAATATGTGTGCAGATAGAACGATCCGTAAGAAACTCATAATGAATAAAACATATAGTATTACATATCTTACCTTAATTCTATTTTTCACAAGAGGAGAGTCCGAGTCGGGTATATTCGATTTGGTTGAAACCTTGTGAGTAGAAGTAGGAAGATGTCCTTTTCTATTTCACTTGAGTGGACCATAGGAAGCTTTGAGACCTCCTCCAAATATTTTTGAGTGGAAGTAAATTAATTATTTTAAAATTATTTTCAAGTTGGTGTTATAGCACGGTGGTTAAGCGCATTGTATAGTAATCTGCTGGCTGGGGTTCGATTCTCGCTGCCATCGATGTTTTGTTTTTATTCCTCGAAATATAAAACTGTTAATTGTATAATTAAAATGCATTTAATAATTAATTTACACATTTAAAAAAATATGTTATTGAATTTATTTTTGTTGTAATTAAATGTAATTAATTAATAGACCTATATTTTAAACATAAATTGTGTTAAATTAAACATTTTTTAGTTGTGTTTAATGTAGAAGTTTCTAAATTCAACTGCCCTCCAAATGAATAGAGGAAGGAACTTCTATCTATCTTCGGGTTTTTACAGCTGCCAGCGTCTTCCCGTGCCAAACGATCTTGGGCATCTTCAATCTTTAGGCCTCTTGCTGCATTACTATCCTCATGTTTTCCTTCCGTGTTATCTTTGGTCTCCCTCTTTTCTTCTTTCTGGTCGGTTGCCATTGATATTGTAGTTTCGGCCATTGCTCATCTTCCATTCTTAAAATATGTCCTAACCATTTTAATCCCTTGTCCTCAATTCCTTCAATTATGCTTCCTTCTGCTTCCATTATGTTTCTAATTTCCTTATTTGTGATATGTTCTAATTTTGACTTTCTGGCACTTCTGCGTAAATAATCCATTTCTAGAGTTATTAGTCTATTATTGTAGTACTTATTGATTTCCATACCTAACTTCCAAACATTGCAACAGATTCCACCAATGTTTTACCAACCTATTTTTTGTGTCTTTCCAAATATTCTTATCCCACCATATGGAATTTAATGACGATATCACTTTGCTACTCAATTCAATTCTATGCTTTATGTTCTCTTTGCCTATAGCCTACCTTCAATGTTATCCATAAGTATTCCCAAATATTTAGTTTGTTTCACTTGCTTTATTTGAATTCCTTCTTCCAATTTAAATTTTCTCTTTCATTGCTATTTATTGCCAAATATTGTTTTTGTAAATTTACTGTGATACCCATAATTCATATGTGTTTTTCAACTTCTTTTATCATGAATCCCATATCAAATTTGTATTGTGCTATTGATCGTCAGCAAATTGTAATGTCAGCAAAAATCTGTTACCTATTGTGAAACCCATACCTTTGCAGCTTTGTTTCCATTTCATTAATATAAATTCTACATAAATATTAAATAAAATTGGTGATAGACTGCACCATTGTTTCAATCCCTTAGTGGTATTTATAGGATTAGATATTACATTTCCAATTTTAACATAAGCCGTGTTATCTTTATAAATTTGTTTAATTATTTCAATTAGATTTCTATCAATATTGTATTTCTCTAATGCTTCCCATAATTTGTTCCTTGGAATTGAGTCGTAAGTTTTTTTCTAAATCTATGATTGTCAAATTGGTTTCTTCTCCAACTGCAGTCCGTTTTTCGATTAACTGTTGGATTACAAATGTATTGTCAGCACATGCCCTTCTCGGTCTGAATCCATTCTGATCTTCTCTAATTTTGTCTTTAATATCTTTTTTGTACCTTAGTTTTTTAACAACTTAGTAAATATTCTATATAATGTGTTATTTATACTTAGTCCTCTATATTTTCTTGCTTCTTTTCTATCACAATGTAGCTTATTTTACATTCATCATGAATCTTCTGTATTGCAATGCACTCATTAAACAAGTCTCTCAATATACCTATTACACTTTTGGACCATTTTTAATTAACTCATTGGGTATGTTCCTGGCTCTGGTGCCTTTTTATTCGTTAGGGTTTGAATTTCGAATTATATATCTATTGTATCAAATTCCAGTGTGTTAATTTCTGTAGTTGGATTTTCTATTGTTTCCATAAACTCTTTTCTACTTTCTGACAGTAAAGCATTGTAATGTTCGTCAGATTTTATTAACAAGTTTATCTTGCTGGATCCTTGGTTGGTTTCAGTGTTTTTAAAAATATCCACACTTCTGATAATTGCGATCCTCCTATACAACTTTCTATTTCTTCGCATTTGTTTTTCCATAATTTGTTTTTTTCTTCTGTCACTTTCCTTTTTACTTTGGCGTTTGTTCTCTTGTATTCTATCCAATTCTCTGTTATTTTATTTGCCAACCATTCTAAGTAGCACTTTTTCTTATTTATGGTTAATTCTTCAATATCATCATTCCACCAATCTTGTGTATTTAATGTTTTTATTGTAATGCTTATTTTGCTGTTGAATGTATTATTTCCTTTAACTGATTATATTCTTCTTCTACGTCTTCCTTGTAATCCAAGCTCTCAATTTTAACCTTCAGTCTTTTTTATATAGGTTTTTGATACTGTCCTGATTAAACAAATATAATTTAATTTTTTTCTTCCTGCTTCAGTTGCATTGTTGATTCCCTTGCGTCATCATACACTTTTATTCCTGTATGGAATTTGGGGTAGATTTGTGCCATGAGTAGATAGTGATCGGAACCGCAATTTGCCCCTCTTTTAACCCTTGAGTCCTTAATAAATTGTGTTCACTAGCTTTAATTTATTTTGTTTGCACGTCTCTATGATTATATTTCCATTATCGTTGACTTCTTGTTCCCCGAATTTTCCTACTACAATTCATCAAATTCTTCATTACTTCGTATTTTCTCTATTTGTTCCAATATCATTGAATAGTACTTTTCTTTCTGACTTTGTGCAGCATCATCTGTTGGTGTAGAGAGCTAAGAACATCGTTCTTCCCATTAGCTTAATTTTAATCGTTAGGCATCTTTCATTAATATATTCATAATCTATTATATTTTTACCGTATTTATTTTTTACAAACATTGATACTCCTGCTTTAGCTCTTTTGGATTTATACGATCCTTCACTTAATAACTTAAATAATACTTTCCGTTGAACCAAACATGAAGAAAATGCTCTTGCTTCAAACATATTTATGAAATGTTCATGGTGTGAAAATGGAATATATTTATTAATAATAAAAATGGAAATGGCGTAAAAAATAATTAATTGAAAATATTAACAAAATGAATTAATTAAATGTTATATTGTATTTCATCAATTTCAAAAATTGTCTGTATCACTTTGTTCTTGAGGCAATCCTCTAATGAGGAAAGTTGTATATAATAAAAAAAATATAGGCTATATATAGTTATATACATTATTATATACATTTTAATTCCATAATTAATAGCCGAATATTTCGCGAGGAATAAAAAAAATAAAACATCGATGGGAACGAGAATCGAACCCCAAACAGTACTCATGACCACTGTACTACAACGCCAACTTGAAAATAATTGAAAAATAATCCATCCATTTCCACTCAAAAAGATTTGGAGGCGGTTATACAGCTTCCTATGGCCCACTTAGGTATAATACTGTGGGAACTTGAAAAGGGCACCTACCTGCTTCTACTCACAAAGTTTCAGCCAAACCCGACTCGAACCCTCCCCTCATCATTCTGTAAAAATCGCAAGAATATGCAAACTGGTAAACCCAACATGTATCGCTGTCAAACATGAAGATTCTAAGACCTCAAAGTATTGGAGAGCAAGACTGTTAATGACTTCAGTGTTAGATGCAACACATTAGACAACATTAATTCTACGTTTAAATTAGTAGCCCATACAAGCTTAAAGTCATTACAACACTAACAAGGGAAGTACTTATGTTGGACCAGTTGGAGTGTAACAACAATTGGAGAATATGTTAATTAATTGACATTAAATATGATGGCGTTAGTCATTTTGCTGCAAATTTAATAAAACTCGTGTTATTTGTCATTCAATTTCAATCGCGTCTCATTGACCGGTTCGTAACGGCACTGTTGCTCATTGCAGCTGGTTTCATGAACAAGTGCTACTAGCTATAGCGGTGCGAAGAACGTAAATATTAGTTTCTCTCCTTGTTAACATTAATAATAATTTTTTATTACTTTATACAGATAGCAGAGCACTGTATACTTTTTTCCCGTTAAATGTAATGCGAATATGTCCAAAGTGCGGGAGCTCTGAAGACGAGATACATATATTAGGAAAATGTAATGATTTAAAAATATTGGAGGCGTCAGTTATTATCGGAAAGATTTCTAAATTCAAATCGTGCCATGCTACGAGTTAATGGTAAATCCAGAAAATTTGATAAACTTGGGTAAATTTCTGGACAAAACGCGGAAAATAAGAACAACACTCATATTGTTATCGTATTATTATGTAATTTTAATATTATTGCGTTTTCTTTATGTAATTGTAATATTATTGTTTTCTTTTTTGTTTTTCTTTATACTATTACCAAATATTACTTTATTGTAACGGACTATCAACAGCACGTATGGCTTACTGCCCGTGCGACACATATTTGTAAATAACATTGTAATATATCTTACTTTTAGTCTAATAAAGTCCTATTGCTACTACTTACTACTACTACTTTTTTACTTGAAATTCAGAATCGGTTATAATTTCGTGTACTGGAGTAACAAAAACAAATTATCATTTACCATAACATCAATGGTAATAATGAGGGTCTTCAATGAAATGGTTGTAACAAAGTTTTTGCGAACACCATGAGCATCTGATGATGACAATCCTGGAGCAGTTATATGTGGTACATTCTCTGAAACAAATGTCAAATGCATTTTGAATCACGTTTGTGAACCTCGTTACACTTTGGTCAGACATTGTCCAAGCATAAATATGCATATCTTTGTAAATTTCTACTGACAGTTGATTATATACAAGGAAATGCAGTTTTATAATGAAGAATCTATCAGACATTTTCACGTCACCATCTGATTTTAGACGCACATATTCTTCAAGTCGTCGCACGTAGATCTTATATTGACGGAAGGGGGGGGGGCATCAAGTGGTTGTATATATTTGGTGGCTCCTGCAGGAATAATTTTCAACCTTACATTTGTATCGGGTAAACAGTCCTGTAGCAATTGTTCGTCCTTATGCCCGGACCACGAATCGCATATTAAAAGTGAATCCATTTCAATGTTTTCACTAAACACATGTTTTAAGAATATTTTCAAATGTTCTTTTGTCATATTTCCACTGGCATTTTGGGCCCGAATTTATTTCCAGTAGGTTCTTGAAAACAGAGGTTTAATCTCTTCCCAAATTGCCCACACATTGAAATAACATCTATCGTGTAAGAATGTGTAGTTCCGTGTAGGTTTTGAACTGTAGCAACAGTGAGCTTTTTGCCTTTGACGCCCAGTGTTCTGTTTTCTGTCATTTCATAATTAAATTGGCTTTGGTCACAGTTCCACACATTCTTTGTTGGAATGCAGTTTCCTTGAATGGTCTGATTAATGTCTCTTACAAATTTATTTGCATTTTCAATAGTTTGAGTTTCGTTTTCAATACCCTTGACAGTGACAAATTTGATATTTTTTCTTGAAGAAATATTGTTTTCTTTTTTGAAATTTGAAATGAATGTCTTTGAAGCTTTACATTCATATAAGCCCAATTCCTTGCTCGAAAAACAGCCCACTTTTGTAATGCCAATAGTGCACTGTCAATCCCCGATCTCGAGAATCTCGACACTTATTAAGGATGTAGTCTTTAATTTGGGCGATTTTGTAGGGGTCCGTGTTTTTTAATTGTGAATCTAGATAAGATGTTTTATTTTCTATATAATTCAAAACTCTTCTTACATTTTGGTTATAAATTAATGATGGTCATTTTTTATTATTTGTGAATAGGACTTCGGGCCAGATTTCCCTGACATCCTTAGTTCTTAAACGTTTTGCAAAGTTACTTCAGAATAGGCAGACAGTACGTTAGGACGTTTAGGTTTTTTAACAGGAGACAGCTCAAAGCTACTTGAACTCTCACGTTCCTCACTGGATTCGTTGGCAATTTCAAAGTGTTGAGAACATCCGGCCTGTGTGAGCTTCTGATTGCAAGTGGCATAGTCTTCGAAATCTGAAGTATTTTCGCTAATGTCCTCTAACCCATTCCAATATTTTTGTTCTATAAGTTCTGCCAGAAAATACGCAAACTGGACATCCTCCAATCCAGGTTCTTCGTGTTTTTCAAATGTTTCCTGTGCTATAGATTCTAACGTAGTTAAGACGTAAAATTAATTTATTATGGCCATTTTATTCTTTTGATGAACTATTTTATGGACTCACAAGACCTGTAAATGTACACATTTACGTGTAAATGTACTGTTATGTCCTAAAAAGATGTATTAATTTACGTCATAAAAGTGCTGATCAATAAATAATAAAACAAATATTCTATTGTACTTTCAATTTACTGAGTTTTTATGTTTAAATAGAAACAATTCGTATATACTGTACAAATACTCGACTGCGGGAGTGGAAAATCCATTCACACTCTGGTGTGCTGTTCTTCAAGTAACCGTGCCGCTCCGTTGAAATATTATTTCGTTAGTTTATCTCTCCCCCCCTGTCCCTTTTTTGTTCTTCCCTCGTTCACCACACTATCATTTTCTACTTTTATTTGTTTATTTTATTTTTTCAAAATGATTCACTTATTTATTCTATCATATACGAATGTTAAGCCTCTACTTCTTTTTTTTCTTGTTCCTTATTTCCTATTACATATTATGTATACTATTGAATTTGCAGTGAAATGACTAATATCACGGTGTTCAGTATCCTTCATTCAACATATCCTCCAATTTTTGTTATAATCCAACTGGTCCAACATAAGTACTTCCCTTGTAAAAAAATTCTGGGAAAACTGTCTATTATAATATTCACTCCCAGTTAACCCCTACTCTTGTCAAGGAACACCCCGAACTTTCGCTCATATAATTCTCCTGGCGAAAATCAATCGGTGCAAAAAAAGAAATACCTGATAACCAATTGGATACATTTGTACAAAAAAATTACAGAAATTGGTAATTTATAGTTTTTCCAAAGTTTTTAAATGTTCAAAATAGTTGCGACTCCCTGAAAAGTTATCGAATTTGTATTTTTTTCTGCATTCATTTGAGGCCAGTTTAAAAGTTTAGACCAGTTACGTTTTAAAATTCAATAATGTATTTTCTCGATACACCCTATAGTGCACGTGTTAATGCTTATGTAAAAAATAATAATATTTGACGTTATATGAAATATTGTATTTTATAAGAAATGAAAGCGTTTAACAAATTCGTTTTCGAAATGTCTCAACTCATTCTTAAAACTCTCAACTCTTGTACGTAAACAAGTTAAAGATAATTCTGTATGTTTTGTCTATCTTACAACTTTAAAGTTTGTTTACATATAGTGCATCCTCAATCTTGAGACATTTTGATATCGTATACTTACTTACTTACTCACTGGCACTATCGAACCCGTAGGTTCATAGCCGCGAGGACATAAGCTCCTCATACATCCCTATTCTGAGCTAATGCCTTCCAATCATTCCCTGTATAATCTACTTCCCTCAAATCATAGTTAATGTTGTTCTCCCACCTCATTCTTGGTCTACCAACTGGGCGTTTTCCTTCTGGCTTTCCTACAATAAGTTTCCATGCACGTCTTTCATTCCCCATACGTGCAACATGTCCTGCCCATCGCAGTCTACGAGACTTAACTGTTCTTATTATATCTGGCTTCCTATAAAGACCATGTAGTTCATTGTTATGTAGTCTTCTCCATTCACCTGTCTGTTCATCTCTCTTTGGTCCAAAATTTTCCTAAGAACTTTATTCTCAAATACTCGTAATCTCCTTTCCTCCCTTAAAGTAAGAGTCCATGTTTCGCACCCATATAATATAACTGGTAGAATAATAGTTTTATATATTTTCAGTTTAACGTTTTTTGAAAGGAGTTGGGACATCAAAAGTCTCTGCAATGCATAATAGCATGCATTTCCAGAATTGAGCCTATGTTTAATTTCTTTGTGCATCTCATTCCTATTTGTGATTATTGTTCCTAGGTATTTGAATTCAGCCACTTCCTCAAAATTTCCCTCATTTGTCATTAGCTGTCCATTTCCATTATATACTGAATTTCTACTTGTGACCATATATTTAGTTTTACTGATATTTACTTCCAGTCCTAATTTCTTGGTGTTACTCAATAGTGTGTGCGTGTTGGCCTTTAGTATTTCCTCGCTATCGGCCAGTAGTACTACATCATCAGCATAAACTAACAACTTATTAATACCATTGAGTTGTAAACCTTCCTGATTCTCTAAAGATTTAATGGCATGCTCTAGTACAAAATTAAATAGTAGAGGAGATAGTGCATCTCCTTGCTTCAACCCATTCTGGATTTCAAAAGTGTCTGAAAACTGTTTGCCTACACGCACCCTACTCTTTGAGCCATTTAGACACATTCGTATAAGTCTAACTAACTTTTTAGGAATTCCGAACTCCAGCAGGATACTATATAACTTCTCCCTCTTAATTGAATCATATGTTTTTTTGAAGTCAACATATACTGCTCAAAACAATTAGAGGAACACAATGAAATATGCAAATATTTTCATTGGATAAAGGTACAAACATGAAATTAATAAAGTACATTATTTGTGGTTATTTATTTATTTATTTATTTATTGCTCATGTCAGTAAAAACAAATGAATAACGCTGACAATTAACTTTTCAAATAATTCCGCTATGTAAGCAATTGAATCTTGTGCTTATTTTTCAAAGTTAAACACTCGTTATATAGAGTTAGTATCGTGTATGGCCTCCACGACATTCGATGACACTTTGGCACCTTCGTGGCATGCTCCAATAAGATTCTGGATTTCCTCTTGCGGGATATTCTCCCATTCCTCCTCACGAGAATCTCCAAGTTGCTGCAGAGTTTGTGGAGCTTGATGTCGGTTCCTGACCTTCCTGTCTAAGAAGCTCCCACAAGTGTTTCAATAGGGTTGAAGTCCCCCCCCCCCCCCCCCCGGGGCTGACCGCTGGCCACTCCATTACCCCCTACCTCAACTTCTTCATCTCAGGAATTTCCTGGTGACCAGCCGCATAATGTGCCCTGTCATTATCCTGCATAAACAGAAATCTAGGGCCTACTCCAATGGCAGCAGGTACTACATGCTCTTCCAGAACGTGCTCGATATACCGGACAGCATTCAGTCGCTGGGGAACAAGTACAAGCTCCGTACGATTGTTGTACATAACTCCGGCCCACACCATTATGGAACCTCCTCCGAATCTATCAATTTCATGTACAGCCTCTGCAGAAAATCTTTTTCCTGGCCGTCCCCACACCCTCAATCGACCATCACAACGTGTAAAACGATACCTGGATTCGTCCGAGAAGAGCACAGACTAACACTGGTTCAGGTTCCAATCACCATGGTTTTCAGCATACGTACGTCTTGCTGCCTTATGCCCATTTGTTAAGCGTGGTTTTTTAACGGGCCTTTTTGGACGAATATTCTCTTTCCTTAATCTGTTCCTTATAGTTTGGTCTGAAACCCGGATTCCGGAAGCCATATGAAGGTCATTCTGCAGGTCTTTTGCAGTTTTTGTACGCTGTCGAAGAGCAGAAAGAGCAACGTATCTGTCATCCTGGGGGCTTGTTTTAAATTTACGGCCCTGGCCACGTCTTCTACAATACTGACCTATCTCTCTGTGCCTGTTGCGTAACCTGGACACCCGGAAGGAGAAACCCCAAGCTCTCTAGCCACTTGTCGCAGAGATTGACCTTGTCGTAAAAGATGTAGAGCATGATTCACTTCAAACTCATTTAAATGCCTCATTTTGTCAGAGACTTCAATAAAGAAGGCAATAATCAACATTCGTCACTGTAGCAACATCAGGAAGCTTACCAATTAGAAGTGGCCAGTGCCTTCCAAAATAAAAAAAATTCTCTATATTTGTTATTTGAGGTAATTTCTCTGTATTTAGGCCATGGATCTTTAAAATTTGTATCCAATGATAAAATTAATAATTCAATTTACATATTGTCCAACTTTCAGCATCACAGGTTTAAAAAACAATTACTTATTCAATTTATTACAAGTGAGCAGTGTACTTGATGTACAGTACCATTATATTCCCATTTCTTTTCTAAAATCTGTCTTATACTAAAAATCTGATCTATTGTAGACCTGTTTCTTCTAAATGCACATTGATGATCTCCTAGAATGTCATCAATATAGGGAGTAAGTCTGCTTACTAATATATTTGTTAGAATTTTGTACGAAGTTGAAAGAAATGAGATGCCCCTGTAGTTATTGCAATCAGTTTTATCTCCTTTCTTATAAATTGGTACGATAATTGATTCCTTCCATTCATCTGGAAGAGCTTCTTTTTCCCAAATCATACTAAGCAACCAGCGTATCTTGTCCATCAATTTTTCTCCCCCTGATTTTATCAGTTCTGCTGGGATCTCATCTGAACCTGATGCTTTATACATCTTCAATTTTTCAATCGCCATTTCAACCTCTAATGCACTTAGCTTTGCGACTAGCATTTCTGCTGTCTGTAACTTATCCTCCTCAATGTCCTGTTCTGTATGTACATTTAATAGCTGATTAAAGTAACTTTCCCATCTATTTAATATACTCCTGGAATCTGCAATCATATCCCCATTTTCATTCCGAATTATGTTTGTTCTAGCCTGAAACCTTTTCTTCTCTATACTAATTCCCTGATATAATTCTCTAATGTTCCTATTTTGCATTCATTTCATGATCATTAATCTTCTCTCTCAAACATTCCGTCTTTTTACTCTTTAGTAACTTGGTGGTTTCCCGTCTAACACTACCCAATTGCTCTAAATTTACCTCATTTGGCTCGTGTAACCATTTTATTTTTGCTAGCTTTCTTTTCTTTACAATGTCGGCACATTCCTCATCAAACCATTTCTTGTTTTGCCTCTTTTTTAAACAACCAATGCTTTCTGATGCTGACAATTTAATAGTATCTCTTATAGCCTCCCATTCTTTATTTATACCAGTTTCTTCTTAGTTTGCCACATTGTCATCTGAAGATTCCAGTACTTCAAATCTATTAGCAATTTTGATTTGGTATTCTTGCCGCATTTCATCACTTTTCAAGTTTTTTAGTTCCTATTTTACAGAATCATCTTTAACGTTTGTTCCTCTCATAAGTGATAGCCGTTGTCTGATTTTCACTCTGACCAGATGATGATCCGAATTGCAGTCTGTCCCTCTAACTGATCTAACATCAATGATGCTACTGTGCCAGCGTTTATCCACTAATACATGATCTATCTGGTCCCGAGTTTCTCCATCTGGGGACGTCCAGGTGTATTTATGAATATCCTTATGCTGAAATGTTGTGCTCTTAACAATGAGATTCTTTGATGTGGCAAATGTGACTATTCTAATCCCGTTGTCGTTACTCTCTTCATGAAGACTGAATTTGCCTATTGTTGGTTTGAATATATCTTCCCGCCCCACTTTTGCATTAAAATCTCCTAAGACAATTTTCATATGATATCGTGAAAGACTATCAAATAAGCATTCTAATTCTTCATAGAACTCATCCTTGTTCTTGTCATCTTTATCTTCTGTAGGGGCATGTACATTTACAATTATAAAATCATGCCGTTTACCCTTTAGAATTATGTATTATATCCTATCACTAACAAACTTAATATCTCGGATAGCGGATAGGATGCTCCTTCTGACTAAAAAATCTGTTCCAAACGCAGGTCTTTCTGCACCCCCATAGTATAATGCAAAGATTCCTGATTCCTGACTACCTACTCCTGGCCACCTAACTTCCTGTAAAGCTACTATATCCAAGGGCGATTTATCTAATTCTCGCGTTAATATCTCTAGTGCCCCGCTATTGTATAAAGTCCTAACATTCCATGTTCCTAGGAACATGTCCCTGTGTTTGAGCCTTTGGCATGGGTTCCCTGAAGTAGTCCCCGCCAGGAGAACCGAATGGGGGACTATTTGACCTCCGGAAAATTTTACCCCAGATGAACCCATGTCCGCATTTCTTGACGGTTGTATTTTTACGGTGAAAGATCGTCACTCTTTCGACCAAGGTACTTTTTTCGTCTGGCTTCTCACCTTCGACCAGTCCGGCATGGGTAACCCTATCGGCAGCAATGCTACCGCCGGCATAGCTCTCAGGATCATTTAAGCACGCAAGCCACTCCACCACAAGGTAAAGTATTAAAGTACTAATTTATTATCTTCTTTTAGGGTTTTTCGCAATTTATGCACCGATAAAATTTATTTTTATTTTTAATTTTTCAATTTATTTCTTGAGATGCTATGAAAACTTTCTCAATTAGCTTATTATAGTCAGTTCGGTTATCTAGGATAATATTACTAATCTAATAAAATATCCAAAACGCAATAGCCTACCGCTGGCTGGTGACCTCACATCAACAGGTATATTTTACAGAAGATGGATGATCATCCAGTCAGTATAGGACTGACATGTGTCCAAAATGCCGATTTTCGCAATCATTATATTTATGTGGTTTTATGAACCTGTAACCGTTATTTATCGTAGCACCCATATTCCGTACGATACCGGGTTGGCGCCTCTAATCGAGCCACAGACGGGAAATAATGTTAAGTGCTTAAATTTCATAAATTCCTTATAGTGCTCTGTAATAAATGTATCATATACACTTTTAGTCTTAAATGTACATTTTCCTTAGAAAAGGAAAGCTTTGTACAGATGTTATTTTTACAATGATAATAGCATGATTTTCAGGGAGTTCGTTTTATGGGGTGGGGATAACATTGAGTATTTTTTATTATACCGGTATTAAAATGTGTCGTTTTTCTTTTTTACATTCAATTCGTGGAATTTTAGTTTGTAATTTTCCGTTGTGTGTGGACTTCATAACATTGATGGAATACAAAATAGGTTCAAATGTTGCATGTAGCCTTCAGAGATAATGTTTGAATTATACTTGGCATTTTTCCATCAAGGAATACTACTTATTATTGTGATTAACACAAATTTGAGGTTGAAACAATAGTCCGTCATTTATTTGTTTGTTTATTATTTAAATGTTTACAGATAGCAACTTATAGACTGAAAATGGATTGCAAATGATAAAGAACAAGTTATAAATTGCACTGTGAATCTGAAAAAAAAAAACATAGAGATACAGTTAGTATAGAAAGTATTGGTACACTTAAAAATAACGCAGACGGAAATAAGTAATTTCATCATTTCTTCACTACATACAAAAACAAAAATATACACCTTTAAATTGAACTCTATAAAGTTAAATGCACGCTGTTTCCTCTGTTTTAACATGACAATTGACGAGTAAAAAATAATTTGTACATGAACAACAAAGATTAACCAACAAAAAATATTGTTACAGTATTAAGTTTTGGTTAACAGAATGTTGACATGAAGTCGAGTGGGGGTGGGTCTGGTAGTGTTGTTATTCACTCTAGCCTTGAGTACTTTGCAGTGTAGTTGCGTGTGTTCTGGCTGCAGATTAAGCTGGAATGGGGCACAAAGATAGAAAGACTACAGTAGAAGAAAGGGAATTAATTATTGGTTTGCATAATCAGTGTAAATCGCTAAATGAAATTAGTGAAATAATTTGAAGGCCAAGACCAAACATTCAACATATAATTGATAAAGAGTTGGCGAACGAAAATCTTTCGAAAATAGCCACAGATCAGGACGTCCTAAAAACTGTATGTTAATGTTGAAAAAGCATTAATGAGAAAAATAAAGCAAAAACATAAAAGTAGTGCCCCTAAAATAGCAGCTAGTATCAAGAATGACTTTAATATTTGTATTTCTGCTAGCAATGTTCGTAATAACAGTCTATGGGCAAACGAACTGCATGGGAAAACAGTCCGCAGAAAATGCATAGTAAGTGAAGAAAACTGGGGAAAAAAAATTGAGCTTGGCTAAACACATATAAACAGCCCCAAGAATTTTGTAAAAAAAAAAGTAATTTATACTGACTAGCCTAAAATGAACATTTCCCGTTCAGATCGAAGAAGAAAAGTCTGGAGTAATTAAAAATAGAGCTACAAAAGCAAAATCTCCAACCCACTGTGAAACATGGTGGTGGTTCTTTATTAGTATTGGGATACATGAGTCGGGAAGTCGGGACCTTGCATTTTATGGATGGTGTGATGGATCACAAACACTATATGAACATAATGAAGACCAATCTTCATACCTCTGAATAGGAAATGGGGATTAAAGAAGGTTTTGTATTTATGCAAGATAATCCCAAACACATCGGTTTCAATACGCGGTTATGGATTTTGTATAAAACACCGAAGTACATGGATACGCCTCCCTAATCTCCGGACATAAACCCGAATTGAAAATTTATGGGAACATCTAAAAAGGAGAATTCGTTCATGGCAGGTTTCCAACAAGCAAGACCTGAGAAACGCTTTGGAAGAAGAATGGAGAAATATACTTTCTTCAGTAATTTCAAATTTAGTCGGGTCGATGCTACGTCGTCCTCAAGCAATCTTGGAATCAAAGGAGCTCCCAACTAAGCATTGAACATGTAAAGATGTTAAAAATGTAGACTCAAAACAGTCATAATATGAGACTGTAACTATACTTTTTGTTCGTTAATTTTTGTTGTTCATCTATATGTTAGACAAAAAAAAAGTCTTCCGCAGATTCTATCAATCGATCGGGGAAATTCGTGAACGCTCGCAGAAGCCGTATTCACATCAACACGTTTTCAGTAATTGTACTGGGTTGTTTGCTAGTTAACGTAGTGCACACTCAAGCAACATGAAATAGAGAGCTCGGCTTAGTGTGTTTTCGTGGTCGAGAGGTTTAACGGACTTCATCTGCGTTTGTAACCTCACGGGTTCGTTTCCCGTTCTACTTTCTTTTTAACTGAATGTTAGAATAGCATTTCTCCTATAATATAGTTTCATATTTAATTTTATATTTGAGTTTTATGGCTTTAATGCACACACAAAAACATAAATTAAAACCTTGTTATAATAAATAAATGAGGAAAGAAAATAATATCTTCTAAAATGAAAACTTTAACAAAAACAAAATCAATATCGGGTGAATGAACCCTCAGCATCTATTACCGCCCTCAATCTGCCGGGCATTGATGCAATCAAATTTCTACAGGCACGTGGACGATCTGTTAGAGCATCCTAGACGTCTTGAATTTGTGCCCATAAGCCATCTCGTCTTTTGTGCATCTGCAGGCCAATTAAGAGTTCATCTCTATTTTCATCTTATCACACACATTTTCGTTTGAATTCAAATCTGGTGAACATGGAGGCCAGTCTATCACTCTGTTATCCTGCCCCTCCGAGAACGAGTTTGAAACCGCACGACAAGTGTGGACAGGATGATTATCCTGTACGAATTCAATAATTCCATCAGGATATGTCATCCTCACAGATGGAATCAAGATGTTCTATAGTATAGCCTTATACTGTACATTGTTCAGTGTGTCGTCCAGCTTCCACAATACACCCATACCGTCTCGTAATATCCAGCCCGAATACGTTACAGACAAGTGACCATGACGACATGACGAAATTGTATTCTGCATTGTATCGAGACCGCTTTTGACGATAGACAATCACCTTGCCCTCATGAGTAGAAGAAAATGTCACCTCGTGTGAGAATATTATATTATTTCAATCAAGGTTATCATTCTCCTCTGCAAAGGCGAGCCGAAACAATATGTGATTGTCTGTCAGGCGTTCCTTCTTTGCTGCTGTCTGTGCAAAAAGTTCTGCATCATTTAAACGCCGCAGAGCTGTCCACGGCCTGTGACATAAAGTACTTAAATTTCTTCATAAAATAGACCTAGTTTAGTCGTGAATCTGGTGGCGTTTGGTTCAACTATCAATCAGCGAGACTGGGCGGGTAGACTATCCTGAAAGATCTATTGTGCTATCGCAGTGTATTATGGGCGAATTTAATGAAGTCTATTCTACGGTGTTATGTGAGTTGTAGGTTGCCTTCCGGGTACGACACACCAGGTTCTTCTCTGATGACCATACCACCACTTATGAGTTAAGCCCGCCGCGAGGAGTCATTACAACCCTCCCAATCCCTCTTCTGCCCTTTATTATTGCTCAGGCTCCACTAGATCCTCGCAATCGCGTACTTCCAACACCTGTGGATGCCAACCAATCTCTCAGGCAGAACAGATGAACTTAAGAGGAATTACACTAGAAAAGGGGGGGGGAATACAGAGTTCTTGAACCCAGGAGATTTTATGATTTTTTTTAAACAACATTCAGTGGATATTGTGATATTATCTCAGTGCGGAAGTGTTGAAGTGGAATAAAATATGGCGAAACAAGCATAAAACTCTGAGTTTGTTTTTGAGTTTCAGAAAGTGGGATGCTTATAGGATTTCGGGATTATTTGACGGAGAAGAAAATGTCAACATCCCGCTTCTCAATGCAGTGAAATTTGTTCCCATATACACTAGTGAATTTGAATGTGAGTTTTCGCAAATGAATCTCATTATCACACCTACAACATGTTTCTGCTGTCAGCAATCTATTGTTCGTTAAGTTTCCTGGCCCTCCATTGTATTTGTTTAATCTATGGGTTATGTACGCCCGTGGTTTATGAAAAGCATACATCTTGCTACAGTCGCTAAGAGTAAAGGGAGAATGCGTGTGAAGTCTACTGCATGTCAATTTGGAAATTGTCTAAAATGTATAAAAAATAAATTATTGATGATGAAGTGAGTATATAATTAAATTGTAACTTACCACTTGCTTAGTGGAGGACCTTCCAGTCGGACAGGAATAATGAGGCATCCTGGTCCATAGTGGGAGTTAGATCTCAAGACTGACATCCATACTTCTATAAAAAAATATTGAGAATCGCGAATCTGCCGGACTGATGTAGACAGGCAAGATAGATAGTGGTGATTAGCGACACCAAGGTACCCTAGCGCCGAAGAGAAAATTAATCGTGTACTGGTTATGAAGTTCCGTCCTGGTATCTTTCTTGATAGAGTTGTTTGTCACAGATATCTGGAAACGGAATCTCTCGAATGGCTCCAGTCGACTGCTGGCCTCGCATATATATGGCAATGTGTTAGTCATAGAACCAGAATAGGGCTGACATGTGGTCAGTATGTCGGGTGCCCAGCCGTTATAGCAGATTTTCTCAACCTGGAGCCGCTATTTATTGTAACTATCTAAATTCTTCATGATGGAGGAAACCAATACCATCCTGCCTGATATCCATGAAAACATGTATATGCCATGGGTGGAGGGGTCCTCGAACCAGTGCAAGTTCCATAGCTCTGCACTAAGGCATGAGGAATCTCTGAATACGACTGATAAAATGTTAAATACACAAGATTTTGAATAACTGCACTTTTTGATGTGTAGTTACGCGTTTCCCAGCGAATTTGCTACTGCATTTTCCTGTATTTTTGTTAAATATAAAGCAAGCAGACTTGAGATTTAAATTCATGGCCATTTCGAATGTAATCTTGACACAAACAATAATTAGTTTACTGCCAAGTATTATGTAACGGTGAGAAAATTTTCCATTAAAATATATTTATATTACGTGCAAAAATTAGTATAAAATAAATGTAAAGTTCTCCTGAATGGCCGTGTGGTTCGGAATATGTATTCAGTTAGTGTCATAAAGTACCGGTCAGTTTTCTGCATATACATATGCATCAGATGGATTACAGGTAATTTCTATGACAGTAGTGTCCAATCATAATAAAAATGAAGGCCACGCGTGTCTCCTAATCTAATGAATACAGCAAAATGAAAATCGAAGAAATGAAATTGTGGGCCATTATGAGTTCGCGCCGTAGCCGAGCGGGCCCCAAGTGCCATGCTTTGGCGTAGTATGCTGGTTCAAATCTACGTGGAAGGAAAAACATTTTCTGATGGGAATTTAGCCCACTAGGAGTCGGTGTTCACCAGCATCGTGAGGAATTTGACTACTTGGAACAAAAAGTAGCAGCTTCAGGTAGAGAAAACCAGATATAATAAATGGGGTACCCACATGCCATTCCTACACTGTCTGGATGATCGTCCACCTTCATGGTTGGCACATGTGGATGTGAGTCCAGCAGCCGAATGGTAAGTCTAGCCCCGTTGCGCTATGGAGTTCAGTTTTAGTTCAATTTCATTATGGAATTGTCATGTTATACATGGTACAAAGAATTTATACTCATGGTGTTGTGTTATTGTTAGCGAATTCCGAAGGAATGAATCTGTTGAAGTTGTTCTCATCAACACATTTTGAAAAAAAAAAAAAAAAAAAAAGGGTACACATCCTTATCGATCCTATCTAATAGACACCGGAAAAGATCATCATCAAAATTTAAAGACGTGTGTATGTTGTGTTGTCTAATGTGCTGCATCTAACACAGAAGTCATTATCAGTCTTGTGCTCCAATACATGAGGTCTTAGAATCTTCACGTTTGACAGAGATGCAGTTTATGTATGTATGTGTGTGTGTGTGTGTGTGTGTGTGTGTGTGTGTGTGTGTGTGTATAGAAAGAAAGGACAATTAATGTTTTCACTGGGAGCCTGAATGGCGAAGATGGCATCACCCTAACGTATAGAGTTAGAGGTCTCGAGTTCAAATTTCGGTTCAAGCGTTAATTTTTCTTCTCATGTCATTCATATATACTTATCCTTTAACGCTCCAGCGGCCGCAATTTTTGTTCCATCAGATCCGTACTTAGCACACAGCGATAAATTAAAAAAGAAAGGTCGAATTCGTTAACTAGCAAGTCGGACCATATAGTGTAGGAGTTCACCTGAAACGAAGATTTAAAAATCGCGTTAACGGTCGCAATTTTCGATGTTTCATGAATAAACTCAGCGAATGCTATTAAAATAACAACAAAATTCAGGGAAATTTGATCACTAAAAGTGGGGATTCATCTGTAACCTGAAATAAAAAAAAAGTCATCAGCTGCCATGTTTGCTTCGTGGCAATGTATCGCAATTTAATTAACCCATAAATTGACTCTCAAATAAGATGCATTAGATTAATAAAGTAAAGTGATCCCACAACAGACCCGGAGGCCCTTGGGGTAGTAGGGGGTTAGGACTCCCACTTTTTCTAGACAATCGGCACTTTTTATGTCAGCCGGGTTGTCACCCCTGCGTGACGGCCGCCTTTACCCCCCAGAACAAACGTCTGGTACTCATTTCCGTTAGAGGCGGGGGCACGCCGTAGCGTAGTGGTTAAGGCACTGAGCTACAAGCCGGAGGTTCGAGGGTTCAAGTCCCGTTGGGGTCAGGATTTTTAAACTGACCCGAAACCTCTGGCGGCTCTATGGCCCTGGGGTCGACTCAGCCTCTAACGGAAATGAGTACCAGACGCTGTTCTGGGGTAAAGGCGGCTGTCACGCAGGGCTGACAACCCGGCTGACACAAAGTGCCGATTGTCTAGAAAAAGTGGGAGCCTTAACCTCCTACTATCCCAAGGGCGTCCAGGCCTGTTGTGGGATCACTTTACTATGCATTAGATTAATTTATTCAATATTTTAATAAAGTAATAGAAAAATCAGTAGAAGTTATTTAAATTGGTGTCAAATTATACAATATTTTAAAAAAAGAGTAATAAGAGTTTGATATATTTGTTTTCTCTACAGTCCGACAGGTTAGCATAATAAATTGAGTTTCTCCAATTTAACAAAAGAAAGACATTCCGTAAACCAGAGAAATCGGAACATAACTTCTATTTGCTCAAGAATTTGCTCAGTTTACATAGGCTACATAGGCCTACATTAATTTGTTTGTGTATATGTGTATATATAACATATTTGAAACACGTGTTTTTATTTTAGCACGATATAAATGTCAGTCAGACCCAGAATAATTGGCAAAATCATTTGCAGCGTCAGGACTCGGACAGACTAAAAAAAAAAAGTATCAACCTAATTGATTCAGAAGCAGAAGAAGACGAAAACAACTGTGGACCTGTCAAGGACATAGGAACAGGTTTGAAAATAACCTAAACCTAATGTGTTCATCATTACGATGATAATCATATAAATATATTTTTCGAGTAAAATACTAATTCTAGGTTAGATAAATGAGAGTTTACAGCCTGTGTCTGTACACTCCTGTTCTATGAATATTATGTCACGCAACCAATTACATGGTGTTGTCTATACTATTTGTAATATTAATGATTATATTGGAATTATTGCTTTGTCAAGTATGTCAACAGACGAGTCTGGCTTTTGTGAAAGAAAGAGAAAAATTAAAACAATCAGTCGTTGAACTTTTATTGGAGGAAAAAATAGAAAAAATATATATATATATACATATATAGTAAAATCACCTTACTAGCGGCCCCCTTATTAACCTTTTCATTATTCGCGGGTTAAAAATTGCGACACAGTTCCTGTATTCGCGGCTTAAAATTTGTTTATTCGCGGATCCAGTCGGTACAGTATATATATATATATATATATATCCGAGCATTTATTTTTCTTATCATGCCATATATATATATATATATATATATATATTTGGTTCACGGCAGCTCCGGAGAGCCAACGCTGGTCAACAGTGTTTAACGTCACTGGATAGCAGAAAATTACAGGCAACCTTGTGGTTAGCGTGACGTAATCCCTCGACCTTAGTTTCTGTTTCATAAGTGTATTTTGATACTTCATATTTCAAATAGATACATGGTTGAGTGGACCCTATTGTTAGACCACAGAAAATGGCAAATTGATCTAATGTCATTTCAAAATTAAACATAGGCCTACAGTTTCTCAAAGTTGCCGGCTGAAGATAATTTTGAAACTCTATGATCCTTTGAGCTTTACTTCCATTCATAATTGTCTGAATTTTCAGGTTAACGAACTCGACCTTAACTAACCCGTTGGCAATATCGAACCCGGAGGTTCATGGCCGCGCGGATTAGTTCCCAGACATCCCTGTCCTGAACTAATGTTTTCCAGTCATCCGGTGTATAATTCACCTCTTTCAAATCGCGTTAATGTTATTCTCCCACCTTATTCTTGGTCTACCTATTGGGGATTTTCCCTCTGGTTTCCTTTAAAGCTCCTTTTTCATACCCCATTCGTGCGCCACATGTTCTGCTCATCGCAGTCAACGAGAAACAAAATCCACCTTACATTTATTGATTATTATATGCTGAGTTTGGTTGTTGTAAAATAAAAATTGCTGCCGCTAGAGCGATAACAGACACAAATAGTCCCCTCCTCTCTCTCTCTCTCTCTCTCTCTCTCTCTCTCTCTCTCTCTCTCTCTCTCTCTCTATATATATATATATATATATATATATATATATATATATATATATGATATGAAAAGAAAAATGAATGCTTGAGTCGGGATTCGAACTCGAGTCTCTAAAGTCTGTACCTTTAGCGCTCTAACCAACTGAGCTACTCAAGAATTCCAATACAAGCATACAATTTTCTTATACATGTAGTATTCTCAATTCACACAAGAGGTAGCTGAAATTGTTCCAACTGCCATCTCGCGGCTAACGTAACAGTTAAGCAAATTTTTTAAAGAGAATATTTACTTTATAGCAGTAACGCTTTTATATATAGATATTATAAATATATTTTTGACATTTGGCAATGAAGGCAAATATGATATGAAAAGAAAAATGAATGCTTGAGTCGGGATTCGAACTCGAGTCTCTAAAGTCTGTACCTTTAGCGCTCTAACCAACTGAGCTACTCAAGAATTCCAATACAAGCATACAATTTTCTTATACATGTAGTATTCTCAATTCACACAAGAGGTAGCTGAAATTGTTCCAACTACCATCTTTTTTTAAAAAAAAAAATTTGCTTAACTGTTACGTTAGCCGCGAGATGGCAGTTGGAACAATTTCAGCTACCTCTTGTGTGAATTGAGAATACTACATGTATAAGAAAATTGTATGCTTGTATTGGAATTCTTGAGTAGCTCAGTTGGTTAGAGCGCTAAAGGTACAGACTTTAGAGACTCGAGTTCGAATCCCGACTCAAGCATTCATTTTTCTTTTCATATCATATTTGCCTTCATTGCCAAATGTCAAAAATATATTTATAATATATATATATATATATATATATATATATATATATATATTCCATCACGCGATAGGCCTAGAGGACCCGTGTCTTTCCATCCGGCTGCTAGCCTCACATCCACACGTGTTAATTGCACAGGTGGACGATTATCTAGCCAGTATAGAAGTGGCAAATGGTTAGCATTCGGGTCCTCCACCCGTTTTTTTTAAACCTACAGTCTAACCCTAACCAATTTCTCACGATGCTGGGTGGGTACTAATCTCATACTGGCCGGAATTCCATGATAACATTTCTTCTCCAGTGGGGATTCAAACCAGCGTAAGTCAAACCCAAGGGATCATGTGTTAATTTTCGATGTCCAGCAAGTAGGATCGGTGAAAAAGATTTGTTGAAGTTTTCAGAAATATTTTCGTCGCGATTTACGGACACAAGTTTTCGGGATGAGGTATTTTTATGATTTTCAGGGATCCGTAAGACAAATGTCAGGAATGTTAAAACACAAATAGATTATTAACAATATTATGTATGAGCGTTTTAAGTATTCGTGTTGTTTCGAAGGTGGCTGTACCTCTTCCGAAGAGGACCTATACGTCCTTGTGTGATCATTGATCAAGTATGACATCCAATGTTAAAAATCCTATAGGCACTAAAGGCGCGAGGCATCTAGAAAGGCAATGTTACAAAAAAAAAAGGTAATTTACATTTCTAATGGATTAACAGCATTATTACTGTGACTATTTAACTCATGCCCCAAATGGGAGTCAATGACCAATCACATTCCAATGTTTTTTGATTTACAACCAATCACAATCCTAGAATTTACCAACTAAAGTTTATCATAATATCTCCTCCTTTTTTAATATTCTGAATAGGTCATAGCATTATTTTGCAGTGATAAGAAATGCGGCTACCAGATTGTATATATAGTGCATGGATGTCAACATGTAGCGCATGCGGGAGTTAATATAAAAACATTTGTAGCAATTGATTACACCACCAAAAAAAGAAACCACTGTTTGCACTTTCTTAAATGTATTTTTTTGCCAAGTAATAACATTCCAGAAAAATATAATTGTCATAGGACCTCAGAAATGAATGAATATACAGTTTGATGTGTTTCATTTTTTCTCCACTAGAGTGCATTCTTACAATATTGTGTTCCTTTGGCAATAAATAATATGATCTGGTTGCAGTAATGAACAAAAGAAGCAGACGAAGCGTACCAATCGTTTCTCATTTGTTTTCAAACATCGCCGTTTACATTATATATATAAATATTTTTAAATAACTAATGATTTGTGAGTAAACAGCTTAATTTTATTCGTTCAATAGTCCTAACAAATGCCATTCTTGATTTCCAAATTATCTAGATAAATTCACTCCTCACCTCGTGAGTCGTGAATTTATCGATAATTTGGAAATTACTCGAATTACTTATGATAAACTAATCGTTACTATCGAACCCAGAGGTTCGTAGCTGCGCGGTCGTAAGCTATCCATACATCCTCAACCTGAGATAATTTTTTGCAGCCAAGTGGGCCATCTCCGAAAATAAAAAAATAAAAATTTAAATGTTTAGTATGAATATGTGTGTGAACGATGTGTTTGGCCTTAATGTTGTGTTGTCTCGGAGGAGACCCTGACATTGAGCTGATCACTCATTCGAGGAGGCCCTCCATGTTCTTGTGTGCTCAAAAAATATATATGTGATGCTCTCCCGACAGGTTGTGTCACTGCATGGCTCCGGATGACGTTTGTCACTTAGAAGTACATATATGGGAGAGGTTAAACAAAGTAAATGGCATGGAAAAATCTTACTCGAGTAGAACTCATGTCCGCGATTCTTGAAGGTTGTATTTTGACAATGACAGTTCGTCATTCTTTTCTCTCAAGGTATATCTTTTAGTCTAGCTTATCGCCTTTGAAGTACTCGAAAAGGGTAGCACTTCTGGCAGCAATGCTACCGACGACATAGCTTACTGGGTCACTTAAACACGGAAACGTCTGGACCACGAACAAGGTAAATATACTATGCCCCTACTCAGGAAATGGTGCTCCCATGCGGGAGTTACTTATCCAAACTAATTTTGTTACGTTTACTTCCATGTAGGCCTACATGTCATCTAGTGATAAGCTCATTTCCTCAAATACATCTAGAAAGCTATAACATTATTAGCCTACTAGAATGAATAGATCGTCTCAGTTTCGTTCAGAGACTCTAATTTAGGGTTGAGGGCCTTTCATGAGTCCGAAAATCTTCAGACGAGGGACTCTCCGCGCTAACAATGGAGCTGGACGACCATCTAACTAGGATAGGAGTGACATGTAGTCAACATGTCAGATCCCCCAGCCGTCGTATCTGGTTTTCTCAATCTGGAACTGCTATTTATTGTAGATACCTAAATTCCTCACTATGTTGGACGGGTACAGATCCTACACTGATCAAAATACTATGATAAAATATGTTCCTCCATTGGGACTCGAACAGCACAAATCACGTGGCTCTACACCAAGGCATGATGCCTCAAATCAAACGGCTATAGCATGGGGCCAGAAGAGGGACTCACGGCTTAAAGACCCTTCATTGGATTTTTTCCATCCATAGATTCCGGCCTCGGGAGCACTGAGGCAGATTAAAGATCCCATCAGAGTGACAAAATGTTTATGTTGATACAATGTATTTGGTACTTGGTACTGTCGCTCTCTCTCATATTAACGTTCCAATAACACACTTTTATCTGCTGACGGCTTCTTGAAATAAAATTTGTGTCTGGCACAAGATGTTAATGGAAAAATACTGAGAAATACCGGTAACATATAAAAACTGTTTACTATTTTGTTAGATAATATCTCTGACGTAATATCATTTTAATATCCTAGCTAGTGGCTAGAGCAGGTAATTTGTTTATCCCTTTATCGTATTTACGTCATTATTCGAAATAATTTCAAAATCTCTTTTCCGTAGTTTACGTGCTCCAGGCTATCCTGTTTCATCAAACGATATGTCACGGGGTATATACAATTTTTTATTTACAATCATTGTTGTTGATGGAAGACCCTCGTGAGGAATTCTATAACGTTGACTGAAATTAAACTTCAGAATACTTGGAATTTACAGCGACACGACCAGACAGAAGAACGCATAGGCTTATATAATTATTTAGTGGCACACAAGGACTTGCAAGATATAACCTATTAAAATTGTAGAAGAAAGTGACCAAATATGAAATACCGTTTTGTTTTTGGAATAAAAGAAATAAACCAATCGTAATACAAATTAAGTGTTTTTGATAATGTTTTAAAATTCATATTAAAGCATCGTTGAGGTTATACAATAAGATGTTAAATATAAAATTGTTACCTGGTATGCAGAAGATGAAACATTGTTTTTGAAAGGCCTCCATATTGTAACTATTTAATAATTTAGTTGAGGACGATTTACCAGGTACCAATTTTATATTAACATCTTCATGTCATATACTCGTACTTTTGCTTGACTTAGTACCAGTCTTATGTTTTTATTACAAATTGGTATATAAAATGTAGAATGATACAAATATGATATATGGTCTAGGAGAATAAGACACAACAATATTCTTAAAAGCAGTCTTATTTCAAAATCATGTGTGGTGTAGTGTAACGTCGAGGCCCGGGTTCAATTCTGATCCAGACAAGTTTCCTGGTGAAGTTTTTTAAAGGTTGTTCCTTGCCTATAAGGGGCACGCCGTGGCGTAGTGGTTAAGGCACTGCGCTACAAGCCGGAAGGTCGAGGGTTCAAGTCCCGGTGGGGTCAGGATTTTTAAACTGACCCAAACCCTCTGGCGGCACTATGGCCCTGGGGTCGACTCAGCCTCTAACGGAAATGAGTACCAGACGCTTGTTCTGGGGATAAAGGCGGCCGTCACGCAGGGCTGACAACCCGGCTGACATCAAGTGCCGATTGTCAAGAAAAAGTGGGAGCCTTAACCTCCCACTACCCCAAGGGCCTCCTGAGGCCTGTAGTGGGAATACTTTACTTTTCCTTGCCTATAAGGCAAATGTCATAACGTTAAGCCCCAAAATAGTCTTCGAACAACATCTAGCCATCAGAATGATCACTTTCATATCCGCATTTTTAAATGTTCATGTTGTCTCGGAAATGGCTCCAGTATTGAGCTGAGCACGCATCCGGAGGTGATTTGTTATTAATATATCCATATTTTTGTCTTTATGTTATCGCAAGGTTAGAACCATGGGTTCTGTCATTTTTATTTTATTTATTTTTTAATATTAAGTTATTCTTAAGAGTAATTTCTATAACTGATATGTTTTGTCCATAATGTATATAATCTCTGAGTTTTGTATATTTATTCATTTCCATACATGTATTATCCTTTATTAACTCTAAACTTTAAATCTCACGATATCACAATTATAAAACCGATGCGTTATTGTTTATTAATTAATCCATTCTTCTTAGGTTTGTCAGCTTCTTAGCTTGAACTCGGGACCTCCTGAATACATGACTCAAACGTGTCGTCTGAGCCAACTAGCTCGGTCTTTGCATAGTTTTGTCTGTTTGGAGATTCTGTGGTTGTCAGACTAATTTACACGAATATATTTGTAAGATATGTAAACCAAGAATGAGAAAAAGAAATGTATATGTATATATATATATATATATATATATACCGCTATTTAAATAATGATTTTTGTAATGAGAGCGGATTAATGATGCACATCTCAACGTACCGTATTTAAGGGAAACCAGAAAGTCTTACTTTGATTGTGTTAATACTGCTTATAAACTCTCTTGGAATCCTTAGTATTAGTTTTCAAAATATTGTTCCTTTAATATTCCTAGTATGTTTTTTTTCTCTCAGCATTAAGGGTTTTAGAGACTCCAAATTACGAAACTAATTTTAATTAATTATAAGTATTTAGCTTTCTCAGAGTCCTTAGGCTACTGGATTTTAATTTAATCTAGCGCAGTTTATAATTCTGCTTTGCTTTTTTGTTGATTTTTTGCAATATCAGGCTTTACTTTACCAAGTTTTTTTTTTTTTTTGTAACTCAGCAATTTTCTCTTGAGGAGCATTTGTTCTCCATCTCATACATCTGTGTAAGCAGTTATATTTATGTGGGGTTAATTCATTTTCCAATAACTCTAAAGTGGTCCCACTATAGGCATTAGGGTAGTAGGTGGGTTATGGATCTCACATTTCTAGATAACCGGCACTAGATATCAGCCTCGAGTGATGGCCACCTTTATGGACAAACATAGTGTACTCATTTCTGCTAGAGCCTGTGTCGACCCGGGGTCATGGTGCCTCCAAAAGCTTTAGACCAGTTTAATAATTCTGATCCTATCGAGACTCGAACCCCAGCTTGTAGCATATTAGGCCTACTTTCACCAATTACACTATGGTGTGCATGCGTAAGCCCATATAAGTAAGCTGATTTAATATCCTTTGGAATATTATATTCCCATCTACACCCAGACCTTCTAAATTATTTCTTTCCAAGGGTTTCCAGGTAAATAAAAAAGAAAAAATGAAGCAAAACTCTGCTGAACTTCAATAACCATGACATCAGAACGATAATAATGAGTTAAGGTTCCTCCATTGTCGTGGCTTTCGGAAGTTAATATTCACTTCAAGTATCTTATTTTAAGTACTTGTAGCTTTTTTATGTAACTTGTCTCAGAGAAAGACTGAAACTCTCTAAAAAAACACTTTTACTTTTCCTGTACTGTAATTGTGATTACACGTAACCATCATCATCACTCCAGGGATTAGGCAATTGCCCGTTCCGACTTCATAATGCATCAGCCCAACGTCTTCTAGGTCTTCCAACATCACGCCTTCCTCTTGCTTGATAATTTCTTGCTAACAATGGATATCTCTCCTTACTCATTCCATCCATGTGATCAATCCATTTCTGTCTGTAATTCGTGACTTTATCCAATAAAGGCTGTACTTTCAATTCTTCTCTTATATCCTCATTCCTTATTCTATCAAGTCTTGTACATCCTTTTACTTTTCTTAGGAACCGCATCTCTGCCGTCTGTATTCTATCCTTCTGTCTTTTCACTGGAGCCCAAGTTTCACATCCATACAATATTGTGGGGAACCGCCATAACATTATACATTTTTATCTTTGTTTCTTTTCTAATTTTATTTTTGAATGTTCTCTGTATTGTTCCACACACCGTCTGAAATTTATTTATTTTGGAGTCAATATCTCTTTCCACATTGTAGCCAACATCACAGCCCAAATATTTGAAACTAGAACCTGTTCTATACTTTGATTTTCTAAAATAATTTTGGATCTCACTGGATCTCTTCCTCTAAAAGCCATGGTCTTCGTTTTCCTTACAGAAATCTTTAGATCGTATAACTTACATATTTCATTTAATGCATGCATTGATTTCTGTAAGTCGTCTTCATTTTTCTGTATTATGATTACATCGTCAGCAAATAGAAGATTATTTATGCACACTTTATTATCCATTCTTATTCCTGGATTTACTAAAACTTTCCATTTATTTAAAATATCGTCTATATATATATATATATATATATATATATATATATATATATATATATTAAACAAAGTGGGTGATAAACTACATCCTTGTCGTAATCCACTATTTGTTTTGATTGCATCTGTTCTTTTGAATCCAGTATCTATAATTATATTTGTGTCTTCATATAATTTCTTTATTGTTTCAACAAGGCACAGCGGGTATCCTTTCATTCGTAATATTTCCCATAATGTTTGTGTGTTTACTCGATCGAAGGCCTTATCCAAATCTATAAATCCTATGTGAGTTTCTAAGTTATGTTCTCTTCTCTTTTCTATGAGTTGTTTCAGTGTAAAGACATTGTCTATACATGACCTTCCCTTTCTGAATCCACTTTGATTTTCACTTATTATTACTTCTGTTATGTTTCTCAATCTATTATTTATTATTTTCGTATATATCTTGTAGCCAGTATTCATTAAGCTAATCCCTCTGTAATTCTCGCAATTTCTCCGGTCTCCTCTTTTGAATATATTCTTCACAATTGCTGTTTTCCAAGTGGTTGGAATCCCATAGGTCTGCTAACATATATTAATTAGATGGAGTATTCGTAGTTTACACAATATTCCACTATATTTGACTAACTCCATATTTATACACTGCTCAAAACAATTAGAGGAACACTATGAACTATGCAAATATTTTTTCATTGGATAAAGGTACAAACATGAAATTAATAAAGTACATTATTTGTGGTTATTTATTTATTGCTCATGTCAGTAAAAACAAATGAATAACGCTGACAATTCACTTTTCAAATAACTCCGCTATTTAAGCAATTTGATTCTTGTGCTTATTTTTCAAAGTTAAACACTCGTTATATAGAGTTGGTATCGTGTATGGCCCCCACGACATTCGATGACACTTTGGCACCTTCGTGGCATGCTCCCAATAATATTCTGGATTTCCTCTTGCGGGATATTCTCCCATTCCTCCTTCAGAGCATCTCCAGGTTGCTGCTGAGTTTGTGGAGCTTGATGTCGGTTCCTGACCTTCCTCTCTAGACGATCCCACAAGTGTTCAATAGGGTTGAGGTCTGGGCTGACCGCTGGCCACTCCATTACCTCAATTTCATTCCTCCTCAGGAAATTACTGGTGACAGCCGCAGAATGTGCCCTGGCATTATCCTGCATAAACAGAAATCCAGGGCCTACTCCAATGGCAGCAGGTACGACATGCTCTTCCAGAACGTGCTCGATATACAGGACAGCATTCAGTCGCTGGGGAACAAGTACAAGGTCCGTACGATTGTTGTACATAACTCCGGCCCACACCATTATGGAACCTCCTCCGAATCTATAAATTTCCTGTACAGCCTCTGCAGAAAATCTTTCTCTTCGCCGTCCCCACACCCTCAATCGACCATCACAACGTGTAAGACGATACCTGGATTCGTCCGAGAAGAGCACAGACTCCCACTGGTTCAGGTTCCAATCACCATGGTTTTCATCATACGTACGTCTTGCTGCCTTATGCCCATTTGTTAAGCGTGGTTTTTTAACGGGCCTTTTTGGACGAATATTCTCTTTCCTTAATCTGTTCCTTATGGTTTGGTCTGAAACCCGGATTCCGGAAGCCATATGAAGGTCATTCTGCAGGTCTTTTGCAGTTTTTGCACGCTGTCGAAGAGCAGAAAAAACAACGTATCTGTCATTCTGGGAGCTTGTTTTAAATTTACGGCCCTGGCCATGTCTTCTACAATACTGACCTGTCTCTCTGTGCCTATTACATTAATATTTTCCACTTTTATTTCTTCCTCATTGTTCTCTATTCCTTCAATTTCCTCCTTTTCCAAAGTTTTTCATAATGTTGGATCCATTCTTGTTCTGGGATTATATTCAATCTGGCAGAATCTTTCTCAGTCTGATTTAGATGTTTCACTAATTTATAACCTATTTCTTGTCTTCCATACATATCATGTTCTACTGAGCTTATAAATTTATCCCATGACTCCTGATGGGCTTTTCTTATAATGCTTTTAGCAATTCTCCTTTTCATTTTATATTCTTCATAAGATTCTTCTGTTTTCAGTCGTAAGTATGTATGATATGCTTTTTGTTTTTCATTCACTGCATTTTATATATTCGCATTCGAAGTTCTCAAGCCCTTCCTATTTCTTATTCTATTTTTCTTTCCTAATATCTCATCTGCTGTTTTATGTATTACATTTGATATATTTTCCCATTCAATATTTATATCTTCTGACGTCGCTATCTCTGATATATATTTATTCATTCTGCTTTCATAATGTTGTCTAATACTTTGATCTTGTAATAAATATACTTTATATACTTATTCTTGGTTTCTTTTGTTCTTTATGTTATTTTTCCGCCATTTAGCTATTATGTTTATTTTACTTATCACGAGATAGTGTTCAGAATATATATCGCTGCCTCTATGTACTCACACATCTTTTACCAAGGCTCCTAGCTTGTTGTTTACGATTAAATAGTCAATTATTGATCTTGAGTTATATCCACTTCTTGTATATTTATGTATGTTCTTTTTTCGGAAATAGGTATTCATTATTTTTAATTGATTATAGGCTGAAAACTGTCTCAAATCCTGTCCATTATCATTTATTGTTATTTCTCCATTATTTCCTATTACATTAGGTATAGGGACATTGCGTACTCTGGCATTTAAGTCTCCACTTATTATTAAATGATAACCTTTTGTATATTTATCAACTAATGTTTGTAATGTTTTATAAAAATTTTTTGTTCTTCTTTCTTTCCTTCCTCTGGGGCATACACAGCATTTATCATCATATATCCTCTTTCAATTTTAAATCTGGCTATCAGGATTCTTTCATTTATAAACTCATAGCTATTCAATTTGTTCTTCCATTTTTCATCTATTAAAATTGCTACTCCACACTGCGCTCTTGTTGTCTGTTCTACTCCGCTATACAACATAGTATAGTGTTTTAAATCCTTTGTTCCTTTTAGTTTCTTTTTTGTTTCTGTTATTGTTGCTATATTTATTTCTTTTTTCTTTAATTCTCTTTCTAATTCTTCTTCTTTTGTATTTATTCCCCTTACGTTCCAATTTCCTAATTTCAAAATGTCCTTTATTCCAAATCGTATCCTTTTATCTTGCTTGGGTCTGTTCCTTTTATGACAATCCGGCTGATTTCCATGAAGCTTCTCAGTAAGATAAATGTCTCCTGGAAGCGTTACGAGCGCTTCGCAGGACAAGGATGGTGGAAGGGCTGCTTCCTCTGAGCCTCCAAACATGCTCCTCTGGGTATCCACCCCCAAGAGAGGGCTGCTTCTTCCGCTCTTCAAGCCCTACAAGTTTAGCTGTGCTATTCCTTGTCGCCCTGTTGACCGTTGAAGACTTGACGAAGATGTGGCCGCCCAATATGGATACAGACGCCATTCCTTCGTTGTGAGCTATACTTAGTTCCCCTCGCCTCTTACCCACCAGCAAGATTAACCTAAGTCAATCTTCCCCAGTAGAGTCGTCTGGTTCATCGGGTACTAAGCCCCCCCCCCCACGTCAAGGTGATAGCTCCTGGGGGGGACGTAACCATCGATCGGTAAAATAAATGATCCTTCTCTACACAACCACAAAAACGAGTGCTGCTGTTTTAATGTTTATCTATTTACAGTAAACAACTACTACTGCAGTTTTTATGCTTGACATATGTAGCCTAGAAAGTGAAAAGTAGTCTATAAGCTGTTATATCAAGTCATTGTTATGGAGATTAGATAAAACAAGTCTAAGCAGGAAGAAATGTGGGTTCCAGTAGTGTAGAGTTGCTACTATACTCGCCTTAGGATTCGAAGGATTTGAAGCTGATTATGAAAATATCCACAAATTTTCCTTACAGGTGTCTCGTTTCAGTCTTTGAGGTGGCAGGAAGGCTTTTTAACTTGTCGGTTCCGGTAGTGTTGAGTTGCTAGTAAAGCTCACCTCAGGAATCGAAAGATTTGAAGCTGCACATGAAAAAGGTCCACAAATTTTGCTTACAGATAACTTGTTTCAGTACTTAAGTTATTTTTTACATACCGGGAATGTACGAGACACGAACCGTGGATTTGTTATATATATAATACGTATACACACACACACACACACTCACACACACACACACACGCACACACACACACACACACACTTTACATTCGAACAAAATGATACTTATGGTTCTTTCATAGCATATTTATGTATAGAACACTTAGAATAAACACACTATTTTTGACTTTCCATATCAGAAACGTGTCGAACATAATCATATATTAAATAGAAATTATCCAGTCTGGGCTCCAAGTGCATAGCCTACCTCAAAAACGGAAAAAGGGCAACCAGAATTACAAAAATCGGGCATGAATGTGTGAGGTACAAAATTCCAATGAAAATGACACCGAAAACATCGATTTGCAGTATTGTCGCGAGTTTGGGCAATTTGTGCGCACTCGGGTCAACTCAGGCACCATCTGACCAGCCTGGGTCAAGTTTGGATGTAGATTTCGTTGTTTACATGAAGACGACTATAGGCCTACATGATTGGGGTTTCATGGAAAGAACAATACAGAAACTACGACGATATCGACACTGTCTATTTCTTTTATTTTTATTACCAATGTCTTTGTCATCTTTCTGCGCCCATTTCAAAATTCTGTAGCCAATATCACTCTCTCTATTTTTCCACACCCCTTCCTCCAAGACTCCAAAATATTCCGACTACTTACTTATTCTGCTCATGTTAGTTTTGGCCTTTCTCGCTCTCCTTTTTCCTGTCGGATATATTCTTAAATCTTGGGTAATTTGTTTTCCATCATCGTTTTCATACGTCGAAACTATCTTAATTTTGATTTTTTTTATACTTTCTGCTAGGATCCTTGCACTTTCATCTCCCCTCTTATAACGATAATTATTTATAATTTTTCCTCTCCTTAAACTTAATGCTGATCATCACCAGAAGTCCATTTCTCTCTAATGTGATTTCTCTGTTGTTCTTTGTTTCAAATTTCATGTGTCCTTGTGTTTTTGTCAGTTGCATTATTAATATTCTTTTTTATGTATTTCTACTTAAGAAAATTAAAAAATCAACAATTTGAGATAGGCTGATATATTTAAAATATCATGATTGAGGTGCTTTTGGTATGGGAAAGTTATAACAGTATGGATATTGTATATATACAGCCTGTAATGTCCTTGTCTATAGTATATGAAGAGAAAGCAGTCTTGTTGCCCATGAGATTTTTATTTTAATCTGTTTTCTGGAGAACGATATTAATTCATAGGACATCCCATTTCACTTTTCGTAATGTTCTCCACGACCTCGTTCTCCATTTTAATTTAGGACAAGAGGACTGCACTGAGATTTACATAATGTTAGATAAGATTAAAACGATTTTAAACCAGTTTGAGCGACTTGCTCACCAAGAGTGGGATGTAAAATCGTGATCATTGTAGGAAGCTAATACAATCAGCTTTTTCCAATTGTCTCAAGATATTTTCTCTCGAGTTTTGTTTTATGGCCTTGCAAATTAATTTTGTAATTCGAAGGAGTAGGGAGTATTGCTATAGATATGTAACCCGGGCCAAAATCAAAAAAATTTTATGATTTTTTTTACAAATCTTCATCTTATCTAGGTTCTTCTGTAGACATAAGAATGACCATAAAAACAAGTGTTTACTAGCTAATACCCAGCATGCCCTGCTACGCCTAAATAAATGAAAATTAATGTGTTTTTATGTTTAGTTGAATAAGTAAAGCGAAAACAATATATATATATATATATATATATATATATATATATATATATATATGTGTGTGTGTGTGTGTGTATATATCGTAATTAGTTTTAGATCCCTGTACTGATTACCCGGCGTTGCCCGGAAATCTACTTATCCTGATCTTCTTGGCACAAATAAGCTGAAAGACGAATGTTAATGTGTTTTTATGATTAGTTGAATAAGTAGAAGGAAAAATAATTACAAATTTGTATCGTAATTATTTTTAGATTCCCCGTGCTGGTTACCCGATGTTGCCCGGGAATCTACTTATCCCGATCTTCTTGGCATAATTGAGCTGAAAGACCAAAATTCGTCCAAAAAGCTACTTTTTTACGTTTTCACTAAAAAGGGTGATTTTTAAGGGTGAAAGGGTTGAGTATTATGACTGTGATAGCCTATAATCTTCCCGGGTAACTCTTGAACATTTTCAAAAAAAGCCCGTCACAATCGGATGAATGGCATGGCAGCGCATTAAATACGAACAAACAAACATTAATGTATATATATATATATATATATATATATATATTAGATATATGTAAACGCTCTTAGCGGCCGCAATTTTTGTTCCATGAAATCGGACCAAAAGGAGTAGGTACCTGAAACAAAAATTTAAACATCGCATTAGTGGTATGAATTTTTTGTTTCGCAATGAAACTCGACATGTCATTGAAAAGTTACCGAAAATCAGCTAAATTGGACTATTAGGAACGAGTAGAACTAATCTTGCATTAAAGAAAATAACTCCGTCACATTCGATGATCGGATCCGGATAGCCCGAATTTTTCCTTAAAGGGAATTATTTCAGTCGTCCATTGTCTGGAATTTAGGTTAAATTTAGGGTAAGAACTCTCCTGGCGCCTTATTGCCATTTATCACCCATCATATCATCAGGGTAACGTAACTCCGCCTTCCAGGCGCTCCAACTTCAGAAGTGGGTTACAATTACGCCAAAGCCAGAAGAGAAACCAGAAATTTAAAAATGGCAACCTGGGGCATTGAAAAAAATATTGGCGAATTGAGGTTCTAATATTTTGCATTAGGTTTGAGTGTGTGTCCCTTGTCTTACATTCTCCTGTGTTGTCTTCGGCGGTGACCCTGTCACAATGCGTTTGTAGTGTGTGGTTCAGAGTTGCTGCTCCCTATACAGCCGAGCCCCCCCCCCAGGCATTGGCTTGTAAGGTCCGTGGAGAGAAGTAAGTTTTATGAAAAGAATAAAATAAAACATCACATCATGTTTTTAAACCAGATTGTTATACTTTTCCATATATGACAGTAAGAAATGTTTCTTCTACAAACGTTTGTAACACTGAACTTCTCAATATCATTTATCCTAATGTCAGCCATTTATAATTGAGGAGTTGAATGGAATATGGGCACAGTTAAAAAATATACGTTTTGAGATATTAGCAATGTTGATATATAACTAAATGCATAACATTGTTGTTTATTTTAATTGATACAATCAGCTGCTGAACCTGCTGTAATCGAGATATCGAAACGAACATTTTCAGGCTGACCAATTACAAAATGGCGAGTCCAAAAATGCATTGAACGGAAAAAAGAGCAAAACATGAGTTATGCCCATATTCCATTCAACTCAATTCTGACGCATTGTTGATGCGGTGACGAGAGTTGGATCTCGGTTTGTATGGTAAAGGGAGATTAGTTAGCTGGCGACTCCGAATGTGAAGGCTTGCGGAGGTGTTTCTACTTGCGTTCGTACCTTCATTTCGGAATAGTCGGTTCTCGAATCTTCAACTCGAAAAGAATCTGTACAGGTTTGAAGACAAAAATATGCACTGACTGAGTACCGTTAGCGAGTGAGTAGAACTGTGCAATAAAGTCAATTGTGAAGAACTAATTTGTTAGCACAAATTATTTGTATGTGTGTAAAGTGAAATAATGTCACAGAAATAAAATTAGGAAATTATGCATAAACGTCTGTGAAGTTAATTTAAAGTAATTCCATCAAGTGTGCTTCTTCACGGGAGTTGCTTAATCAAAATAATTTAGATAAGTTTCAGCGAGTGACAAATGGTTAGCTCATCGCCTCAAAGAGATACCTAGTAGGCAATTGAGATATTAGTTTGGATGAAGAAGGCGATTAAATTTCGCTCAGAGCCTCTAATTAGGCTTGAGGTTTTCTTTTACGAGCCCGAAAATCTTCAGACTCGGTGCTCACAGCTTTTAGTCTTCGCATAGGACTTTTCCCTTGATTTTTTCGACGTAAAGTAATGAAGCCCAGTCGCAGTTGACAGTTAGTAAATAATTCAAATCATAAACTCTTAGTATTATTATTATTATTATTATTATTATTATTATTATTATTATTCAGTGTAGTTTAACCTATCATCTTATAGGTACAGGTACATGCCACACGCCGCCCGGACCTTACAGTGACATGACCTGTTGGGAGAGGGATTTTAAACTTCGGATTACACACATACTTTTTTGAAGGAGAATAGAGGCCTTCACGAATGAGTGATCAGCTCTTCCGAGACCACATGCAATTTCAGACGTTGCATACTCACACATTGATACTAAAGAGGCGAATATGATAGGCCAATGATGATTATGACTGTCAGATGACATTAGGGGATTTTTTGGGTCTTAAAGTTTCGAGACATTTGTCTTATAAGTGAGAGGGGAAAAACCGAAAAATCCATCGGCCAGGAAATCTTTCCCGATCGAGGATCGGACCTGGGTCAGTTGCATACGAGACAGCGACGCTACCCCGAAGACAACAGCGTAGCGGTGGACTTTGGTTTAATTTTATTGTTTAAAAAGGTTGTAGCTCAAACATGTTGAAAATTGGAGGAATAAAAAAATGATGTATCAAGGTTAAATGTGAAACATTTAGGGAAAATTTTATGTTTTTGCACTTAGGCCTGCATAATTGAAAATGATTTGGTTAATTGTGGAGATCCTTATATAATTATGAATATGAACATCTATAAATATAAACCATACAAGAATACAATGAAAGTAATAGTTAATGGATGTCAATAGACATTCGTGTTTAACACAATTAATGGTGTTACATGTTGCGATCATGAGTTTTTGCCATAATTACGTCTACAAAGTGCTTTATTATACTCGTATTAATGCATTGTATAAACTTCCATAAAACTCATGAAATGATTAATATTAATAACTATTATTATTACTGTTAAAATTAACTCCTGTAACACCTTTTTATTACGAGCTATCATGAAAGATTGCTAGTCTACATGCGATGTAGGCCCTATATGTTAACAAGGAAGTAGACATGTGAGTCAGTTTGCATTTTCAATATGTTAGTTTTATTTCTATTCAAATAGTAAACTTTGTATCATTTATTTTAAACACGGGAAGATTCTAGATAAAATCAATATTAAAGTTATTTTAATTAACCCTTTATAGGGCACGAAACTGGGGAATTTAAGAAAATCATTTTTTTTACCTTTTTGTATCACAATGAAACTAAGAAACAAGAATATATACAAATTATGCATTATTATCCCAGTGGTTGTTTAGTACAATAGTTATTACTGAAATGTCATTGGGATATTATTTTCCCACTTAGACAAAATACCACACGTGTTTTTAAATTATCATTTCATTAACTGAAAATTATTAATTATACAATAAAATATAATGTTGAATGATATTTGTTGGTAAACATTTGTATTTTTAATAATATTATTCAATACAAATATTTATTGTATTCACTGATGTTAAAAATCCTTACGTTACATGCATAAGTTTTGTATTTCTCCATCCGTATAGTTTCAATAAAACTATATACAGTAACATTTAAATGCCAGATTATAAAAAAATGATTTCTGGATAGGATAATTAAGGTACAACAAATAATGAATACAATCATATTATGGCTATGATGCTTTGAAATACAAATTAGTTTTTCTGAATGTTAAAAAATAATACACAAATATTATATAACATAAAATTATAATTATACAACTATAGATTGATAATAAACTCATCAATTAGAATTGTGGAAGGGTTTGCATAATGCAACATTACATTTTCGCAAACCATATTACTTCTTTTCTCCTTTATTTTTGTGCTGCAATAAGCACATCGCCGGTAGTTTTTTATCACCTTTGGTAGATGTATTCCAACATCAAACAGGCGTACTGTATTTTCAATACTTGGGCGACCATTAGGATTGTTTATCTTCCTTCCAAGTCCTTTTGCTGCTGCATGACCATAGCGCATTCTGCTTGTAAAATTTCCAACTAATTCGTCCACTAGAAGAAGTCTAAATAATAGATGGGAGACGGACTGTTGTTTATTTTTCCTCATGACTTCCTTGTACAATATAAATGAATTCACAATTGTGCAATCAAGGACATAATAAAAAAATTTCATCCACCACGTTCTTGACTTCTGCCCCACTGCGTAAGTTGCCATGAGTTGATGGAAGCAATGAACCCCGCCCATATATTTATTGTAATCAGCAATTGTCTGGGGACGAATAACTACTTTACGTAGGCCTACTTCTTTGTTTCTTCGCAAAACTTTGGTTCTGCTTGCGGCATTGTGCATATTACTATTGGCACCGACTTCTTTCCGTGGTCCATCCATTTCATTATGCTTATATCATTCCACAGAACAAAATACAAATATCTTTTAGATAAATATTTATCTGATTTTAGGATGTCCCTTGGGTAGTATTTCCTATTTGTTCGGAATTGTAAGGTAACATAATATAAAAATTAACAGCGGTAAGACGTCTCACTTGACAATATAATTTAATATGCATAATAATAATAATAATAATAATAATAATAATAATAAAAGATCATTTATAGTTTTCACCCTCTTCTGCACAGTGTTAAAAGGAGAGTAATAGGGATGAAATATGGGGCACTAACCCCCAATTCTTGGGTGTATGTCTCCTCATAACACGTAATATGAGGTTTTTCATTATTTGGTTTTTATTATCCCCAAGAAAATTGTTCTGTTTCCATCTATGCCCAGCATGGTCAGTAGAGGATGTAAAAGACATTATCAATCTGTATTTGGTTCTCTATAACATCTTTGTCATTATTAATATATAAAAGTATTAATTAATTTACCATTATTACACATTAGGGTAGATTTAAATTGCAATATTGTGTGACAAATCAATATTTAACAAAAAAATCACGAAAATTAAAATACAGTGAAATGTTTTTATCGACAATTATACTTCATGTCTCAAATATTGACACTTTATACATGCATATTATTACAATTGTATTCTCATATAATTATATTCATGTTAGAGGGATATTATCTTATCATCAAATAAATTATCTTGTCTTTCTTCTCCAAGAAATCAGCTGTTAAGTTGGGTCCCGCTCGAAGAAATGACAAAACAGCGCGCGCTAAATGATCAGTGGGATAATAATTTCACACTTACATATTTAGAGGTCAATGCACAGGAGAGAATGAATTCAACTTGTGCATTGATATATCTATTGTAGGCCTTAAGAACTGTATGCTTTAGCATAAGTGGGATATATCTATCCCTAAGTGCATTCTCGGAATATATGATGAGAAAGTATTATCCCACAGAATCATAAAGGGTTAACGCAGACCTGCGCTTATGCCTGATTCCCGACTAGCCGTTGCAGTTCGATACACGGCGGAATTGGAAATTTTAATTCTAACATTTTAAATCTCGAGGCTAGGTAGGGTGTGTTGTAATTAACTCACTGACACTACCGAACCCGTAGGTTCATGGCCGCGCGGACATAAGCTCTCCATACATCCCTATCCTGAGCTAATGCTTTCCAATCATTCCCTGTATAATCTACTTCCCTCAAATCATAGTTAATGTTATTCTCCCACCTCATTCTTGGTCTACAAACTAGGCATTTTCCCTCTGGGTTTCCTACAAGAAACTTCCATGCACGTCTTTCTGTCTTCTTCTTCACGGTTTAGGCTTATTTACTAGCCTGTTCCGGCTCCAAATTGCTGCTCTTTCCATCTTTTCCTTGGTCTTCCCAAAATTCTTCTTCCTCGTGGTGAATAGTTGTATGCTGCTTTTGGTATTCTATTCTGAGTCATCCTTGCCAAGTGTTCTTTCCAGTTTGTTCTGTATTACGTCTTTCTGTACAATTTATAATTGTTATTTTGTGCACCAGATTAAATTCAAAATCTCTCCGCAGTATTTACATATATCGAGAAGACATGTGATATTGTTGATAACGATTCGTCCTTCGAATAGGGATGATAAGCTTGACGTCCCTCTTGGTGCTTTTAACAGAAATAGTTTACTTACGGGCTCCGGGATTCACTTCTTCCCATCATTTCTCGCAGAACAAGTTTACATTAACTACGTAAAGTGGTCGGCCGAAGTGGTGCATAAGTTGGAAATATGGCACATTAAAGCATTTGTACGCCTAATGCGGGCGGACCCAAATAATAAAAATTGCAGTGGGTGTTGTAGGAACACGCATATTTTATTATTTTGTTTTACTTAGTTGTGTATTTTGAGATATAAGTTATGTTGATACCCGCAAATCCTCTCGTTGGGTAAGGGTGCCTTCCTTGCTTAACCAACCTTATGCAGTTACGCTAGTTCCCTACAAATGTTGGCGAGTGACAAGAGGTTAGCTTATCGCCTCAAATAGACAAGATATTAGTTGGATTGTGAAATACCGATTAAATTTTGCTCAAAGATTCTAATTTGACTTTTGGTTATTTTACTAGCCCACAGATATAAGTGCAGTCGATGGAAATTAATTCTACCTACAAGCTTTTTGGGGTTGTTACTGATACTGCTGTGTGTTGGAAGAAAGGAACCTCAGGCTTCAGGTACTTTTTTGTAGAATTGATACTAATCTTAGAGTGAATTCACAATCGAGTCTACGACAAGGGAACACCACCTAGAAGCTCTCGCCACTGAAGATGACCTCCGCAGTTGAGGGAGAAACGTCTGGAAGAAACACCAGTTACAGACCACGGTCACATAGTCCGGAATATTTTAATATTATTATTACCGGCCGTGAAAGCCTGCATTCCACAAATAGTACAAGTGCCTATAAAAATCGGTTATTGGTTTCCCCCAAGAAGCTCTTCTAGAAGTGAATTCTTACTAATAATTAAAGCATATCCCACTGTGCTTACATGTTTAACATACTAAGACTTAAAATCAGTATAACGCCCTAGAAACATCCGAATGAGAAGTAGAACATTAACTTGGCAACCTTGGATCAATGCAAGAGGCAGATATCCTACGAAGACGAGCCTAGAAAAATTGATAGATAAACTGGTCCTTACACGCCCTAAATGACCCTCTCCATAGGTCAAACTATGTACTATGTACATGGCTGAAGGCAAAAGGGTGAATTTGGATATTTCCTTATTGATGGAAGCGTCATCTAAAATCACATTCCTTCCCGATACGGTGGAAACAAGTCGTGTACAAGTCCGTCACCGTCGAGAGGAAAACGTCATCCGTCGAATTTGTTTTAAATTCTTTTATCTAAAGTGAAATTCGGACTTAGTTTATTTGTAGATCGCCTTAATTTGTCTATGTCCTTAAATTATCAGGAACTTAGAAGTTCCTCTAGATCTATCTCGTACTTGTAATAGTGAATTGTACGCTAATTTATTTAAAAGACGAAACCCGAACTGTCGCCTACAGACATAGCTTACGGTTGTAAATTAACCGATTTTTATTAATCATCATCAACAACAACAACAAGGATTAAGCCCAATTTCCTGTTCCGATCTCATTATAGGTCGAATTGGTCCTTCCATCTCTTCAATGGTCTTCCCAACATTCTTCTCCCTTTTGGTTTATAATTATACATTCTTCTTGGTATGCTCTGTTCATTCATTCGTAATTACGTGCTGAAGATGAGCATTTTGATATTTTATTATTTCACAGAGATTAAATGTATTAAGTTCTGTTCTTATATCTTCTTTTTCTTTTTATCGGTCCTTTGGTATCCTGCTATTGCTCTCAACATTTTCATTTCAGCAGCCTCGATTTGTTTACTATCTGCCTTTGTTAATGTCCAGGTTTCTCATCCATAGATAAGAGATAGAACTGCCAATACTTTAAAATTTTAAAATCGTTTATTTTCTAGTCTGATTTTTTTATTAATACAAGCTGTAAATAAAACTTTGATTTCTACTTTGTTCGTAAATGTTAGAACTTTATGTAGCCGCCATACACCTCCTTGTATACTTGGATAAGAACCCTTGCTCTCCGACTATCGAACCCATTCCAGCTAGTCGGATGCATTTCATTCCCGATTATCCAAAATTAACCAGTATCAGTCTACCCTTTGTGCTCCACATGTCTCCCAACGATGGGGCATAAACCCTTCCTTAACAACATACATTTTTTTTTTTCTTTAACATCTATCCGAAAACAAGTGTAAATTAGTATGGTTGAATTTCTTTCCAGGACGGCTAAGTCTCATTGAGAAACACAATGGCTAACTACTGTGATTTTCAAAATCTAGAGCTGATAATTGTCTGGCAAATTAACGTCAAATGACTCGGTAATGAGCTCCTGGAGAACATGGGTGTCATTATTAAAACCCTTAGCCAAAATCTTAAACAAACTTGAATGTTTATAATTGAAACGATTATTATTTCCAAATATTCATAAATAGGGTAGCTTATATTTGAAAAGTCCGTCACGCAGGAATTGCTTAAATTAAACTAATTCTTCAGCAAGTCGAATTTATGGTCTGATGTGTTGGATTACGGAATATCGTTTGAAAATCATACATAATAACTGTAATGCCACGTGTTCCTGAGATGCGGTTACGATTTGTAATTGGATGTTGCACAACATTAATGATGGAATAATTGATCCGCGCTTGATAATGTTCTCAGACGAAGCCTGATTCCATTTAAATGGTTATATTTCGTCGCAGAATAACTGGTATTGGAATCAGAAAAACCTCCATCGCATCCATGAAATTCCTCTACATGATTAATGGTGGATGGTGAATGGTTACAGAATTATGGGACCATTCTTTTAAATAACATACCGTAATTATTTCACAAAGATACAGAGATGACATACTGAAACCATTTTTCGAAGAACTGACTGATATTGACTGTCGAAATGGATACTTCCAGCAAGATTCTGCAACTTCACTTACAGCTCATGGCTCGTTACAATTAATTAGTGATTTTTTAAAAGATCGGCTTATTAGTGCGGACTTGTGGCCATCACGGTCTCCACATTCAACTGTTTGCGATTTTCATTTGTGGGAGTACTTAAAAAATAAAGTGTATGCAAGAAACCCCCACACATTAGAGTTTAGACGATCTGAAATATTGTATCAGGACAGAAATAAACTCAATAACAAAACAGCAACTAATGCATGTGAATGAGGGTTGTCTAGTACGGTGCCGAAAATGTGTAGAAGTAGGAAGAGAACATTTTCAACATCTCCTAACATCAGGTACGTAACTTATTTTCGCTATTTTAATGGTCATGCACGAACCAAGTGGGAAAAAAAAAAAAAAAAAAAAAAAAAAAAAAAAAAAAAAAAAAAGGAGAGAGAGAGAGTCGGCTGTTGCTCTGCCGCGTGACGCAGAGTGAAGACTCGGCGGCCGCATGCACTTTACTCACTAGCCCGGCCGTAGGTCGGGAGATACTCTCTGTAATATTTATTTTTGAAATCTAGATAGGCCTATAGTTGAAGCACAGTGCCACACTATCCCCTTAATATATTCATTATTATTATTATTATTATTATTATTATTACTATTATTATTATTATTGTTGTTGTTATTATTGTCGTTAATCTGAGGAAAGATCTTCACTTACCTATCATATATATGTCATATTAAATTTAAACGTTTCTTAAGTTGTGGCGCATGGAAGGCGGACTTACTTTACTCCAATAAATGTGATCAATGATAATGAAGCGCCAGGTGAGTCCCTAACCCTGAACTTAACCTAAACCCAGACCATTGGAAACCACAGGAATAATACCCGAAATTTAAAGAGTTTCATACTTTATTTTAATAATATAATAGTAAAAATTATAGTGACCCACAGTTTGGGAACCGTTGATTTAAGGAAAACGTCATTGCACTAGATGCTTCGAGCCCGAGTTCTGTCTCTGGTCGGAGGAATAATTATAAGTCAGAACATTTTAAAATCTAATTTGTGGTCATTAATGGACTCGACGAAGACCAAATTTTACATTCGCATAGACTTTATTAATTTAATTTGAAAAATAAAAATAATTTTGTTGGTACAGTTTTATATTGGCTGCTGATTTTGTGTGTTTCATTAAAGAAGTAAGTGGCGTAATAATAGAAATAATAATAATAATAATAATAATAATAATAATAATAATAATAATAATCTTAATAATCTTAAGCCACCTCCATGAGTACGATGCATTGTATCACAAATATTTATGTTGAATCCAACTTGATTAGAATAATGCCAAATGTAAATAGAAAATCCAAATTAAACATTAATGATGATGATAATAATAATAATAATAATAATACTAATAATAATAATAATAATAATAATAATCTGATAATAGTGTTTTATTTACACTGGCCTTTTCTTCCGTGGTTTACCTTGATAGTATACTCTCAGAGAGCAGATCCTGCCCTAAAACTCCCGATTTTCCACTGCTCTGTGTTATGTTTTTCTCTTCGCGTGTACTCATGGTGAATTTATTTTTTATGCTACCATCTTATACCTTCATGTTCCCTCGGTCTTAATTCGCTCCACCATTCCTTCAAGCGTATCTTTCTTGTTAGCTAGTGGCCCAGCCAATTTATTTTCCTACTTTCATTAACTCCAAAATAATTTTTTCATGCACTGTTCTTAATTCTATTCCGTATCTTATTTTGTGTATTTCACACTTTTCATTCTTCACCATATTCACATCTGTAATGTTTCTAGATTTTTCTCTTCATGTCCATATTTCCGGTAGAATTAATAATTGTGGATGACAATTCATCCAATGGCAAGTACACTGAATATGATCTGGACTTTGTAATAGCTCACGGGGTTCCCAGTTTCAGTTGAACATGTTCTGAGATGACTCCTGTCCATCAATATTTTCATGTTGTTGCTTGTCTGTTGTCATTTTGGTTTCACTACCACCTGATGCACCGTGGACAATGTTGTGTACTATTAGGCATAAATAATTCTGGATCATGATAATTCTGTATAAATGAATATAACTGAGAAACGAAATTACCTAACAGTGTAAAATTGTCAAAGTTATTTTTTTAGAGTAGTATGACCTAAATACTAGTAGTAAGGTGAGATCAAAGATCTCGTAAAACGGAAACTCAGAATTTATTTAAGAGTCGTGTGTACAATTAGACTAAACAAATAAGAACCCAATCTGGCAGGGATCCTAGTAGAGCAGAGTCTAAATAACTCAAAATTGTGAAATAAAGGATTTTTAAGAAAAGTACATTCAACTCTACTTCCGTATCGGTTATCAACTCTTTGTTACTGTAAATACAGTTAGTAAGTTTAACTTTGTTTACAAAGAAATTATAAATATTTGTTTTCATCTTCTTTACCCCAGGGTATTTTCATTCTTATCTACATTTCTCTGTTGATCATCTACCTCTGTGATTGACACATGTGGATGTGAAGGGCCAGCAGCCGGCTGGTAAAAGGGCAACCGCTGAAAAGTGGAAAGACCCTCAATCGGAATCTACATTTCTTTATTTCAACCTCTTCTCCTACAATTTGTCCATACCAAACTAACTCACTGGCACTATCAAACCTAGAGATATTTTTTTTCATCATCTGGTTTCGTGTCCCCAATTCTGGGTCTATTTTAGGATTGAAGTTTCCATCTATCTCGGTCATTCCATGTCTCCTCTTCTGTAATTTTCATCAATTCAACTTAATTTTTTTTTTCTGTGTTGACATTCATCTTAACTTGTTCTTGTCATCTATACCTCGGCGATCTCTTCTCTCGATTGGATCAGATTTTTTAAACTGGCGGCACTAAGACCGTGGCCAAGAAGTATGCGTAAGAGATGAGAGAATAATATTAATCGTGATTTGAGAGAGGTAAATTATATAGAGAATGATTAGAAAACAGAAATTGTAGGAGAAGATATTGAAATAAAGAAATGTAGGAGAATCGAACCTTCCGGTTTGTAGTTATTTACCATAACTAAGAACCATAAATGGCGTATACCATATAATTTATTAATTTTTAGCTTATACGGTGCATATTCCGTCTAATTTGTTGAGATAAAATTAAGACATATTAGGTATGTTTTATGCCCTTTTATTCTACAATTTAAAGGAGTAAAATGTTTTGAAAGGAAATATAGAACATGTAGACTCACTCTAACTTTAATATAAATGTAAGCTTCATACCCACCTTCACCATTTCATCTTACAAGTGAGAGTTGTTGCTTTCGTTTTAAGATTGGCATCTTTTGGAATTTAGCCAACGCTCCTTTACATTGCTACGAAATAAATTATTCATAAACATGACAGTGAAATCAAAAGGTTAACCAATTCTTCAGGATCATGAATTACTTCGGTGCTTTGTATGAAGAGTGTAGGACAACACTAAATCTCAGTCCTAATCTTTGCTCGAATTTTTATCATAAAGTAATGGCACGAGTGATTTCCAATTTATCTAGAGGATTTAGAAATAAACAGTGGTATTTGTTAGAACTATTTAACGAATAAAATTTAGCTGTTTACTAACAAATCATTATTTAAATATAGTTATTTTAAAATATTTATATGTTTAATATAAACGGCGTTGTTTGAAAACAAATGAGAAATGATTGGTTATGTTTAATTTGTTCATCCACTGCAACTAGATCATATTATTTGTTATCATATTGAGTCGCAATGTTGTATGAATGCACCCTAGTGGAGAAAAAATGAAACACATCAAACTGTATATTATAACCAACATTATAGGTTATTAATTTTTTTATGAAACAACTTCGCAAAATCATTATTTAATACAATTATTGAACGCACAATTATAATATGTATGGTTCATTATTTGCTATATTCAATGTATTTGTTCGAGAGTCAGTCACTGCAAAATAATGTTCTGACCTGTTCACAATATTAAAAAGGAAGAGCTTTCTTTATTTTGGCAAACAGAATTCGATAAATATCGAGGTGAAAAACGACTGTTATTGGCTGTAAAACAAAATTAATTGAAACGTGATTAGTCATTGACTACCATTTGGGGCATGAGTTAAATAGTCGAAAACATTTCTTCATTTAACGTACGCTGGCATGTATATGTGCGAGTATTACTTTGATATAACTGTCAATTCAGTCGTATATACCAGTGGCAGGCAATTGAATTGCATTATGATACGATGGAATGAAAGTCCTTCAATCCTATTGGTACCATTCTCAGCTCTTAAAAGTTGTTTGTGTGTTTTTTATCACATTGACAGACAGATTCACTATTACTATGTTCTTTGCAAGCTGACGAGAAGCTAATTTAATATTCATAAGAATTAATTGGAAATATTTGAAGAAATATTACTAAATAAGGGATCAAGTCGCCTGACTAACCCGTACATTCCCACATAGGACAAGAGTATTTACGGGATGTAATTAAACTAGCATAATTTAGTTATGGTTATTTCCTCATAGATATCAGCGAGTGACACCTAGTACTAACGCTAATAAGGTATTACTTGGAGGATAGGATATTTAAATTTTGCTCAGGGACTTTAATTCTTCTTCTTCACTTTACGGGCTAGGCAAGTTGCCTGTTCCGCCTCACAGTTATTCTGCCCTTCTTTTTTAACTGGCTTTCCTACATTCCTTGAATCTCTTGGGTTATTGTTAAATGCTGCTTTTGATAATCCTGTTACATTCATTCTTTCTACATGTCTAAACAATTTATCTCTATATTCATTGATTTTGTCATTCAATGGGTATATTTTTAACTCTGTTCTTTATAAATCATCATTCTATATCCGATTCAGGGACTTCAATTTAGCTTGAAATTCTTTTACGAGCCTGAACATCTTGAAACTTGCCACCCACGATTTAAAATCTCTCCCGGAGATCTTCTCCCTTGAATTTTTTCCATCCTAAAAATCCATCTACTTCGGCCGGGTTTGAATATACGACCCTCGTCCACGGGGGGGGGGAGTACAGAATATTTCAGTATATATATATATATATATATATATATATATATATATATATCCATATATCCATATCTGTGGTCTTCTCTGCTGCTTATTGTCTCTGCCTCTAAGTAGCTCTCTATCTTGAATATTATCAACAGAAGCTATTGTAATTTCCAAATTAACTTATGGGACACACAAGCTGTCGCATAGTCTTCAGCTGGGCCCAAAAATACAGACTTAATTAATATGTCTTATTAAGTACCTCTAGTGTATATTCAACATAATATAAAGAGAAAGGTAACCCTATTTAACTTTACTGATAACATGCTTTACGTCTATCATGAGAGGGAAGGGAATCGCTATATAAGCACACAAAACTTAGGTTTAAGTTTAGATTGAAACAGTTAAGCTAGCTATAAAGAAACGACATATAAGCTTAACTAAAAATGAATATAATTGATTGAGTCAAAAGGATAAATTATATATACAGCTGTTTGAAAATGAATCAAATGTAAACATATATTGAAACAAAATAGGAACGGATTTTTTCCCCCTGGATGCTGTTCGGGAGACCAGAGCTGCTTGCATAATGCGTTGATCTTGACATGATCTGTACTACGCCGCCCTCCAGAACCTGGTGTACGGGTGTGGGAATGTTCCACAGACCACTGCAGCAATACACCAACAATGCATTGTGCCCAACGTGTGGAGCAATCCGTTGATATGTCCATCCAGGTTACCGCAGTCGTACTTAAGTTGTAAGTTCAATAATGCCAACTACTACTAGTATACAAGTGACAGACCTGTGAAACAACTCGTTGCTAGCGACATGTAAGTCATAGTATCCCTGTAGCAGCTCCTGTTATGTCGATGTTTCTAATGGACAACCTTAATGCCAGCAGAATCTCGGGAACAGTCTGGAATCGAATGTCACGAAGTGGATCTTTCATCTTAGGGATCAAATCATAATCACAGGGTCTTAATTTCGGTGAATGTGCTGGACAAAAAAAGCATCTCCAACCTCCAGCGACGGTAAAAACCAGCTATATGCTGTGCCGTGTGCACCCGAGCAAAATAATTGGAGGGTTCTGCAAAAAAAAAAAAAAAATGTGGGCACTTCTTTCGCAACTGCTGGTGTTAGGTTTTCTTCAAATAACGACGGAAATACTGCGCATTAACTTCCTGCCCTTGTGGGATGGTATGGGTTAGAATGACGCCATCGCAGTCGTAAGTAAGAATAAGCATCGTTTTGACATTTGTAGGGCTACAACGCACCACTGTTTGCGTGGTGATCCGTGATGACGCCACTCATTAGAGATTGACGCTTAAGTAGAGACTCAGGTTTCATCAAGCACAATAATTCGCCGTAAGAAGGCGTCACCATCACGACCATAACGCTGCAAATATGTTTGAGCGAAGTCGTATCGTAACCAACGCAGCACCTCCGTCAAATCACCGAGATGCAATTTTTCGCATTGTCAGGCATTTCGTTAGAATACGAAACACAGTCATATGCGACAGTCCTATCTCCAGGTCTAACTCACGTATAGCCTGTCATCGATAGGTGTCTAGTAGTGCGGAAAACAGTTTCCACGTCCTCTTCACTAATACTGGTACGACCTGGCCTAGCCAAGTGTTCACCGCGGTCACGCCCCTCGTTAAAGGCTCTAACTCACCTCGCCACAATCCTATGCTATATGGTAATGCCGCCTCCCTACACGCTTCCACAAGACCTTCATGACATTGTTGTGCTGTACGGCCAAGGGCACATAGAATTTTCAACCAAGATCGCTGTTCCTGCTTTGTAAACATGGCGCGAAACACAACAGCTTAAAGCGGCAACACAGAGGAGACTAACTTACTCTCTCCAAAGCGTATGCTTTACTGTAAGATAGGTCAGACATATATCAACATGTGATAGAAGTTACAACTATTAACTACGTCTGGTTTCGCTTCTACTGCACTGTTGCCACTATTTTTGTAACAAACCACGGATAATTCGACCCCGTTCAAATGGCTGAAGTTGTTCAACAAGAATGCGTACTCGTCGGCGGAGCATGTTTATACCGTAGAGTGAATGTTGTGAAGTGCCATAGTTATTGCCTGGAGAGTCAAAGTGGAGGGCGCAAAGGTAGGTCTCCTGAACGCCGATGACCGTGACAAATTAATATTTAATACTACAATCCCTCAGTGTGCACAGTGAACATCCTTAAGGTTGTTAATTTTTTTCGGCAGTCTATTTCATATTTACCTGTAAGCTTATTGTGTAGGTCCTTTGCATTTTGTTAATTTAAATATAACTAATTCATAATATTGTTACTGTATGTATAATAAATAATTTAATTCTGGTGAAGTGAAAGAGAATACCCTACGTCTTATCTCCATCAGGTAAAGTAAACCATTTTATTAATATTACTATTATTATTACTGTTGGGTCCACCGCTGTGGTCTCGAGGTAGCGTGCTGCCTTGTCACGCAGCGGGCCCGGGTTCGATCCCCGGTCGGGGCAGTTTTTCTGGGTGAGGTTTTTATCGGGGTTTTTCCTCACCTGTAAGACAAATGTCAGGAAAACTTTAAGGCCCAAACGGTCCCCGAAATCATATGGCCATCATCATCATCCTTATCATTATCATCATATCATCCTTCACCCGTGTGGAAAGCAACGGGAAGCTACCACACCTACAATTCCCTAGTAAAGCTGCAAAGCATAGCATGAAAATGCTATGATTGCAGTGAAAGACCTGCCCTCGGGCAGAATTACTATGGATGGATTACTGTTGGCAAGATGGTGTAGTAATTACGTTCCTAGCTTCTAGTTCCGTGGGTCGCGGGTTCATACACGGTCGAGGTCGATGGATTTTTAGTATGGAAGAATCCAAGGAACAAGTCCTCCGGGAGGGACTTGAAGACGAGGATCCCGAGTTTGAAGATTTACGTCTAGTAAGAGGTCCGCAAGCGTGAATAAAAAAGTCTATGTTCAAAATGTAACCGACCTTCAACTATCCAAATACTAGATGTCTAATTGAGGTGATGTGCTAACCACATGTCACTCGCTGATATCTGTGGGTAAATAAGCGTAACTGAATTAGCTTGGTTAATAAATTCCGCTATTGAGTATACGTGTCCTCACGTGGGACAAATGGAGTATATACATACATTATTATTACTGTTGTTGGGGCACTAAGGATGAATGCTCACACCATAAAGTGTTGTGAAATATTTAAACGGTTCTTAACATTTGAGAGTTGTTGGATACGGTAAAGAGGATTTTTTTGCGCTAAACTATTGTTTCGTTCATTTAGTGCTAGAGATATTGACATAATTGATAGTTTAGGTGTATAGGATTAATCATTGTCTCTAACGCCATCTTATATCTTCAATAATTTCGACAATAGTGTCTAAATATTTCACAATCGTGGAAAGCCAGACCCGATCATTTACATAGTGTACTAATTAACGCACTGCCAGTATGAATCTCTATGTTTGTGGCCACGCGAAATAAGGTCTCCCTGTTGTGAACTATTTCTGTTTTCTAATCATTCTCTGTATAATTTACCTCTCTCAAATCACGATTAATATTATTCTCGCATCTCTTTCGCACTACCTATTGGCCATTTTCACCGATTTTCCTACAAGAAATCTCCATGACACTGATTCCTCCCTCAATCGTGCCACATGCTCTGTCCATCGCAGTCGTTGAGACTTAACTGTTGTTATTATATCTGTATTTCTACAAAGATCACGTAGCTCACTGTTATGTAGCCTTCTCCGTTCACCTGTCTGTTCCTATCTCTTTGATCAAATTATTTTCATAACTCTATTCTCAAATACTCGTAATATTTTCTCCTTCCTTAAAGTTAGATACCATTTTTCGCTTCCTATAACAAGAAAAATTACCGATTTGTATATATTTTTCTTATGATTGAAGATGGAATATTTAATTTATGAAATCCCCGTCTCTGCCGAAGACCTGAGATGTTAGATAGCGTCGTTAAATAAGAATACTAAGTAGGATTTATATTGTTTTCAATGGGCTGATTGAATTCTCTACAGATTTGCTTGCAGTGACGAAAGAAATTGTGTTTACATAATCAGCTGACTTGCTAAACAGGATGTTCTGAGAAGACTTGAAATCAACATCCTTGTTGCATCCTCTTAGCTGCGTTATCTTATCAATGAACATTAATCTAGTCCTATTGTAATATTTCACTGTTGTATTTAAGAAACAAAGTTAGACTATACCGAGGATACTATTAGGATAATCGTTCTTCTCTTTTCCGAGCTTCTCGATTTCAAATCTGAAATATGGCTTTTTTCGTTGGAATGTAAATCCATGGGTTCCGTATCGTAAATAGACTTAAGTCTGAAATAAGATACCTTTGAACAACATTTTTCGGTCTTTTCACGCCCATATACGTAAATTATGACGCCACTGATGTTAAAGAGCAGCGTTAAATAAACTGCTAAAACTGATACTATCAGGATAAGAAGAAACACAGCATGTAATATTGAGATTCCTTCGAAGTGGTAGAATTAAGTGTAAAATATAAACTTACGGTAAAACAAATTGAAATTACGTAGTAATGTCTCCTGAGTTTAATATTTTCAGGATTTAGGTATATTTCATTTTTAGAATGATGTGAGGTAGGAGAATGATATTTACATGATTTGAGGGAGGTGAATTATCATAAGTAATGCCACGAGTGATTTCCAAATTATCGATAAATTCACGACTCACGAAGTGAGGAGTGAATTTATCTAGAGAATTTGGAAATCAAGAGTGGCATTTGTTAGGACTATTTAACGAATACAATTAAGCTATTTACTCACAAATCATTATTTAAATATAGTTACTTTAAAATATTTATTTATTTAATGTAAACGGCGATGTTTGAAAACAAATGAGAAACGTTATGTTTCGTTTCCCCATCCACTGCAACAAGATCATATAATGTTTGTTATATATTGCCATCTGGCGTGGGAAACTTGAAATATCATCGCAATATTATAAGAATGCATCCTAGTGGAGAAAAAATTAAACACATCAAACTGTATATTATAACCAAAATTATAGGTTATTAATTTATTTTTTAGTAAACAACTCGGTAAAATCATTATTTAAAAACACAATTATTGAACACAGAATTATCAAAAAGAACTCGGTAATATAATTATTTAAAAACACAATTGTCAAATTTGTATTTCGTCTATATCTTCATTTGATGCACAGCCAAATCTTGTTTCTGCCATTTTGAACATTCAAATATGGCGGCTTTACTGTTCCCTCAGTCACTGCAAAATAATGGTCATACCTGTTCAGAATATTAAAAAGGAGGAGCCTTCTTTAATATGGTAATCATAACACTGATAAATATTTCGTGAAACACGACTCTGATTGGTTGTAAAACAGAAATCATTGAAACTTGATTGGTCATTGAGTCCCATTTGGGGCATGAGTTAAATAGTCTTTGTAATATCAACACAACATTTACAACTAACTAACTCACTGGCACTATCGAACCCGTAGATTCATGGCCGCGAACACAAGCTCTCCATACATCCCTATCCTGAGCCAATGTTTTCCAATCATTCCCAATATAATCTACTTCCCTCATCCACAACAGGTATATAATTAAACATTTTGTTATGGTTCTAAAATAAATATAGATAGATAGATAATGGAATTTATTGCCTTTTTTTCAGAATAAAGAAAATACATATGCATTTACATTGCGCACGGGCCTGCTTGGCCGTATGTGCATTATTTTTCCATGAATAAAAAATAAAACTAATAATATAAACAAATACCTACAAATACACCTGTATCAAAAAACAATAACAGGCTACATACAAGTAAAATCTATGTCTACACTAAATCACAATAATACATATCTACATTCATCCACATTCCGTACATTAATATTAAAAAAAAATGCTAGACAACAAATTAGAAAAAAAATACACACACATACACCCACACACCCCCACACATATACACACCGCACGCTCATACCCCCTCCCCCTGTCCCTGCAGACATTAAATGCACTATCAGACTATTCAACTTATCCGACCTACTTATTATATAACATGATTAAAGATCGAAAACAAACACCATATTGAGATTCTTCTTATTGTTAATACATATATCCTTAATCTACAATTTTGTTATATCTCAATTTTCTTACTGTACCCAAAAATTTGCATGTTTTTGATTCACTCTCGATCCGTCCTAAAAGATCCCAACACGCCACTCTCCCTCGATCCGACCTGAGAAATCTCTCCGGCAGCATCTGTAATCTAAGTTGTTTTGTCTCTCTACAGAATGCTATAATATGCTGCCAGTTTTCATGGTCATCGCATAATGGGCATAGTTTAATGTCTTCATCATTTGTTAAATTATGGGCCATCCATCCCCCCAAATGAAACCATGCAATAGCATTTCTATCATCCCCATCCAAAGAGTCAATATATTTCTCCCTTCCCCATGAAAGTTTCATTTCCGTCTGCAGGGTGAGCGATATTTTCTGGTTACACTCTGCTTCTATATACTGTCTGTCTATATCGATTAGTCTCTTCTTAACTGTCCTCCAAACATTTCTATTATTCCGCGTACTCCTCTCCCATACCCAACCCATCCCTATGCCCTTCAATCCCCTTTCTACACCGATTACCCAATCTCCCGAAACACACTGCCTTTTCTGTTCATTGTAACACTCTGCTCTAAGCGAGTCCTGATTCCCGTTTATTATGTCCAACCAATACTTAATAGCCATAATTTTACCCCTTATTGTGTCCGAAAATGTACCGAATTCTTTCAGTATGCAACAATTTGAAGTCCCCGTTGCTAATCTCATCGCTTTCTTAAGAAACATAGGTTGAATTTTATCTAGTGTCCCCGTTCGTTCCCAACCCCATAATTCTGAGTCATACAGCATGGTCGCTCTCACAGTCGAAGAATAAACCTGTTCTAGTGTACGCAACGGTATGTTTCGCAATTTTGACATATTAGTAAGCATCTCGCTTGTCCGGCATCTAGCTCTCATTGTTGCATTTTCGATGTGTCTCGTCCATTTTCCATTCATTGTCAAAGTCATCCCCAAGTAGACAAAGTTTTTAACATTTTCTAAATTCTCACCACGGTATGTCCACCTTTCCCTCCCGCTGTATACCGACCCGTTTTTAAAAGTCATGGCTTTCGTTTTGCTAACGTTAACAGTAAGTCCCCAAGTCGTACAGTATGTCGATAGTAAATCTAAACACTTCTGCATGCCATCTATTTTTGTGGAAAAGAGGCATAAGTCGTCTGCATACATTAGAACAGGAATACTTCGCCCACCCACCGTTGGAGCATCGATCCCCTCTACTTCCAGCATCAAAGCTACATCCTCTATAAATAAGTTAAATAACAATGGTGACAATACGCATCCCTGTTTTACACCCTTAACTGCCTTTATATTTTCTGAAACTTGGTCCCTCCCATATTTAACACAGAACTCCACTTTTTTATAAATTCCCATTAGCGCCCTAATCATAGTTCCCGATACTCCTAGTTGCCATAATTTCTGCCATAGGGCATTGCGTTCAACAGAGTCAAATGCTTTTTTCAGATCTATAAAAATACAGTGTAACCTGCCTCGTTTGGCACTCAAATATCTGTTAATTACAGTTCTCAGTTTTATGGTTCTTAAAGAATTGTCGATCGCAATTTGTGATACCGGAGAATTACAAAGTATGTTCTACAAGTTTTACCGTACATCTGTGTCCTATGTTTTTCATTCTTGTTCAAATTCTTTCCACCATTGTCGTTTTAGCCAAGAGGTTAGGGAATACCTCTCCCAGTCTGTTTTGAGCGGTAGACGACGATTATGTTTTTAGTCCGAGGCTTTGGAATGCTTCGAGGCCCCCTTTGTTAGGGAACACGTGGACGTTCCTCGTAATATTGGTAGGATTGATCTTAATATTAATATATTGTGTTTATTAATTCAGTACAATAAATCTTGTTCACTATTTATTATCAAGTGTAATAATTCTAAATTCCCTTTGTACTTACATCCAGCGACACCAGAGAACTTTAGAAAACTAAACAAAATTAGGCCGTATGTTAGTCGATACATCTTCAGTCTTTGAAAGTAACGAACCTGCACGCAAACCAGTTACTGAACCATTGATTTCACTTTTCTTCAGCCATTTCGCTGTAAACTTCGTGAAACTCTGCAATCATATGCTATTGTGTTGTCCTTTTAGCAGCATTCTTATATTTGAAAAGAGTTCAAAGTCACATGAGGCAACATATGGACTGCTATAGGATGATCACTTTATTTAGGAAGTCTGTTGTAGAATGAACTCTGTGCGTGGTAAGGAAGCCAGTAATGCATCCGTCACCTTGACCGCAGATTAGAAAATTTAAAATTATATACCTCTTAGGTCCATTTCCTCAACCGTTAAAACATGAAGTTACTAGTCCCATTATCAACAGAAAGTACGTCTGTATCCACTGGCTTCGAATGCAAGACTGGTTGGTCCGTTATAACTTCAAAGAATAGGTTTGAAGTACTGGATGTGTTCTCGTTTAATAGCAGGTCAATGTCGGTCTGTTTGAATATGTTCAATTCCTCCAGTACGGTGATTCTATTAGGATTATTATCTTTGTGCATAATAGTCAATGTATTATTAATGTCCAGCATGCGGTGTCCTGCCTGAATTACATGTTTTGCAAAGCTTGATTTATCTCTTGCATAAATAAAATCTTTGAAATGTTCTTTATATCTGATGTTAACATTCTGGTTCTTCCGATATAAAATTTGTTACAGTTTTTTCACGTCTTTGCACGATGGACATTGATAATACACTGACTATTATGCATAAAGGTAATAATCCGAATAGAACCAACGTACTGGAGGAATTGGACAAATTTAAGCAGACAAACAATGCCGTGCTATTTAACGAGAACACACGCAGTACTTCAATCCCACTCTTTAAAGTTATAACGGACCAGCCAGTCTTGCATTCAAAGCCAATGGATACAGATGATGGGACTAGTATCGAAAGACATACAGTAACTTAATGTTTTAACGGTTGAGGAGACGGACCTAAGAAGTATATACATTTATAATTTTAAATTGCGACTAACACCTCAAAGGAGAATACAATGAATTTTAATAATGTTGGCTGGGGTAGACATGTTTCGGTGAACCATTTCGCCATAATAGACTGTTGCTACTCCAGCACCACCATTTTGATTATACGATGTTTTGCAAAGAAAATCGTTATCATGCTCTCCAACAGATGTGTATTTTCTAAGCGAGCTATTTGAATAGGTTATAGACGGTCCTCTGAACTGATTTACTGTTGTTAATTTTTGATGAGGTTGTAAAAATTGAGTATTTGCGAGTGCGTCAATTTTATTTTGAATTGAAAAGTAGGGTATTATTGAATGCAGCGCCTAAGTATTCAATTCCTAGATTTGCTGAAATACTTGAAATTATTCCACACATCTTTGCGATTTCACTATTTAACAAGGTTGTCTGTATGGATATTAATAGATTTCGTTCATCCTAATCTATTTGTTATAATTTTATCTCGAATTATATAGGTTATTTACCATGTAAATCACACACGTTTTGATTGGAAGACTATCGTTCTAGGATGATAAGAACCTCACTACATTACTAGCAATTGTATTCACTCTTCCAGCTTTCCCTCAATCTTCCTCTTTTACTTTTTGTTCCTTCTATTTGGTGTCTTCAAACCATACTCGGTATTAACACATTGATTCATGCAAATAAAGATTGTTTCGAAACATAAAGTTTGTCGTATGCACACTAATTCACCACCCTTACTGCAGTAAATGTGTTGCTTTTTAAACAATAAAGTGTGTGTTTTTTCAATGACATCCACTGAATTTGTGCTTTTGGCATAGCGCTAGGCGAATAGATGGCGTAAATATGGTCGAATTTCAATTTTTACCCAGCACTTTAGCAGACCACGTTATGTATTGCCTAAGTATTTTGGGTTAGGAATGATGAAGAAGATAAAATAGAAGGCACATAACCTACTCCTGTCGAAATTCACCAAAAGGAACCGCGGGGCGTAACTGACGGACGAATTGCATGCCATCTTACTGTGTGCAGCATATACTGTGGAGAGGTTTTAGAATTTAATGCAGGGATCTGGTGCACAGTATTGCGATTAAAAATGTACCCTCCAAGCCTCCTAGCTACTTCATTGAAAAATGTATTATTCAAATTTCCAATAATAATAATAATAATAATAATAATAACGATAATGATAATCATGGTAATGGTGGTGATGATGATGATAATTACAAACACAAATAAGGTGCTTAAAGAAATTTAACATAGACACGACTTTGGAAACGAATATAATTATGCAATACAGTGATTCTTGTCATCCCAACTTCTCGAGAAAAAAAATGTTAAACTAAAAATATATAAAAGTGTTATTCTTCCAGTTATATTATAGGAATGCGCAACATGATCTCTTACTCTAAGAGATGAAAATATTACTAGTATTTGAGAATGAAGTTTTTAGGAAAAAATTGAAAAACAACAAAGAGAAGAGAGTTGGGATTTAGACGACCGGTAATAATAATATTAAGAGACTCCGGGCGGTGGTCCATGCCTGGCGTTTCTTCCAGATGTTTCTCCCTCAATTGCGGAGGGCATCTTCAGTGGCGAGTGCTTCTAGGTAGTGTTCCCTGGTCGGAGGTTCGACTTCATAGAAGCACTACCTAGAAGTACTCGCCACTCAAGATACCCTCCGCAATTAAGAGAGAAACGTCTGGAAGAAACGCCAGGCATGGACCACGACCAACATAGCCCGGAATGTCTTAATAATTATTACAAAGAGATAAGAATTGACGGCGAATGAAATGATTACATATCAATGAGCTACACGATCTTTATGGAAAATAAGAACAGTTAAGTCTTATAGACTGCGATGGACGGAACATGTGGCACGAATGGGGAAACAATGATGAGTGTGGAAACTTATTGTAAGAAAGGCAGAGGGAAAGCGCCCAGTAGGTAAGCTAAGAATGTGTTGGGAGAATAGTATTATTGCCCTTTTTTTTTCAAAAGAAAGAAAATACATATGCATTTACATTGCGCACGGGCCTTCTTGGCCATACGTGCATCATTTTTCATGAATTAAAAAAATAAATAAAAATAATCATTATATAAACAAGTACCTACTTGGCTATACACCTGTATCAAAACAATGAATATATATAAATAAAATCTACATCTACACTACATCACAATAATGCACATCTACACTCATCCATAATAAATAAAAAAAAAGTCTCATTCTGTACATTAATAATTAAAAAAAGAAATTGCTAGAAAACAAATTAGAAAAAAAACACATACATACCTACACACACCCCCACATACACACGCGCGCTCATACCCCCCTCCCCCTGTCCCCGCAGACATCAAATGCACTATCAAGCTATTCAACTTATCAAGATTACTTATTATATAATATAACAAAAATTTGCATGTTTTTGATTCACCCTCGATCCGTCCTAAAAGGTCCCAACACGCCATTTTCCCACGATCTGACCTGAAAATCTCTCCGGCAGCAACTGTAATATAAGTTGCTCTGTCTCTCTACAGAATGCTATAATATGCTGACAATTTTCACGGTCATCGCATAGCGGGCATAGTTTAATGCCTTCTTCACTTGTTAAATTATGGGCCATCCATCCCCCCAAATGAAACAGTGCAATAGCACTTCTATCGTCCCCATCCAAAGAGTCGATATACTTCTCCCTTCCCCACGAAATTTCCAGTTCCGACTGCAGGGTGAGCGACATTTTCTGGCTACACTCGGCTTCTATGTACTGTCTGTCTGTATCGATTAGTCTCTTCTTAACTTTCCTCCAAACATTTATATTATTCCGTATTCCTCTCCCATACCCAACCCATCCCTATACCTTTCAATCCTCTTTCTAAACCGATTATCCAGTATCCCGAAACACGCTGCCTTCTCTGTTCCTTGTAACACTCTTCTCTAAGCGAGTCCTGATTCCCATTTATTATGTTCAACCAATACTTAATAGCCATAATTTTGCCCCTTATTGTATCCGAAAATCTACCTAATTCTTTCAGTATGCCACAATTTGAAGTTCCCGTTGCTAATCTCAACGCTCTCTTGAGAAACATAGATTGAGTTTTATCTAGTGTCCCCGTTCATTCCCAACCCCATAATTCTGAGCCATGCAGCATGATCGCTCTCACAGTCGAAGAATAAACCTGTTCTGGTGTACGCATCGGTATGTTTCGCAATTTTGACATATTAGTAAGCATTTCGCTTGTCCGCTCCTAGCCCTCATTGTTGCATTCTCGATGTGTGTCGTCCATTTTCCATTCATTATCAATGTCATCCCCAAGTAGACAAAGTTTTTAACATTTTCTAAATTCTCACCGCGGTATGTCCACCTTTCCCTCCCGCTGTATTACCGACCCACTTTTAAAAGTCATGGCTTTAGTTTTGTTAACGTTAACAGTGAGTCCCCCAAGTCGTACAGTATGTCTGCATGTCATCTACTTTCATGGAAAAGAGGCATAAGTCGTCTGCGTGTATTAGAACAGGAATACTTCGCCCACCCACCCCCTCTTCTTCCAGCATCAAAGCTACATCATCTATAAATAAGTTAAATAACAATGGTGACAATACGCATCCCTGTTATACACCCTTAACTGCCTTTATATTTTCTGAAACTTGGTTCCTCGCATATTTAACACAAACTCCACCTTTTTTTTTTATAAATTACCATTAGCGCCCTAATCATAGTTTCCGATATCCCTAGTTGCCATAATTTCTGCCATAGAGCATTGCGTTCGACAGAGTCATCGACTTTTTTTTAGATCTATAAAAATACAGTGTAACCTGCCTCGTTTGACACTCAAACATCTGTTAATTGCAATTCTTAGGACAAAGAGATTGTCCACCGTCCTGAATGCTTCCCTGAACCCGGCTTGGTATTGTGAAATTTTATTATTTTCATTTACCCAATTTGTTAGCCTGTTATAGAGCACTGTGCACCGGCAGAAGAGTGACACCGCGGTAATTGTCTGGATTGTTAACTCCACCTTTTTTTTTTGTGATCCCACAACAGGTCCGGAGGCCTTTGGGGTAGTAGGAGGTTAAGGCTCCCACTTTTTCTAGACAATCGGCACTTTATGTCAGCCGGTTTGTCAGCCCTGCGTGACGGCCGCCTTTACCCCCAGAACAAGCGTCTGGTACTCATTTCCGTTAGAGGCTGAGTCGACCCCAGCCATAGTGCCGCCAGAGGGTTTGGGTCAGTTTAAAAATCCTGACCCCAACGGGACTTGAACCCTCGACCCTCCGGCTTGTAGCTCAGTGCCTTAACCACTACGCTACGGCGTGCCCCTAACTCCACCCTTACCCTTGTAAATAGGATTGCAGTATTGATGTGGACCATTCATCTGGAAAGCTCCCTTTTTTAAAAAAAGTGTTAAAAATGCCTACTATGTACGCTGTCCATTTATCATTTTTCAAGGTTTCTTTATAGAACTCGGCTGGTATACCGTCTAGACCAGGAGCTTTTTCATTTTTCATGGGTCGAATCGCATCCCTCACTTCTCTTTTTGTTATCTCTGAGTCTAGCATTGGTACGTCATGAGGACTAGAGCGAGGAATTATATGAAGAAAATTATACCAAAATATGAAATCATAATAAAAAATATGAAAATTATGATACAAAAATATTATGAAGCTTTTTTTTTTAACTTTTTACATTATATTTATACACACAAGCCCTGTATAATTTTTGAGTATACGTACCAGCACACAATTGAGACAAAAATACCTTTCTGTAGCACAAGAAATGAAGAATTTTACAGTATTTCAATTTTAATTCATTTTTCGTTAACTATGACCCAATATAAAATAATATGTTCGTGATTTGAAACAATTTTAATGGCTCACATTGTAGTGTAGTTGTTTGAGGAATCACGCCAACAAGCCGGAAAGTTGTGGGTTTGAGTCTCAATTGGGTCAGGTTTTTTAGCTGGACCAAACCTTCTGGCGGCATCATAGCCCTAGGGTCTACACGGCTCTTAAATAAATGAGTACCAGACGCATGTTCTGGGACAAAGGTGGTTGTCATGCAGGATTGAGAATCCAGTGGACATCCCTTGGCAATTGTCTAGAAATGTGGAAGTCTCAACATCTACCCCAAGGGCCTCCCAAGCCTGTAGTTTGACACTTTAATAAATTAATACTAGGTCAATTCATTTATCGTGATATTTAATTACGAAATCCAAACATAAACAAAAAAACAAAACATGTTAACCGATACAAACATGCTTCAATTGAATACGAAATCCAAACATAAACAAAAAAACAAAACATAGTAACCGATACAAACATGCTTCAATTGAATGTACCAGTAACAAAATTTATTGTGGGTAAAGTTTGGATGACTGCTATTTACCTTGCATAAATATACTGAACTCCAATATATATAAATGTCACAATAGTATTAAATTGGATGAATCGGACACAAGTAGACCAAGTCCAGTATGCCATATTTGGAAAAACAAGACGTTAAAATGAATTAATCCACAAATAATTCTAGGGAGTATTTCAAAACTCTCTTTGCAAATACAATTATTTTTAATTCTATAAACTACATGTATTAACATGGTGAAACGTCGTTAGAATTATTTTAACATTAGTTTTTGCATGGAATTGGCTGAGCAGAGTATCTAGTCTTAGTCTACTTGTGCTTTGAACAATACAAATATCAATTCTGTTCGTAATATACAGTTAAGAGCTTTGTCTACATTTTATAAATTTTTTAATGCCCGTCCGTCAGAATTGTTTTATACGATCAGAAAGTACGCTCTACACCATATGATGTTATGGGAGCAAACATGTACTGCGCTATATTTGATAGTTTGATATAAGTGAGAATAATATTGGCCTTACCTACAAGAACTTTACTAATTTCATAAACTGTGGAGTTAGACCTTATGTCTCAGCACAGCAGCAGTCTTCCCTACATTTAAATACTGTAATCCATTCACAAAATAAGGTCCTTAGGTAGCAAAACGGAAATGGTTGCTACCTGATAGAAAGAGTAGGAGGTTATTATTCTAACATATTCTTCTTCTTCCGAATGCAGTATTGGGTGATGATGCCCGTTCTGCGACTACAAAAACTGATCTTTCCATCGGTTGAAGGGTCTTCCGAGGTCTCTTTTTGCCGTTAGGGTTGAGGTGGTAAATCATCTTTGGTAAACGGGAATTTGACATTCTCTGGACGTGTTGGAACCATTTAATCTGATAATTTTGTATATGTTCAACCATTTCTCTACTATTCCACTGCATCCTTATCTCATCACTTTTCATTCTATCCCTTAATGTTACTCCAGTTATTCTAACATTGTTCTACTTATTCATGTTCTTGTCACAGATCAGGAAATCCGTGTTTTTGTTTTGTAGTTTTCAGATAAAAGCCTCCACTTGGTCATTCCATGTCTCCTTATTCAATTATTTTATTTTATCAAAACTATTTATTTTGTTCTGGATGGAATACTGAGGAATTTTCGCCTGTCTACCACATTGCATTGTCAAATAATTTCAAAACTACAATCACTTCAAAAATGTTGTAAACAATTATTATACATTTTATTTAAAAAAATTAAAAGTTGAAAAATATGAAGTTATATTAAATGTTTACTAAAATATTAACTTTTACCAAAATATTATGAAATATGAAAAAAATATTTTGGTCTTATTTGATTTCACAGATCATAAAATGTAAAAATACGTACTTAGTCTCAGCGCTCTCTGGCTAATAGTTTAAAACATGAAATTTCATAAAATTTCTCGCTCATGACCAACTAATAATAGCCGCGGTCCTTCCTAATTTCCCTCTCCTGTAAACACACTTTCGAAATAAAATACCCATGTTTCTGGAGAAATGTGTGTTTTTTTTACTATATTTAATTTCCCTAATTACTTTCCAAATATTAGTAACATCTCCTTCCTTCATAGCCTGATTAAATCTCTCCAAGATTTTTCTCTCCCAATTCTCCTTGGTTATAGCCGTTATGTCTTCATATCGTCTCCTTATCTCTATGTACACCCTCCTTTCTGAACCTCACTAAAGCCCTCTCCGCTCGTCTTTTTCCTTCCCTACATTGCATTCTAGTACCAACCTCCATATTTTTTTCCCCCTGATTTTCCTCTAATCTGCATATTTATGATTGGAGGGATGCATTAATTTAGGATAAAGGTGCTTGGAGAGCTAATGACTGCACGGGCATGAACCTGCAGGTTCGTTAGTACCAGTTAGTTCCCTTTGTATCGATCCGGATGTTTGTCAGGAAGCTTCCACTTGAGTTAGCGCGAAGTACTTGACCTGGTACAGTATAATTTATTAAATTATCATTGCGTGTTTTGAGATCCACATTCTAATATAGTATTCATAAAAAAATGAGAGCAGCCTGCGGCCAACTGGCACCTACGTCACATCCATTACGATATCTGAAATAATTAACAAGACGATAGTAATAAATAGCCATACCGTAAAGAAAAGTAGCCCCAGTATATTTGTATAGTAGGAAAAATAAGTTATGTAACCACTGCATTTATTTTTGTTAAAGCAGGTATTACATTTAATTTTACATGTTGCATAAATCCGTCGCGTTAACTCAGGTATTACATTTAATTTTAGATATTGCATAAATCCGTCGCGTTAACTCAGGTATTACATTTAATTTTACATATTGCATAAATCCGTCGCGTTAACTCAGGTATTACATTTAATTTTACATATTGCATAAATCCGTCGCGTTAACTCAGGTATTACATTTAATTTTACATATTGCATAAATCCGTCGCGTTAACTCAGGTATTACATTTAATTTTACATATTGCATAAATCCGTCGCGTTAACTCAGGTATTACATTTAATTTTACATGTTGCATAAATCCGTCGCGTTAACTCAGGTATTACATTTAATTTTTACATATTGCATAAATCCGTCGCGTTAACTCAGGTATTACATTTAATTTTACATGTTGCATAAATCCGTCGCGTTAACTCAGGTATTACATTTAATTTTACATATTGCATAAATCCGTCGCGTTAACTCAGGTATTACATTTAATTTTACATATTGCATAAATCCGTCGCGTTAACTCAGGTATTACATTTAATTTTACATATTGCATAAATCCGTCGCGTTAACTCAGGTATTACATTTAATTTTACATATTGCATAAATCCGTCGCGTTAACTCAGGTATTACATTTAATTTTACATATTGCATAAATCCGTCGCGTTAACTCAGGTATTACATTTAATTTTACATATTGCATAAATCCGTCGCGTTAACTCAGGTATTACATTTAATTTTACATATTGCATAAATCCGTCGCGTTAACTCAGGTATTACATTTAATTTTAGATGTTGCATAAATCCGTCGCGTTAACTCAGGTATTACATTTAATTTTACATATTGCATAAATCCGTCGCGTTAACTCAGGTATTACATTTAATTTTAGATGTTGCATAAATCCGTCGCGTTAACTCAGGGATTACATTTAATTTTACATATTGCATAAATCCGTCGCGTTAACTCAGGTATTACATTTAATTTTACATATTGCATAAATCCGTCGCGTTAACTCAGGTATTACATTTAATTTTACATATTGCATAAGTCCACCGCTGTGGTCTCGAGGTAGCGTGCTGCCTTGTCACGCAGCGGGCCCGGGTTCGATCCCCGCTCGGGACAGTTTTTCTGGGTGAGGTTTTTATCGGGGTTTTTCCTCACCTGTAAGACAAATGTCAGGAACACTTTAAGGCAAAAATGGTCCCCGAAATCATATGGCCATCGCAATCATCATCATTCATATTCATCTTATCATCATCATCCCTCATCGGTGTGGAAAGCAACGGGAAGCTACCACACCTATAATTCCCTAGTAAAGCTGCAAAGCATAGCATGAAAATGCTATGATTGCAGTGAAAGACCTGCATTCGGGCAGAATTACTATGGATGGATATTGCATAAATCCGTCGCGTTAATTCAGGTGGTAAAAGCATAATTCCTGAGTAGTAGGTTCCGGCTCGATACTCGACAGGGGAAAATGCTCAATGTCAGGGCTATGAGGGAGTGTGTATACATATATTATGTGTATGTCTGTCGCTTTTACGTGCCTATGTGACTGACATAAATGATACACGTTTAATGTTAGCACAAAAATGATTGCATCTAGTCAACTTTGCTTCACTGCTATTGTGTATTCAGGTTGATACGGTTAAAATTCACAATGCATCGCAGTGAAACTATTTGTTTTTGTACTTTCCCTTGTGATTTCTTGATAACTTTCTTTTCTCTTTAATCAGATGTTGTCATTTATTAAATCTCATAGCACGTTTCTTTTAAAAATAAAATTTCTGACAAGACAGCTCCGAGGAACGAAAACCGAGAAAAGCAACAATGCCTGTCACTGACTAGCAGATGAAAGTTCAAGTCATATGATTACCATGACACGACCCCTCAATTTTAGTTTCAGTTTTCAAGTAGCTACTCATTTTTCTTGAAGTTGAGATTACTCTTTTCCATATCCTAAAGAATGTTACATTTATATGGTGTAGTGGGGCTCCTGGGTGATAGTCGATCTTGCTATCGGCTGTATAATTTGCTTATTATTTTCACACTTTTGGAAACAGGTTGATTAGTTAATAATTGTGCCTCTTTTAATACCTAACTAATGTCCAAAACCAACTCATTGCAAGTGATGTTCTTATCTTCAAGTTTAGTACTTGGTTATATAAACATTAAAAGTAAGTAAATTTAACGTGTTGTAAAATGCGATATTTTTTGCCCTATACCCTTCTTCTTAATCATAATTTGTAGGATTTTCATCCTGTTTATTTCTAAAATCACTCCTCGGAGGAAGACTATTGGGCCCTATACTCTGAGTTCCCTATATTAAATTCGTCTGCATCGCCTCTATAATCTGGCAAATTCATTCATTTGAATGTATAAAAGACTCAGTTTACGTCCCTCAACATTTTTTTGAAATTTTATCGTTAGACTCAATTTCCATTCTGTATTTCAAAATATAGGCCCAATTAATGATCGAATAAAGTTGAAAATTTGAAGAAATGTACACTATTTGAGACAGCTATTTAGAGAATCGTAAATCTTAGATGTTTTAGACTGAAAAGACTGGTAATTTGTTAGAAATGAACGAGAAGCAAGAAACGTTTTACAGGCGTGCTCTGGAGGAATGAGTATAGTGGACAACCGAATAGGAGGATGCATTACGAACAGACTCCATACACCTCTGGGAGTAAGGAATTGGAAAACATGGATAGGAAATGGAAAGTATAGAATTCTGGAGAAAAGGAGGGGGGTGGGAGCCCAACTCGGGTAATGCAGCCACAGGATGATTAGCATTAACATCGTTGCTGTTGTGTTATTATTATTATTATTATTATTATTATTATTATTATTATTATTATTATTATTATTATTAATAATAATAACGCAGAAATAAGAGTACTGTACTAAATTGCAAGATTAGTATAAAATTTCCAAACACTAAAATGAGCTTCTCCCGAGAAGAGTAAATAGGATTTCAAGTAAGGAATGACCAGGGAACAAAATGAAGATTCAAAAGAATAATAATTATGCGGATTTGAAGAAATAGCGTACGGATATACCTATTTTATTTCATATGTTCAATTTCAGTAATTTAATCCTTTCAGGCCCATTTTTTATTTAAAAAACAATAAAACTTTATTTTACTTACCAGTTTTATCGTTCAGAAAGTACAGTACTTCTGACTTTGTTTATATTTTCAAAAAAATGTGAAGGGTCTTGTGCCCATGAATTGAATAAAACTAATTTGTAATGACTATTTAACTCATGCCCCAAATGGGACTCAATGGCCAATCACGTTTCAATGATTTCTGTTTTACAACCAATCAGAGTCGTGTTTCACGAAATATTTATCAGTGTTATAATTACCATATTAAAGAAATCATCATCATCATCATCATCACTCCAAGGATTAGGCAATTGCCCGTTCCGACTTCATATTGCATCAGCCCAACGTCTTCTAGGTCTTCCAACATCACGCCTTCCTCTTGCTTGATAATTTCTGGCTAACAATGGATATCTCTCCTTGCTCATTCCATCCATGTGATCAATCCATTTCTGTCTGTAATTCGTGACTTTATCCAACAAAGGCTGTACTTTTCAATTCTTCTCTTATATCCTCATTTCTTATTCTATCAAGTCTTGTACATCCTTTTACTTGTCTTAGGAACCGCATCTCTGCCGTCTGTATTCTATCCTTCTGTCTTTTCACTGGAGCCCAAGTTTCACATCCATACAATATTGTGGGAACCGCCATAACATTATACATTTTTATCTTGGTTTCTTTTCTAATTTTATTTTTGAATGTTCTCTGTATTGTTCCACACACCGTCTGAAATTTATTTATTTTGGAGTCAATATCTCTTTCCACATTGTAGCCAACATCACAGCCCAAATATTTGAAACTAGACACCTGTTCTATACTTTGATTTTCTAAAATAATTTTGGTTCTCACTGGATCTCTTCCTCTAAAAGCCATTAAAGAAATCTCCTCCTTTTTAATGTTCTGAACAGGTCTGACCATTATTTTGCAGTGACTGAGCCTATATGAAATACGGCTACCAGATTGTATATATAGTGCACATAGCACTTGCAGGAGTTAATATAAAACATTTGTAGCAATTTATTATACCACCAAAAAAAGAAACCACTGTTTGCACTTGCTTAAACGTATTTTTTCCCAGGTAATAATCCAGAAAAATATAATTGTCATATTTACATCATACGACATCAGAAATGAATTAATATACAGTTTGATGTGTTTCATTTTTTCTCCACTAGAGAGCATTCTTACAATATTGCGTTCCTTTGGCAATAAATAGTATGATCTGGTAGCAGTGATAAACAAAAGAAGCAGATGAAGCGTACCTATCGTTTCTCATTTGATTTCAAACATCGCCGTTTACATTAAATATATAAATATTTTAAAATAACTATAGTTAAATAATGATATGTGAGTAAACAGCTTAATTTTATTCGTTAAATAGTCCTAACAAATGCCACTCTTGATTTCCAAATTATCGATAAATTCACGACTGACTTCGTGAGTCGTGAATTTATCGATAATTTGGAAATCACTCGTGGCATTACTTATGATAATTATAGAATCTAAATGTGTTTTTTAAATTGACAAGATAGTAAATAGGCCCCTACATATGTGATAACTGATAAACAAGTTTAGGAAGACTATTTAACTGATGCCCCAAATGGGTCTCAATGGCCAATCTCGTTTCAATGATTTCTGTTTTACAACCAATCAGAGTCGTGTTTCACGAAATATTTATCAGTGTTATAATTACCATATTAAAGAAGGCTCCTCCTTTTTAATATTCTGAACAGTGACTGAGCCTGTGAGAAATACAGCTACCAGATTGTATATATAGTGCATGAATGTCAACACATGCCGCATGCGGGAGTTAATATAAAAACATTTGTAGCTTTTGATTATACCACAAAAAAAAAAAAAAGAAACCACTGTTTGCACTTTCTTAAATGTATTTTTTTTTTCCCCAGGTAACAATCCAGAAAAATATAATTGTCATATTTACATCATACGACATCAGAAATGAATTAATATACAGTTTGATGTGTTTAATTTTTTCTCCGCTAGAGAGCATTCTTACAATATTGCGTTCCTTTGACAATAAATAGCATAGATAAATAGTATGATCTGGTTGCAGTGAAACAAAAGAAGCAGATGAAGCGTACCTATCGCTTCTCATTAGTTTTCAAACATCGCCGTTTACATTAAATAGGCCTATATAAATATTTTAAAATAACTATAGTTAAATAATGATTTGTGAGTAAACAGCTTAATTTTATTCGTTAAATAGTCCTAACAAATGCCACTCTTGATTTCCAAATTCTCTAGATAAATTCACTCCTCACTTCGTGAGTCGTGAATTTATCGATAATTTGGAAATCACTCGTGGCATTACTTATCAAAAACTTATTTTCTATATGTTCGTTCTAATAGGCACTGGGCTTGAAGTGATAACACATAAATAATCAATAAGCCATATAACAAACCATGTTTTAAATGTTCTCAGTGACTTATTTTTGATCATAGTTTTTTTAAGTCACCAAATTGTGTTACGGCATTTCCGGCATTTTCTCTTGATGTTTGCCAATTGTAATTCATTCTGAGGGCGGTGATATGACGATTATGTACGTTAACGAACTCCATGAGAGCCCTTAATCTTAAGCTTAACCTAAATTCGAGATAATGGGCGATCACAGGAATAATTAATTATCTTTAAAGAAAAATTCCTGCAGTCTCAGCGGGAATCGGACACGGACCTCATGAACTTTAATTAGTATGTTTAACGATAAGACCATGATAGTGGTATTGTAGTAATGTTTAAATAGCAATTAGACTATTTGAAAATTAAATACAGATGAAAGTAATATACGAACAAAATATACTCCTAACGAAGCATGAATGTCAGTGAGGCATGGCAATAGTAAATCAAGACTGAATATAGCTAAACGGAAATGTACCCATGGACCAGAGAATCGTCACAAGAAACAATACTTGATTAGAGAAGCCTCTTGGTCTTGTAATCAGGGATTATCACTGTAGTTCATGAAATCATGGGTTCGATTACAGCTGAGACCGCTGGATATTTTGCTTAAAGGCAATTATTCTATGATCTGGGATTTTGGTTGGTGATTCGTTATCATTTATCATTGATCTTATCATCGGGGTAGCAAATTCCGCCTTCCAGGCGACCCAAACTCAGAAATGGCCACAATTCCACCAGGAGAGAATACCAGATGTTGTAAGAAACTTGATAGGCCTATCATTGGACAAAAAAAGAGTAATCCCTGACGATGGATGAATAAATCCATAAAATACTAAAATGAGGCATAGAATGAAATAAAATATGAATGAAACATTAATTAGAGATAGTTTACATTTAGGACTGACTACTTGTTTCGATAGGACAATGCACTTTTTCTTAAAAAATGGGAGCTGTGGGACAGTTATTATTGTAATAAATACAACTTTTAGATCCTGAAAACAATATTGCAAATAGAGGCATTTATAAAATAATATTTTCCTAAAAAATCGGGACTTTTTCGGAAATCTCAATGACACGACAGGCTTACAATACCCGGAGCTGCTATTTAGTCTTACTGAGATAGCATTTACTGGGACTATCGAATTCGGAGGTTCATGTCTACGCGGACATACATCCCTATCCTGAATTAATATTTTACAATCTTTCCTGATAAAATTCAGTTAATTCAAATTGTGGTTAATGTTATTCTCACACATTATTCTTGGCGTACCTACTGGATGTTTTCCCTCGGTTTTTCTACAAGAAATTTCCATGCTCCTGTTTTATTCCCAATTTTTGTCACATGTCTTGTCCATTACCGTTTACGAGACTGTTCTTATTACACCTGGTTTCCCATAAAGATCATGTAGCTCACTATAGTTTTCTCCATCCATCTGTCTGTTCGTCTCTTAGAATAACTGGAAGGATTTGTATTTTTAGTTTAACATTTTTTAGACAAATTGGGATGAGAAGAGTCCCTGTAATGCAAAGCAGCATGCGTTTCCAAAATTGAACCTAATTTATTTCTGCAGGTATATGAATTTACTTCTTTAAAAATCCCCTATTTGTTATGTGTCCATTTCCATCCAAAACCTAATATATTTTTACGTGTAACCACATACAGAATGTTCGGAAATTCCCCTTATAAACCACTAAGGCTTGTAGAGGGGACTGAGTAGATAACTTTCTGTATAGGAACCTTAGTCCCGAAACATACTGTTTTCGTGCTGCAGATGCAAGTTGTAATTAAGCGTTTAAATCGACCGCATCTTCCGGGAGTAAATAGTTAGTAATTTAATGATTTATGACTCAATTAAATTTACACAACCCAACATTATAGATTTCTTGACAATGTCTGAAGTCAAGGAACAAACAAAACACACACACACACATACATATATATAAGTTAATGGCGGAAAGTGACTAGACGTGTTGTGTATCGCTCGTGACCAACATATTATTTTGAAGGTGTGAACACATTCTAAGTCGCTTAAAACATCGTAACTGATAGTTTGTGTTATATAAAACAATTTGACTAATTTAAATTCATAAGATGGGCCCCAAGAAGAATAACTCAATGGAAATAGAAGAGGTGGTGAAGCGTGTCTTACAAGAGTCGCTACAAGATGCTACCATGCTGTCAAGTGTTGCCAACATAATAAAGGAGACTGTTGCTGCGGCGGTTATAAAATTAAAAGTGGCATTAGAGCAAAGTCACGCCTTATTCAGTGAACTCCAGAAATCTATTCAGGACCGCGATAACAAGATAGTGACTTTGGAATCTAAGATTGATAGCTTAGAACAATACCAAAGGCGTCAGTGTGTGCGTATTTTTGGCATTGCGGAGGAAGAAAATGAAGACACAGATGCCATCGCCTTGCAGGTAGCAGAGAAAGTTGGTGTTAGTCTCCAGGTCAGTGACATTGACCGTAGTCATCGTGTAGGTAGAAAAACAGATGGTGGACGACCTAGGGCTGTCATTGTTAAATTTGTGTCCTATCATAAGCGAAGTGAGGTGTTTCGAAATAAAAAGAATTTGAAAGGCAGTGGAATTACGATTCGTGAGGACCTTACTAGTGCTAGGCATCAGTTACTTCGCGAAGCTATAAATATTCATGGCGTAACCAATGTCTGGACCCAAGATGGTTCTGTCATTGTTAAGGTAGGAGACAGAAAAAAGCGAATAAATCATATATCAGATCTCAGGTCAGATGATAATTATCAACTCAGAAACTCGTTACGTTTTGTAATTTATTGCTATTAGTATTTAATTATTTGCTGTGTTCATTTTTTTTCTTCATTTTTTCGTGTATAATCTATTTTTTTTATTAATTTAATTTTGTACATCATATACTAAACACCAATTGATATTTCATATTTACGGTTTTCTTGTTTTAGTTAGTAACATTTCAACCATAGATTTAAGGAATGCACCTGCAGCCCCTTTTCGGTCTTTGACAGTTCCATTGTCCCCGTCTCAACATACCCCTTCCACCTCAGACCTTTTAAAATCACGTTTCTCTTTGAACAGCAATACACTCAAAATAACACATTGTAATGCACAGTCACTCCTGTCCCACTTCTCAGAATTCCAAACTATATTTTCAACACTAAATCTGCATGCCATTTTAATTTCTGAAACATGGCTGAAAAAGACCCTTCCTTCTTCTCTTGTAAACATGCAGAATTACACCTTGATTAGGAATGACAGATTCGGGAAAAATGGAGGCGGCGTGGCGATGTATATACGTTCCGATCTACAACCGAAAATTGTATCCCATTCGCCTAGTGAATACTCGTCTCGACCCGAATACCTATTTATAGAAATTAGAGCGAAAATGCAGAAATGTTTATTAGGAGTAGTTTATAAGCCCCCAAATGTCGGTCACCTGCATGACATTGAAACAGTTCTCCAAAATCTGATACCATCTTATGAACATGTAATTGTACTAGGAGACTTCAACACAAACCTATTAGCCACAAATTCTTACAACACTATACAACTACAGACAATGTTCCAGTCATGCAATATGACAATACTGCCTTCAGAACCAACCCATCATACTAGGTATTCTGACACACTACTAGACTTAATTATAACAAATAATCCTCAAAAAGTTATAACTAGTGGACAGATAGAAGCTCCAGGCATCTCTGCACATGACTTAATATACATTGAATATTCACTCCTTTGCTCTAAACGTAGACCTAGACTTATAACATACAGAGACTTGAAACATATAAATTATGCGCAATTAATTGATGACGCTGCAAAACTACCTTGGAACAACATATGGACACTTAGAACTGTAGACGAGAAAGTTGAAAATTTTAATGACATGATTTTACAATTGTATGACAAACACGCACCTATCAAGACTAGACGTATAAACAGACCACCTGCACCCTGGATGTCTGATAATATCCGCTTGCTTATGACTGAGAGAGACGTAGCATTCAGGAAGTACAGGAGGGACAAAGAACTGACAGACTTACAGACGTACAAACATCTGAAGAATAAAGTCAATCAGACTGTTTAGGAATGCAAAACTAAGATATGCCGATAGTATTATTACACAATCCATGTCCAACTCATATACCACGAGGAAACATTTTTAATCAATAGGCCTGTCAAAATAAACTACAGGTAGAAACAGCTGACCTACCACTTGATGAGTTGAATGACCATTTCACCCGCCTCTTTACTGACAACTCACAACACAAACAACAGACAATAGATGAACTAGTGTCATATTCCCAATCCACCCAAGACAAATTCTTTGTTTTCCTATATCTCACCTGATGACGCCAAAAGAGCAGTATTACGTATTAAATCTAAAGCACATGAAATAGACAATATAACAATAATTCTCCTACAAAATATAATTGACATTATTCTCCCGACAATAACCCACATTTCTAATGCCTCTATAATGACCGGGAACTGTCCCAGACTATGGAAAACGGCTTTCGTTCGTCCTACACCGAAATCAAACACTCCCACAACACTCGATGATTATAGACCAATTAGTACTCTTCCCTGTTTATCTAAAGCACTCTAACACATAGTACACTCACAGCTAACAGACTACCTCACCACACACGACTTACTTGATGAGCATCAGTCTGGTTTTAGAACAGGGCATCATACAAGTACTGCACTACTTGGCATTGTAGAGGACATAAGAGACTCAATGGACAAAATCAAACTCACCGCAATAGTCCTACTCGACTACAGCAAAGCCTTTGACACAGTAGATATAGACTTAATGCTAGCGAGACTAAAGACAATACATCTGTCGGAAAACTGTCTTGATTGGTTTAGATCTTTCCTCACTAATCGTCAGCAAACAGTTTCTGTTAGTAATCGCATTCCTTCCTGGCGCTTCGTGAGGAAAGGGCTACCTAAAGGCGGCATCCTCGCTCCTCTTCTCTTCTCAATTTATATTTATGACGTGATCAAAAAACTACAAAACTGCAAGCATCATCTTTACACTGACGACTTACAGATTTACACACGCTTTAGGCCTGACAAAATTAATTAATATATTGACAAAGTAAACACTGACTTCAGACATATATCTTTATGTTCCAGACAATATGGGCTAAAACTAAATATAAACCAAACGCAAGCAATAATTATCGGACATCCAAGACTATTACACTCCATGAACAATGGCAATATGCCGGTTGTCATATTAGATAATGAACAAATTCATTATACCGACGTCGTTAAAAACTTGGGACTTTACTTAAATTCTAATTTAAATTTGCATTCCCAAGTAAAACAAACATCTAAAAATATATTCTCCATAATGCATTCTCTGAAGCGTCTCAAACATTTTCTTCCTACAGTTCTTAAACGAAATTTATTTCAAACCTTAGTGCTGCCGCATTTTGACTATTGTGACGTTGTACTAACTGACATAAGTGATGGATTGTCGGACAAACTGCAGCGTGTCCATAATATGAGTATCAGATTCATATTTAATGTTCGAAAATACGATCACATTTCTCCATTATTCCACGAATTGTCATGGCTACATCTAAAAGAGAGAAGAAAATCGCACTGTCTTATTCTCTTATTTAAGATCTTACATACCTCGATTCCCAATTATTTATCACCTTGTTTCCAGTATCTATCCTTAAACCATAACTTAAACACAAGATCACAACCTAGTCTCTTGCTTAATATACCGCAACATAGGACATCACACCACTCAATGTCATATACTATCTTCACTTCTCGCAACTGGAATTCCCTACCACAAGAAATAAGGGGCTGCCGCACATTGGCATCTTTTAAAAGAAATCTAAATTTATATTTGGTCTAACCTTGACTTCATTATTATCCAGTAGTAAATTATTATATATCCCGTATAATATATATATATTAATTGGTGTTTCCCGTATAATGTATCATATTTATATTATTATTATTATCTTATTATTATTATCGTATCATTATTGTTATTACTCTATAAAATGTTGTTTGTACATGACATTTACATTGCTACATTTATTGTATCTTTAACTGTTTATAATTAGTATAGTGTATATCTATATTTGTCGAATATTTATTTGTATTTGTGCTGGTTGAGTGGAAGAGAGGGCCTTATGGCCTTAACTCTGCCAGAATAAATAAAGTATTATTATTATTATATAAGGGACACGCCATAGCGTAGTGGTTAAGGCACTGCGCTACAAACCGGAATGTCGAGGGTTCGAGCCCCGTGGGTCAGGATTTTTAAACTGACCCAAACCGTCTGGCGGCACTATGGTCCCGGGATCCCGTGATCCCACTACAGGCCTCAGGAGGCCCTTGGGGTAGTATAAGGTTAAGGTTCCCACTTTTTCTGGACAATTGGCACCTAAATCCAGGTTGTCAGCCCTGCGTGACGGCCGCTTTTACCCCCAGAACAAGCATAGAGGCTGAGTCGACCCAGGGTCATAGTGCCGCCAGAAGGTTTGGGTCTGTTTAAAAATCCTGACCTCATTGGGACTCGAACCCTCGACCTTCTGGCATGTAGCGCAGTGGCTTAACCGCTATTCTACAGCGTGCCTCATATATAGGATATATATATATATATATATATATATTATATATATATATATGTGTGTGTGTGTGTGTGTGTATGTGTGTGTATGAAGGAAGGATTGTATATATGTATTTATGTGCGTGAAGCAATTTCAACCAATTAGATACGTCTGGAAAAGGATTAAAGACCCCTAGGAGATAAAGAGAAGAGTTAAATGTAAAAATTATATAGACCCATTAATACATTTACGCAACCCAGCATTAAATATTTTCATGGCAACATCCAATGTCAAGGGAAAATTATAGAAACTTCACTTTGTCACTGTAAGAATATTGTTTATACGCAAACTAATTAAACTTCTCTACTCTACTTACTATTGTCGTTAGTACTTTTCCACTACAACAGCGGTTCGATGTGGCGGCCACCAAGCTCGTTGTACGCATTGTACCTGCGAATCCTGTTCTGGTGCACTCACGCCATCTTATTCTTACAATAACAAAGTGAAGGAAATCAGTGAATGTTGGATTCTATAAATTTAATTAATTGAGTTATAATTCATGAAAATACTATCGATTTATCCCGGCAAACGGGAGATTTAAACCCTTAATTATAACTAGTTGTACCTGCTATACGAAAACAGTACGTTTTCAGATTAAATACGTTATCTACTCAGTCCCTTCTACAAGCCCTAGAAGTTTGCAATGAGAATTTTCCAACAGTATATTAAATTAAATTAAAATGTTCTTATCTGACAGGAATTCGAACCAGCGCTCATCCCGTAGCTCGCGCCAAGACATGATAGGTCAGACCGCTCGGCCATTTTTTGATATGACATCTGAAATATGTTATTGCTTAATTACTCAAGCGTTATTTGTTGTGGTCAGAGAGTTGACAGATGTCACTGTCAGCGGAACAGTAACTAGAGGAAGTGGATGTGATTATACATGCATTCCTGTCATGTAGCATGTTGCTAACACTATTCTTCTGGTGACCCATAATAAAGTCACTCCACATTGCAACATACAGTATGCAAATTGTTTCTCCAGACAACTTGAAATATGTTAATCAACATTAAGAATGTAATTTAAAGACCGCCTCGCTGATGTAACGGTTAGCGCATCTCGTGAGCGGGTTACTTACCTACATCTGAAACTTTGAAAATGTAAGTTATAATATTATAAAAAGCAAAAAAAAAAAGGTTATAATTATAAATAATGGGTGGACGAATGTGCACTTACAAGCTTTGCAGGTAGGTTGCTATCGGGTATAGATATGTCACAGGAACATCCGACATAATAAAAATTCCCTAATTGAAAATCCGCATTTTAGAGGTTTTCTGGAAAAATATAGGAAGCCACACATTCCATATTAGTTTAAATTTCGTAAATAATTCAATGATTTATAACTGGACGATGTTATGCATCAACCGGCTAAGCACCTTTTTTTAAAATTATGTTCTGTCATCTGTTGCACTGGCTCATGAAGTAAGTGTATGAATATGTACACCTTTAGCACCAAATATTTAAATATAGCCGTATTATTAAAGAAAACCGTAAACGCCATCAGTCCTATCCGATTTTCTATGTTTTGCAACAAACGAGTACCAAACCAGACCTTCATAAATGCTAATCTAAATTTTGCATCATGCAGCTAAGCGCCAAATGTTCCCACTCTTAGATTTTGATGCATAACTGTCAAACGAGGAAAATAACTTGCAATATCCAGTATTGTTAGTCTAGCGGTGCAATAAACAGTGAAGATTGATTTAAACTTTAAACATATTTTGGAAAAAGTCGGTTATATGGCGGACACGAATTCGTTTAAGTTCCACAGAATCGTAGTGCGCATGCGCGAGTTGCGGAGTTGCTGTAATGGTTAATGTAGCCTCCGGTAGATGGCTCTGCAGTCGGCGTTACCAACTTTGGGAATAAATTCCCAAAATGCTAAAAAAAATTGACGTAAACCAACTTCCCATTTTCTAACCTAACAAAACAATTTACATGCGTATTATTTAATAAACTATAAACTAATTTTGGAGGTTGATGGTGGCAACGTTGCAACAACATGGGAAAGTAGCAAGTAAGTAATGTATCCACGATCATGTTTTACGTAAATATATAAATATAAAAAATTGTACAGAAAGCTTGAAGATCGTTGCAAAATGTTGAAAACAGTACAAAACGTGTTTACAGGTGTTTAATTCATCAGTGCAATAAGAATGTAAGATTTATAAATTGGTTACCACCGGCAATCCTACCTCACCCCATATTTTTCTCAAAACTTACATAATGATGCATAGCCAAGTTGATTAATCCAACTATAATAAATTTCATTTTAGTATTTTATTTACAGATTATCAATTTTAAGATTGAATTGTAGTGATGTTCTCATTACCATACTGCACTCTCTTGTCGCTGTTTACATGGACCAATGAAAGCAGTACAATCCATTGATATTCAACTTGAGGAATAACACATTTTTCCGCTCTTTAGTTAAACGTATATGAGAATAAAGTGCTTTTTTGCTAGAATAGACCAACAGACACGTGAATGTAGAAAACTATATAATGATTTCATATGGAACATCAAAATGTGATATGAACAATGTAGTAAGTCACGTAAGAACTGGGAATTCCTGAGCAAGTCGAATGTATAGATAGATTTTTCTGGTTTACAGCTTTCTCTTGTTAATTGAAGCATATGAACCTAGTTTATTTTGCGAGAAAACATGCATGGCACCCGCTAGAGTGATGTTTAAATTTCTGATTTCAGATAAACCCCCACTCCTAATGGGTGAGTTTCGCTGATTTTGGAGAAAACCTTTCTCGTTTTATTGCAATGGCATACAGAGTTTTGTTGCGAAAAAAAATGTAGCCAGTAGATCTATATTTTATCTTCGCTTCAGGTGTACCGCCACTCCTAATGATACGATTTTGCTTGTTGATGAACTCGACCATGCGTTTCTTAATTTATTGGTGTATGCCGAGCTTAGTTCTGAAAAAAATTAGACCGCTAGAGCATTGATAAAAAAACATACACGCAAATGTTTGTCACACTAGTCATTTTCGGTATCTACTAAGAGGGATCGATGAAGGTTCCTAAAAAAATATTTTCTGAGTACAACGTTTAATAGCTTGATTCCTTCCGAAATCGTTAACAGTTAAGTCTCGTAGACTGCGATGAGCAGGACATTTTGCCCGAATAAGAATGAAAGAAGACCACACAAACTTCGTGTAAAATACCAGAGGGGAAAAAAACCCAGTAGATAGGCCAATGATAAGATGGGAGAGTGACTACATTAACCATGATTTGGGGGAGGTTCATTATACTAGGAATTATTGTAAATTATTAGTTTCTGAATAGATGTGTAGAGAGCTTATGTTCCGTGTTCGATTGAGCTAGTGAGATTAAGTCCTACAGATTACACTATAAAGTTTATAACGCGCCGATTAAAAATCTGGTCGATTTTTTTCATATTATTAAAGATACTACATTTTGAAAATACTGTTAACCAATAGCAATAGGTCTAATTAATAATCAACTTTCACAGTGCTTCTTGAACCACACGTAGTTGAGGTGATGGTCCTATTACCTTTCAACTCTTCCATTCACTGTATTTGCATTTTAACTTAAATGCACGATCGAGAATAGTTTTCGTTGTACCTCTACATCGAACATCTCACTATTCCTCATATCCTTTCTTGCTTCCGCCACCCATTACTGGAATGACGTTCTCTCTTTTACCAAGGTATGACCGACAAAGTTAAAAAAATAAACTGATCAATTTCTAGGGATATTTTTATTATTCTTTTAGATTTTGTGCCATCATTGTCAGGCCAATAATTTAACCAACTTACACTTTATATTATTATTATTACGGACCTATTATGTATTTTGTATTTTCTGTATCAGCTCTACATTGCATATTCTTTGTTATTAATTTAATAACAGTTTATTCATTATTGTTAATATCGTACATAATTTATTTAACCCTCATGAAGTGGAAGATAAGTTCTTATGGTTTTAAATACGTCAGTTAAAATAATAAAAAAAATAATTTGCTATCATCATTAATTACACTGCTACTTTACTTTCGTATTGATTTATCAGTATATATCAGACTTTAATCGCTTTCGATATTTATATTTACGTGATTTCCCTCTGTATACCTCTAGATCCCTATCTGATATACTGCTTGTGCGAGACCGCTCTGCAAGCTGTTAAAATTTTATATTGAAATAAAATTCATCTTATAATAAGCCTAAATAATATTATATTCAGGGTCTCCGATGGCTTATTACCGAAAATTTCATTGTGTACGAATAGTTCTTTCAATATGTTTTTTGGAAGATATGCTGCCGATTATTCTCGGGCGTTTTGAGGCGTTCGCGGTTTCAACTTGATGGGGCGCTAGCACATTTTGCAGTGAATGTTAGATAATTCCTTTGATGAAAAGTTGCCCGTACTGTCGTGTGGTCCTGTTCCGTGGCCAGCTGGGTCACCAGATCTGGAACCCATGGACTTTTTCTTCTGGGGTCACGTGAAGAGCCTGGTGTACGTGACTTCTGTCTAAATGTGTGTGTACATGCTTGTGCGCCAATCTTCTGGGATGCTAGAGTCCATGAAGCGTCGATGTGAAATTTATTGTGATCATGGCGGTGGACATTTTAACAATTATTTTAAACAGTGTAGCAGTGTAATTTGGAAGCAATAATTTTTCGGAGTAAACCAATAGAATTATGGTTGAGTTATACAAAACAAAAACATTGAAATTACCCAGTAATGAGCCACGGGAGGTCATGGATTCCTCATTTCAAAACACTCATTCCTGAACAACTTGTGAAAGTAGTTAGTAAAATTTCGATTTCCCGTGTGTATGTATATAATATCTATACACGCACACACACACACACACACATATATATATATATATATATATATATATATATATATATATATATATTTTGTAGGATTGCTATTATATTATGTAAATTGAAAGCATGCACCTCGATATAACATGGTTTTGAGGTTTATTATTATTATTATTATTATTATTATTATTATTATTATTATTATTATTATTATTATTATTATTATTATTATATTAGGCAATATTTCAATGGACAATGAAAGTAGAGAACTTCTTGTAGGCAAGCCAGAAAGCATCCTGTAGATAGTCCAAGAATGAGGTGGGAGAATAATGTTAACCATGATTAGAGGAAGTTAAATTATATACGTTAATGATTGGGGGGGAAAATCTGGCATCTTGAGCCCTGGAGAGTCGGTGACTATTACCAGGAGGCCCAGTTCTGGCTGTAATAGAACATTTTCTTTGAGTTGTGTGAAGTTTGGTAATTACTTGATAGTGGTTTTATGTAATTTTATGAATTGATTATGAGTTATTTTCTTTGTACATGCATTTATTATTTGTACAACAAATATTAACTGTATGATTGTTACAACTGAGTAAGTAACAGTGAAGTGATTAAAATTGTAAATGAGCTAGTAAATCCCTAACTACTAAATTAGCGTTAAAGTTACTAGGTTGGTTGTACAGAATAACAAATTATGTACTGTCTTCTCTTATTGTGTAACTTTGCAGACTTCTCCCATCGACTTAAGTCTTTAGCCATAGTGGGAATAATAATGAATGACGACACTTTCTAAAACTCTTGAAAAATACACTAAAAACATCACTGTAAATGACATGGTAGTTCCTTGTTTTCCCTAGTGGAACTAATATAACTTCTTTATTTTCTATATTTATTTTGAGTAGCTTAGCCTCGCCTAAATTCGTATAAACACTTGTTACTGTTATAATTAGCAATTTGAGACGGGAAATTACAGGGCCACGTATGGTTCGTTGGGCATTGTGATTGTACTGATGTAGATTGACTCAAAACCACATATGTTTAAAACTAGTGACCGGATGTAAACAAAAAGGCTTTAGAAATATAGTATCGTAGGTCGTATAGTAAGTAAAAAACCTCAAGATTGAAATAGGTCCTTAATGTAAGTCTACAAGTGTGATGCAGCGGTAACGTTGCCTCAGACGTAGCGGGACCGCGTTCGATCTGCTAATAATTCATTAGGACTATCTATCACATGTAATATTTATAGATATAGGCTCTATTAATTTAAGGCAATTACACTTATCAAAAAAATAGTTAATGAAAAGGTTTTCCTGGTGCCTTTTACGAGGTAACATTTTTTTTCACTTCAGTAACTTGTAAACCATGAATACAACGGCGACTATTATTCTATGCTCATGACGAGATGCCGGATTTTTCGAAAATGCATATGCGCACATGCGAACACATATTTTGAGTATTAGTGCATATTTAGAGGATATAGGCTGTGCATGTTTTGGCATTAATTTGTATTATGTTATATAAATTATCTGATATTTCTGAACGAACTGAAAATCTAATGAATCTGTATGTTGAACATTATTCAACATAATAGTTTACTATTTCAAGTCAAATGATAATGGGATAACACTGTGCTAACAATACACGCAAGTAGGTGGACGTTGCAGACATTTTTGACAAAAGGGGTTCTTTACATTCCTTTCTCATCGCTGTTACGCCAGTAGCCTCTTAATGTTTGTGTCGACAGATCGACAGGAGTGTTCGTCTGTTAACAGTTTGAGGTGTTTTCTCTGATTAAACTATTGATGTATTAGAATATAAAATCACTAGACCCCTTTAATTAAACCGTGGATTTGAGGCTGTTCAAGTGACGGTGACCTGTGTATTGTTAAGTATACGAGAGGAATATAAAACGCGACAATAATTTAAACTTGAACAGCATCCGAAAACGACTTCACATATTCGGTCAAAAGAAAAGGGTAACAAAACGCAAAAGTTACTTTTAACGCAGGTGAAATCGCGGTCTGAATTTAGTATAGTTTCCGCTGACCTTGTAAAGCTTTTGTATGCAGTAACATTCCGCTGCATAAATTGAATAATCCATATCTACGATAATTTCTTGAAAACTATAATGTTAAGCAAAGAATAGTGGATGAATCCACCCTTAGGAAAAATATTTACTTTCATAACAAGCTGCTCCTGGATTCAATACAGTCTGACATATGAAGAAACTAGATCTGAATATCGGCAGATGAAACAATCGATTCGTGAAGCCGATATATAGCATGTTGGGTAAATTTATGTTCAGTAGAACATGGCAAACCTCATTTACTTTCATGCAAAATATTAGAAAAAACCAAGCACAGTACAGTTGCAAAATTTGTAAATGATTCCATGCGACCTCTATCATCACCACCATCGTTGCCACAACAGCTTCTTTATCAAGACACATCTTTCTCCAATTTCTTTCACCCAGAGCCTTTACATCCTTTAGCATTTCACCTTCCCATGTAAGTTAGGTGTTCTTTTGGGGCTTTTCTTTTCCACAGTTGCACTACGGTATTTTATATAAAGGCAAGTGATCACTATATTTTACCACATGCCCTGCGCATTTCAGTCGTTCTATTTTGATATATGTGACAATGTCCACATTTATGTAGATCATATAGCTCCGATATAATTATATCGAATTCGCCATTCTCCATCAATGTTTATTGGATCAAATATGACTCCCATAATTTTCCTTTAAAAACACTGAGATTTTCTCATTATTTTTGCTTAGGACCCATGTTTCAAATCCGTTTGTTAATACAGGTTTAGCCAGAGTTTTGTATAATTTAATTTCACTTTTAATTGTTGATAAGTATGATCTAATTGCTTTCTTATTCCATAATGACATCGATTATCTTGAAAAATGCTGAGCAGTCTTTTGATGTATTAACAAGTGGCCCTAAACGTGTAAAATTATTTACAGAATTAAATTTATAATTATTGATAAAAACGTAGCCTTATTTCCGTGTATCAGTAGTCTTATATACGGAGGGTTGTTTCCGATCTCTGATAACGATTTGCCAAGTAGGTTGTGACGTTGGAGTGTGAGCCATCAGGACAGGAGTGTGCGAGGTGATCAAACCAGTCAGTGGGCTGCTTCTGTTACACTCGCACGCGTGTTGCTCTCATAATGCCTAATCAGATAGACCCGTCTTGGGAAGGGTACATTACTACCCTTTCCGACGCTAATTATAGTTATTCCGCGATTATTGAGGCTTGCAAAAACGTAATTTTGTGGTGTCAAAGTGTGGAATTAGCTCAGTGTTTAATAAAAAGGGAAAGGTTAGCTTGGGATTAATTCCAAAGAAAAAAAAAAAAAAAAAAAAAAACAGGCAAATCCACGACCTGCTACTACCCGCACCCCAGATGTGATCAGAAAGGTCAAGGTCCTTTATCTCTGGTGGTAATCCTGTCACACAAAGGGTGATTACGAACAGATTGGGAATATCCCTTAAAACTGTAAACACCATAATAAACAAAGATTTAAACATGGAGAAGCGCCACAAAAGCAGGGTTCATAAATTGCTGCCACGTCACATTGCCGAACGCCGCACCAATAGTAGGAAACTATGAAAAGCACCTGGCAGGAGAAAAATTGAAATTTTTGGTCACACTTGATGAAGCATATGTTTATTCAGGAGACTGCAACAAACCCCGGGCAATTTACTATAGAGAAAGGAGTGAAAAAAATTTCAAAAGTGGTATGCTGAATGCAGAGAAAGTTTCACCAAGGGATTTATGGCCATCGCGGTATAATGCTACAATAGAAAACTGACCATTCGTAGAGTAGCTAAAAAGGTCAAAATCAACTCCCAGTACTACCAGGAAGAAGTTCTCATCCCAATTTACCGGACCGAAATCCCAGCTCTCTATGGTACAAAAACCAAGTCTGGGTACACCAAGACAAGGCCTCCACTCACACTTCGGGTTCAACCCTGGCGTTCCTGGAGAGAATGGAGCAGGAAACTGGAATACATGCTATTCCATTCAGCAACATCGCAGTGAAGTCTCCTAATGCATCACCGATGGGACATTTGTGCCTTTGGACTCTTCAAAAGGGCACTGGAAAACAGGCGTCCTCGAACAATAGACGGTCTCTGGAAAGCATATAAAAAGGAGTGGGAACTTCTAGACATAGCTGCGCTGCGTAAGAGTCTTCTGCAGCGGAAACTCCGATGCCGAACCATAGCTCGGGCGAAGAGCCATCAATTAGAGCATGCTCGATGGTGGAGACACGGCTTTTCATAAGGTAAAACTTAAAAATCATTTGTTATCAGAGATCAGAAACAACCCTCCATAATGTCTTATCTGGGTTAATTTGTAAACCCATATTTTTGGCTGCCAATTCCAAAACACCAAAAGTTTCTTTTAATATAGGAAGAGATCTTGCAATCAGATCAATGTCATCTGCATAAGCTAAGAGTTGTATTGATTTTGTGAAAATTGTACCATTTGTCTGCGGCTTTTATGATCTACTGAATTGGAGAATTGATCATCTTGGTCACTCGTGCAGCTTCATAATTATATTTTAAAGGCTGGTCAGTCCTTTAGAGTATTTTCCCAATCTCATTCATGTCACATGTTTTTGCCCATCCATTGTAGAAGAGATACGCACTCTTTCAAACTGTTAACAAAATAATTTCGAGTGGGAAAAATGTGTTTTACAATCACCGTCTCATGTACAGTTGTACAAAGATCGTCTGCTTGAGGTCTTCTCTTCCACCGGAACCTGTTCTCATAAGATTTGGGAACTTTCTTATCTGCATTATTGTTCTACCAGGAGAAATTTAATCAAGTGAAATATGTATTTACAAGTACTGATGATAGCCGTACTGCATGTGTTCCTAAAGTAAAGTGTGCATATAAATGTGAAACCCTATATGAAAAATATCAATGCCATCCAACAGGATTAAAATCCTATAAAATATGAATAAGAAGAATTTCATCCATGTACATTATTCGTCTCTTTCGAAAGCAATTAAGGGTCTAGAAACCCACGGTGCCCCCTAAACGAGTCTCTTCAGTTGATTGATAGATAACACAATTTCTTCTTTAAATGCCATCCCTGAAAAAAAAAATACTGCAGTGTTGGACTCAAACACAGGACTGAAGAAGATTCAATCAATTAACCAGTACATAAGTGGAATCAGACGATATTTGCAGAGGAATGTTTCGAGCAGTCACTATCGGTATATAAGTATTGCTCAATCACGTACATTGAAGTGGAACGATCATTTTCAGCATATAAACTAATTCTGTCCGACAGTAGAAAATATTTAACCCCCGAAAACATTAAGACTCTGGCAACGTACTATTTTTCGTAATTTTTCAAAGAATGAAACATGTATCAGTGAGTTAAAATAAAATAGTTTATTTGATAAGTGAACATTGTTTTATTTTTATATCATATATTCAATATTTTAATGCATATTTTAGTATCTTTGGTGCATATCAATCTGGGCCATACTCATAAGTCATAAGATAGCGACAGGTTCTAGAGAAACCGGCAATCCCAAGTGGAATCTCTATTTTCCCATATTTTTTAAGTACATTGCCGCGAGTTTAAAATAAAAAAAAAATTCTAACAAATCTATTAGTAATCAGATTTACTCCCGATATTGATGACATAATAGGAGATCATCAAGAAACAGTCTACAACAGATGACATTTTTAGTATAAAACAGATTTTAGAAAGTAAATGAGAATATAATGACATTTAGCATCATCAATATATAGACTTCAAAAAAGGCTACGATTCAATGAAGGTGGAGAATTTATATAGTATCCTGCTGGAGTTCAGAATTCCTAAAAATATAGATTTATTCAAATGAATGTAGAATTATAATACAAAAGTATATACCTTTTAGGTCCATCTCTTCAATTGTTGAAACATGAAGTTACTGTAGGCCTCTCGGGACTAGTCCCATCTTCAGCTGAAAGTACGTCTGCATCCACTGGCTTCGAATGTAAGACTGGCTGCTGATGATGGGACTAGTCCCGAAAGGCCTACATTAACTTCATGATTTAACAGTTGAGGAGACGGACCTAAAATGTATATAATTTTATATGTAATTCTAAATTATGAATAACACTTCAATGGAGTTATAATGAATCTTAATAATGATGGCTTCGAATGTGTCTAAATGACACAAAGAGTAGGGCGCGTGTAGGCAAATAGTTGTCAGATACTTTTGAAATGCGCAATGAGTTAAGGAATGAGATGCACTATCTCCTCTACTATTCAATTTTGTACTGGAGCATGCCATCAAATCTTTAGAGGATAAAGAAGACCTACAACTCAATGGTATTAATAAGCTGTTAGTTATACTGATGTTGTAGTATTAGGCGATAGAGAGGAGATACAAAGAGCCAACACGCACACTTTATTTAATAACACTAAGGAATTGGGGCTGAAGTAAACATCAAAAAACTAAATATATGTTCACACATATAAATACACTGTATAACGGAAATTGATAGTTAATGACAAATAAGGGAAATGTTGAAGATGTGGCTGAATTAAAATGCCTAGAGACAATATTTATAAATGGGAATGCTATATGCACAAAGGTATTAAACATGAGAAATTCGTGCTATTATGTATCACAGGGACTCTTTTCCCAACTTCTCAAAAAGCGTTAAACTGAAAATATATGAAATTATTATTCTCCCAGTTATATTATATGGATGAAACTATTTACTCCTACTTTATGAAAGGAGGAAAGATAATGAGTTTTTGAGAATAAAGTTTTTAAGAAAAAAATTTAATCCAAGAGAGATGAACAGACAGGCGAATTGAGAAGACTACATACCAGTGAGCTAACAGTAACCAGATATATTAACAGTTAAGTCCTCTGGGGTGGAGAATACATGTGACACGAATGAGGAATCAAAGAGGCATGGAAGCTCCTTGTAGGAAACTCAGACGGGAAACCCTCGTTGATAGACCAAGAATGAGATGGGAGAATACGATTAACCATGATTTTAAGGAATTAGATTATACAAGGAATGATTGGAAAACAGCTCAGGATAAGGATGTGTGAAGAGCGTATATCCGCACGGCCATGAACCTATGAGTTGGTTAGTGCCAATTAATTTTATTATTATTATTATTATTATCATCATTATAATAAAATAATGGAACAATCAAGCGTAAACTTGGACAAGAAATACAGTATTTGGAAGCTGAATATAGAAGAAGAGGCTTACAAGGTTTTTTTTTTTTTGGCTTACCAGCCGGCCCTGGTCTTACATCCAGGAGGATCATCCGGTCGTATAAGAGTGACATAAGGTAAGCATGTGGATCTCCCAGCTGTTATACTAGGTTTTCTCATCCTGGAACTGCTACTTATTGTAGCTACCCGAATTCTTCACCATGCTGAATGGGCACCGGTCCTATATTGGCCGAAATTCCATGAGAAAACTTATTTCACCACGAGGACTCGAACCAGCACAAGTCCCGTAGCTCTGCACTATGCCTTAAACCACTCGGCTATGGCGCGGGACTGAAAAAAAACATGGGAGGAAAACATACGCTATCACTACATTCAGGAAATTGGGTTAGCTCTTGGACTAAGCATGTGTCTACAGTACCTAACCTCGAGAGTTAGTTTTTTTTAAATAAGTTTTTAACCCATCTTAATTATATTAAAGAGTTAAGGACATAATATCTAATACAATTAATTAAAATGTATTCATTTTTTGCTCCTCCTATATTTCAGATATTTCCTTAAAGTTTTTGATGTTTCAAAGAGGGTATTATATACGAGAGTGAGGATTCAATTGAACAGTCCGTTGATTCTTCGCTTGTAGAGGTCGGACATTTATAATCTCGAGAATCTAGTAGTTTACATTTGCGACTGATACATTCATTTTTGAAAAATGTTCATACAAGGTGAACATAAAGTCCCAGCCCATTTTGCAGACATCATTTATTCACGAATTTCATATTTCAATAATATTATACAGCATATCAGTACTTTTCAAAGTGATGTCCATCAAGTTCAAAACAAATTTCCCAACGGTTCACTTTTTTTAACATCGGCACGGTGATCATTTTGCATGCTTGGCTTTTGCGTTGTTTTAGGACTGTCAAATTTGCAACGTTAGTCTTGTAGACCTGTTCCTTGATGAAGCCCCACGCAAAAAATCCAATGTAGTAAGGTCGGGGGACCGAGATGGTCAAAGACGTGTATGGATCATCTTCCTATCCATCTGTCTGGATAGATGTCGTTGAGCTTATCACGCATAGTCAACGCGAAGTGCGGTGGTGCGCCGTCTTGTTGGAATGTTACGGAATCATGAATCCCATCATCTGTAACAGTTGTAACATATCGAGATAGATGTCTGCTGTGATGGTGTTTTCTGCAAACATGAATGTCCCGTAGACTTTTTGTTTGATGAAAGCAAGCCATACGTTTACCTTGGGTGTATTCCGTTCCCATTCGATAGTAGCATTCGGGTGTTCAGAGGCCCAGAAACGACAGTTATGACGATTCACAGTTCCACAGGTATGGAATGTTGCTTCGTCAATGAATAGGATGTTGTCCATTAATCCGTCCTGTTCTGCAGTCGATGAAGATCGTTGCACACGGCTTTCCGTGCAGCGTAATCCTCAGGTTCCAGTTTATGGAGAACCTGGACATGGTACGCTTTCTTTTTAAAGTGTAGTGCAGAACTTTCCATACAGACGATTGCACGACTGAGACGGCTAGTTGATGCATCGGGACTACGCTCAATGGCTTCACGGATATTCGCCACTGTTTCAGCTGACATCGATGGTCGACCTGTACGTTTCTCATCGAGTACAGATCCGGTGCGCAAAAATTTGTTCACCAGTTTTCGGATATTTTCTCGTGTTGGAGCCTCTCTTCCAAATTTTCTACGGAACGTCTCCCTGATCACGCAAACGTGCCGCTACAACCGCAATTCGTTCTTCTATTGTTAGCATATCCTCGGAGTATCATTCACCTGTACTATAAAATTCATGCATTAATTATTTCTGCAAAATGGGCTAGGACTTTATGTTCACTCTGTATATTATTTCTATACTATGATTATAAACTTATTTATGCATTACATCGTCATGCATAAAGGCCTATACAAAAGCATTAACAAATTGTACAGTAATGATTTGGAGTTATAGAGAAAAATTGTTATAAATGGTCCATTCTTGAATATATTACGTGCGAACTCTTGTTATTCGTAATAGGAGACAGTTAAACAATTTCAAAGATATAAAATGAAATATAATTTTATTTCATTTTTATTACTAGAAGCTTCAACATCTCTGCGTCATGTAAAAGTGTAGTCGGTAAGTTGGTTGTTACTATAGTTTGTAATGTGTTCTCTGATGTTTAATAACATCCTGAACTTGTTTCGATCTCTGCATCGGGTCGAGGGATGTGATGAGATAAAGCCCCTATATTTATAGAGGTCTGTGAATGGCAAGGGTGCCGGCCAACCACGCCTGCCGCAGTCACAGGGACGGATGAACGAAACGAAAAGAAATGGTTGAGATGAACATGGAGAAACGATGGAATTAAATTTGTGGCAGAGGAAAACGGGACAAATCCCGAGAAAAACCTGTTCATGCTGCGTTTAGTCTACCACGAAACCCACATGGAGTGACCGAGGCTCGATCTCGAGACTCCAAGCGCAGCGGTGAGAAGTTGAGTGTACAATCGCTTGCACCACAGAGCTGCTTTTTTCCGATGCTTAATTATTGTAATTTTATTGATACTGTATTGTGAAATGGTGAACGAAATGAAATGATCCCTGACAAAGAAACTCCACCCAGCATCCCCCCTTTAAAAAAAAAGATAGGCCTATCGGCACTGGATGGTCCTGAATTCGAGCAGAAAACGCAACTCTTGGAGCCAGCCAGTTCATACGGCGATAAACATTGTATTCTGTACTGTTTACGTATTTTTACGGCAGTCATTCTAATGAAAGAGCCACAATACAATATTCCTTCGAACTCGGAGATTTACGCTCCCGTGGACATAAATCTCATCAATCCTATCCTGAGTTGGTTATTTTCCATTCATTTCTTGTATAATTCACCCCTCTCAAATCATGGTTAATGCTATTCTCTCACTGCGATCTTGCTCAACCTATTGGTTTCCCTCTGGTTTTCCTACAAGTAGTTTCCATGCCTCTCCTTCATATGTGCCATCTGTTTTATCCACCATAGTCTGCGATACTTAACTATTCTTATTAAATCTGGACACGCATAAAGAAAAGGCAGATTGCTGTTATGTAGTTTTCTCCGTTCTCCCATCTGTTCGTCTCTCTTATGTCAATTTTTCCCCCATTAACTTTATTCTCAAATATCTATAATATTTTCTCCTTTCTTAAAGATACCACATGTTTCGCATCCATATAATGTATAGGCCTAACTGTGAGAATCACTTAAGTATACGAGTAGGCCTATATGTTTAGTTTAAAAAAACTTGTAATACATAATACTTTTTTTTTGAGCCTTTGTTTATTTGATTCTACATCTCAATCCTTGTGTATAATTACATTTTCTACGTATTTTAGTGTCCCGCACGGTAGCCTAACAGTTTAAGGCATAATGCGTTGGAATTTGTGCTAGTTCAAGACCCCACGTACAAACGAATTTGGAACAACATGGAATAAAGACCACTTTGGAACCGGTGTTCCCCCAGCATCATGAGGATTTTGGGTTGTTACAATAAGTAGCAGCTCCAAGTTGACAAAATCAGATGACCACGTCACTGGAAGATTCCCCATTTGCAATTAACACACGTTGATGTGAGAACAGCAGTCGACTGATAGACCTTCTATCAGAAGGGCCTTCTAGGACTTATCGCATTATGATAGGAGTTTTTTTAGGTATTTTAATTTTGCTCCTTCTTGGTATATCTCTCATTTGTTTTTAATAGTCCATGCTCATTTACTTGTGCATTTCTAGGTGAGGCCTCGTACGTATTTAGTTTTATTGATAGTGCTTAGTATTGTTTACGGTAATAGGGTGTGTGTGTTGGTTTTTAGTGTTTGTTCACTATAGCTTAATAAAATTGTCATCAGCATATAGCTGATTAATAGTCTACCATTGAGTTTTACATCCTCTTTAATTCTTTAAACATGTGAATGCATGCTCTGAAGTTACAATGGTTTGATATAATATTTTTAATAAAATAGAGAAAAAAATTGTTTGTTCCAAATAAAAAAGTATGGTTATACAATAGTTGTTCCGAGATATTAAATAAACTGGCGTGACAAATCGATTTATGTTGTTATATGTCACCAAGATTGATCGTCTGAGCCTAAATCGCTTTTAAGAAAAATTTTGCCTGAACCGGTATTTGAAACCAAAAACTCCACGTTTGCATACTGGCACACTTGTGCTATCCAGGCATCTTTATTCAAAAAATCTCTCTCTTATAATCCCCATGGCCGCTTCTACATCAAGACCATTTTATGATGGGATTATTAAAAACAATTTTTAAGCTGTAAACTGTTACGATGCTGCATACTCAGGTTGATCGTCTAATAACAAAACGAGTTTTACTAATTTAAGGGTTAACAAACATGAGTGGTAATGATGGAAAATAATATAATTGTTAATACTTAGTGATAAATATTGTATTCCATTTGATGTTAGTTTTGATCGTGGTATTCGTTTCGTGAGTAAAACAGGTCACATTCGTGCTTACATCGCACTTGAAGTATAAATTGCATAATTATGTAAACACAGTTGAGGCATATTCGTCACGTTTACATGAGCTTCATTGAAACCACGGCTTTGCAAGGACGTTCATTTTTATCATAAGCAAATTACATTCAAAACAACTAACTCTCTCTTTTTTGCGAATTCCGAAGGAATGCAGCTATTGAGCTGTTGTCACGAAAATATGTTTAAAATAGTGTGATACATCTTCATAGATCCAACTTAACAGACACCAAAAATGACCATGACAACTTTATATGTGTATGTGTGTCAGTTAACAATCTAGCAGCCATCATTTTTGTTTTATCATAACCGAACTTGGCATAGGCTATAGTAAAAAATTAAAACGGGCCATTGGGTGTAAGAGTTCATCTGAAATTAACATTTAAAAATCGCTCTAGCGGTCGAAATTTTCGATGTTTCGGGTAGAAACTTAGTTTATGCTATTAAAAATAAAACGAGGAATATATTCTCCTAAAATTAAGGAAACCCGACCATTAGAAGTGAGGGTTTACCTGAAATGCGAAATTAAAAAATCGCTCCAACAGCCGTGATTTTCGTCGTCGAAATGTATCGGCATATAATATAAAATTTGATTAACCCATAAATTGTAATTGTATCCTATAACATATATTAAGACGGTAGGCCAACATTTGAAAAAAAATCAATTTTTTTTCATAATTAAATAGTCTGTTCTTTTTTGATCATTTCTGTATGTGATTTTTACTGAACGCCAATTATAAGTGCGTTAATTATTTTTTTAAAACAATTGACAGCTGTTTGTCTGTAATATCATTATATACTTTAAACCTTGTTTTCTCGAACATTTGCCCCATTATCCCAGGAACTATTAAAGATATTTACATGATTTTTTACAGGCAGTAAACCTAGTTGTACTTAAGCTATGGAACCACAATCATGATGATCTCTTGTATATATTCTCACTTATGATTTTTAAAAGTTATTTTTTAATAAAAAAAAGAGTAGTGGCAAATAAATATTTAGACCATCAATATTTAGATACAAGTTTGACTGAGGTTCAGTGATCTTTACAAGGCTCATTTAATATGCTGTAAAAATTCATTACAATCCATCTAGTAGTTCCTGAGATAATGATTCTCAAATGAATATGTTTTAACATTGATGGGATAATCTTTTTAATAAAGTAATAAAAATAATCAATAGAAATTATTTAAATTTTTGATAAATTATACAACAACATTCAAAATGTAATAACTTACAATTATGACAGGTTTGTTTTCTCTGCAGTCCGACACATTTAAATAATTTAGCATAAGAAATTGAGTTTCTGCAGTTTATCAAAATATAGATTGTTCCGTAAAGTAACTAAATCGGATCATCACTTCGTTTCACTGAAATATTCGTTTGATTGCAGTTTCTGGGCGACAGATCTTTTTTTTTTATCTTTCCCTTATAAGCCGACGATATGTGTCAAGTTTTGGCTACACCCTGTATGAAGCTAACTGGAACCGAAACTAGGTCCATGCGAGTGTTGTTTGAACACTTGGTGTGAACGCTTAGCATTTACATTAGACATGAGCTTTGATTTTGGCTTCTAGGAAAGTGTAAATCAGCGCACTCCGATCGATTACACCTTGCAGCTTTGTTTGGACACCTTTCCTTCAACCAGTTCTCTTTCGCTAACAGATACTTTTAAGACTGCTTGTAAATTATAGTATATTTGAAAAAAATACTTTTTTGTAGGTTATGGCTGTATTTCTCTCTGATATGTTTTGCGTGTTTTGTTCCCCTAGAAACATAATTTTAATTCGTGTCATATAATTTAATATAACTTGCGTTTGTTAAGATTGTAATCTTCAGCTTTAGTTGAAGTGATTGAATTGAAGAGAAGACTTTTGTGGTCTTCACTGTGCTAGAAGAACTAATAATAATAATTAAACCAATCCATAATACTATTATCACCATATAAATTGGTCATTTTTAAATTAATTCCGAAGAAATGAATCTATTGAGGTCGATGTTATGAAAATATTTTTCTTATTCAGAACTCTTTACCGAAAATGACAATAACAAAAAATGTGTGTATAGGCCTGTACATGTTAACGTTCTAGCGGTCATAATCTTTGTAAACTCGAGCTCGTTAACCAGCAAATCGGACCGTTAGAGTTCACCTGAAACGAAAGTTTAAAAATACCTCTAGCGGTTAACACTGTACATTTTCGCAACGAAATTCAGTATATGCCATAGAAATAAAATTATAAAGGTATTATCAAAAAATCAGAGAAATTGGACCACTAGAAGTAACGGTTTACCTGAAACCCGAAATTAAATAACAGCACTAGCAGCCGCATGTTTTTGTCACAAGTTTCTGTATACCATACTATTTAACTAACAATTGAATTGGAAATCTATCCTCCATGATACATTGGTTTAATTTATTTGTTATTTTAATAAAGCAATTGGAAAATGAATCTGTAAAAATTATTTAAATTTGTATCAAATTATACAATAATATGCTATATGAAATAACTTAGTGTTATCCATGGTTTGTTTTCACTGCAGTTCGACATATTTAAATAAACTGGCATAAAAAATCTAGTTTCTCCAATTTATGGGTCAACAAGAGAAACAGTAAAATCAGATGTTGCATTCGACTTGCTGATGAATTAACTTTAGTACTGAGTTTCTGCATGGATTTGACGTGTACGTGCGCATCAGTTTTTAGTACTCGTATTGCTCAACCTGTAACGGGACAACAAAATCCACTCACTTAACACTTACTCAGATAAGTACGGGGTGAATCATAAATATGGCTATACGTTTGATCGCGTTGTGTGATGAAAATAATACCATTACAGGAAATATGAAATTACCGTTGGAAAGTCAATTATTCAAATTAAAACAATGGAATAAAACAAAACAGTGTAGAACTTACGTCATTAGTCAAAATGGAGTTGAATGTGCAACAGCAAATTACAATTTCTGCATGGGCAATAACGTATGCTAATGGTCGTGAATCCGCAAGACGGGCAAGACGTGAGTTTAACGTAGCATTGCATCCGTCGACTGTGGGAAGTGTAAAAAACGACTGCTGGAAACGGGAAGGATACAGAAAATCAAACCTCCTGGAAGGCCTCGCATTAGCACGGATGCAGAAACAACGAAGAGAATTGTGGAGGCGTTCGACGCTAGCCCACAAAAATCAACCCGCCAAGCTGCACGTGAGCTAATCGTCACGTGAGCTGCACTTTTATTCCCTCAGTTATATTATATGGATGCGAAACATGGACTCTTACTTTAAGGGATGATAAAATATTACGAGTCTTGAATAATAAAGATCTTAAAATTGTTTGGGCCAAACAGAAATTGACAGACGAATGGAGAAGACTACGTAACAGTGAAGTATGGTCTTTATGGGAAATCAGATATAATAAGAACAGTTAAATCTCGTAGACTTCAATGTGTAGGACATGTGGCACGAATGGGTAATGAAAGAGGGGCTTGGAAGCTCCATGGAAGTAAACCAAAGAGAAAGCGCTCAGTAGATAGATCAACAGTGAGGTGGGAGAATAATATTTACCATGGTTTGAGGGATATAAATTATATAGGGGATCGTTGGAAAACCTTAATTCAGGTTAGGGCTAAATGAAGAGCTTATGTCCTTACGGCCAAGAACCTACGGGATCCATAGTGCCAGTGAGTTAGTTATAAATGCATATAATATAGTTCATGTGTGTACGTGCGTGCTCTAGCGGCCGCAATTTTTGTTTCATCGAAACCAGACTTGGCATGTAGTGTTTAATTAAAAAAAACGTAAGGTCGAGTTCGTTAACCAACAAAATCGGACCATTAGCTATAGTTTACCTGAAATGAAAAATACCTTTATCGGTCGTAATTTATTTTCGATGTTTCACAACTAAACATAGTAGGCTATATGCTATTAAAATAAGACGAGAAAGATATTCTATAAAAATCAGCGAAATTCGACAATTAGAAGTGGGGGTTAACCTGCACCCTAAATTAACAGTTTGGTACGTCGCTATATATAACCTACAATTTAATTAACCTTTAAATTGACAATGTGCTATACGATACATTAGTCTTATATATTTAATATATCTAATAAGGTAATGGAAAAATGAACCAGTGGAAATTATACAACAACATGCAAAACATAACAACTTGCGATTATGCATGGGTTTCCTTCACTGCAGTCTGACACATTTAAATAGCCTGCCATAGGAAATCGATTTTTTTTTTCAGTTTAGGGGTTAACAAAATATATATTCCATAAACCAGGAAAATCGGGCCAAACGTTCGACTTGCTGTGGAATTCGCTTGGTTTATGCAGTTACTGCGTGTCAGATTTTTCAAAATAATGTTGTATATTTCTGAGACCAATTTTGAATATGATTTAAAGAAAATTATTGCTCTGTCTACCGCAAGACAGTTGGGATTAATAATAAGAATTTTTACGTTAGGTTTTGCTGGGCTAGTTTTTTTTATTTACTCTGAATATATTTAATTTTATGTTAAGTGATTTCATTTCAATTGTTTTTATTATTGAAATGCAAACAATAATTGTGTTAATTGCTATAGAAATTAAGTTTATATTCAGGTCTTCATAAAAATACTCGGTTTTTAAAGAAAAAGAAATCTTAAATTGTTTCAGTAGAGTTGTCAATTGGTCTAAGGTAAATAATCGTACAGCACGATAATTAATATTTTCTTACAGAAAAATATGGTAAAGTATCAGATTTATTTAAAGAAAAATATTTTAAATTTCCTTTAAAATAACTATGGTAATATTTAGCATTTGTGTAGTTATGGAAAGTAATACATTTGCAAGTTTGAATGCATATTATTATTATTATTATTATTATTATTATTATTATTATTATTATTATCATCATTATCGTTATCATCATTATTATTATTATTATTATTTTTGGACCAAAGAGAGATGAACAGACAGGTGAATGGAGAAGACTACATAACAATGAACTACATGGTCTTTATAGGAAGCCAGATATAACAACACTTAAGTCTCGTAGACTATTATGGGCAGGACATGTTGCACGTATGGGGAATGAAAGACTTGCATGGAAGCTTTTTATAGGAAAGCCAGAGGGAAAAAGCCCAGTTGGTAGACCAAGAATGAGGTGGGTGAATAACATTATACAGGGAGTGATTGGAAAGCATTATCTCAGGATAGGGATGTATGGAGAGCTTATGTCTGCGCGGTCATGAACCTACGGGTTCGATAGTACCAGTGAGTAAGTATTATTATTATTATTATTATTATTATTATTATTATTATTATTATTATTATTTTCATTATCATGATTTTCATTATTATTTTATTATTATTATTATTATTATATGTGCTAGCCGAGATTTCATGAGAAAATGCATTTAACCAAGGCAATTCGAACCAACGCAAATCCCGTTGGTCTGTACCAAGGCATCATGTCTTGAAGTGCTCGGCTGCGGCCCGGAACTGACCAGAATTTACCCTAATTGAAACACTTGCTGTTTGAGGAGGATATGATGTTTGTAGTTTCATTTTACTTCTGACTTTGTTACAGGAATTGTGTTATGGTAACGAGAACGATTCGAATCTCTGCGGACAAGGATTTATTTCACAACGCCTTCCATTAGGTGAGCTCCATTTTTATTATTTTTTTCATATAGCTACTTCATTATACTTATTATTTTGCATACGGTATTATTATTATTATTATTATTATTATTATTATTAATAGTAGTAGTAGACTTATTATTTAACCCGTCGCTGCCTCGTGGGCCCGGTTTCGTCCTTCGTTCCCCGGTCGGGACAAGTCTCCTAAGTGATGGTTTTTCGTCACCTGTAATACAAATGTCAGGAAACCTAAGGCCCAAACGATCCCCGAACACCATGTTGTCATCATAATAATCATTAGGCCATGTTTAGTATATGAATATCTGTGTGAATGGTTTCTATCGTCTTAATGTTGTGTTGTCTTGTAGGAGGCCCTGCCATAGAGCTGATCACTCATTTGGGAAGGCCCTCCATGTTCTTATGTGTTTAAAAAAATGTGTGTGTGATCAATACTTTAAAATCTCATTCTCAGCGAACTAGCTAGCCTATATGTGTGTGTATTAAGTCATTTTTATGTCAAATTCTACTCGATGTTCCCCCCTTATTCTTCGTTCTCTTTTCTTTAAAAAAATATATATATGTAAATCCTGACCCCAACGAGACTTGAACCCTCGACCCTCCGGCTTGTAGCTCAGTGCCTTAACCACTACGCTACGGCTTGCCCCCATATATATATATATATATATATATATATATATATATATATATATATATATTTCTTGATAAGAAAAAAGTATGAAAAAATGTATAGTTCTTATAAGAGAAAAAGTGCGAAAAAATAGGGGGGAAATCAAGTAGAATTTGACATAAAAATAACATAAAATGCCTGTGTTAATATTGAATGTAACCAAAGTGTTTGTTGGAATAGGGTTGTCTCAGACATTAAAATGTGTCATAAATTTATATTGTACCATATTCAACTAAATATGTATCAGTTATGGTAATAAAATTAGTTACGGCGCAAGAAGTAAACGCCCGAATTTCGAGATAATTTTTGTTTTGAAATCAAAGCTTAGACATGCCCAACAATAAAACACACAAAAAAAATGATGCAGGACATGCAGAAACAAACTTGAAAAATAACAATTTATAATAAACTATTTCACATTCGGTCTCCATCAATTTACTACATATTACATCCAATTGGTAGCTAAAATGCAACGCAGAGCGATGTTCTTTTACCTTTGTGAATAAGGTCTATTAGAACGCGACGTGGCAATTTATAATTTTCATCAGACTAATTTACAAAAGTGCGTGATTTAGGCCTATTTAGTTACGTTTAGATGAGGGTAAGTTAGTGTACACCGGATTAGTTAACAGGAGTGTGTGATTTATTCAGTTAGGTTTAGATGAGGGCAAGTTAATGTAAAACAGATTAGATTACACGAAAATGTGATTTATTTAGTTAAGTTTAGAAGAGGGCAGGTGTACACCAGATTATTTACCAGTGTGTGTCATTTATTTAGTTATGTTTAGATAAATACAAGTTAGTGCACATTAGGTGAGTAAAATGTAATATGTAATTTATTTCGTTAGGTTCATTGGATTAATTTTGCCGCTGTTCATTTTCGAGAAATACGCGTCGACAATCGATAATGTATTCAATTAGAAAGAACATACGGTTTGTCGTTGTGTAGGAGTGAATTTATTAAATTTCGATTTCTTTGCTACGTAATTTTGAAACATAACACTGAAATTTTATTACAATAAAAATTCATTCAATTTCACCTCATCACTTAGGTGAACATCTAACCATATTTCCACCCAGGACTAACATTTGAATATCGGAACTGACATCACAATCACAGCTACACTCTTCTGGTAACATAGAAAATAGTTGAACTTGATGAAGATTTTCGGGCTGTAGGCCGTGGTCTAAAAAACGCAAAATATAAACCTCTACAAGTACAGTCGACTAGACTATCAAACAGCAATCTCATTGGAACAATGGAAGTCCCTACCGTTGACCAATTAGAAGGCAGATATAACGTACAGTCGACTAGACCATCAAACAGCAATCTCATTGGAGCAATGGAAGTCCCTAACGCTGACCTATCAGAAGGCAGATATAACTTACGAACACATCGCGGTGAACGTATAAATAGGACAGACACTGGACAGAATTGCCAGTCTCAAGACAACCCTTGAGGATGCCAGACGCAGTCTCTGGCGAAACGTCGGGGAACTACAAGCCTCACGACCACGACCTACAGCCCGAAAATCTTCATCAAGTTCAGCAGCATTGCAACTCCGACCGTGAAAGTCTACGTGAATACAATAGAAAATAGTGCTTTATGAATTATTTTTCTGCTTTTTGTCTGCGTCGTCCGCAATTTTTTTTTATGTTTTCATAGGCCGATGGCCTACCATGAAGAAGCAGATGATGATGGTGTTTGACGTTCATATGCTTCATTTTAAAATAACAATTATCTCGAAGTGCGGATGTCCACTTTTTGCGCCGTAGCCTAATAATTCTTATAGGCCAGAGGTCCAAGAACTCCAAGTGAGGTTGAGAACTTCAGCCGGATTTTCGAAACTAAATCATAAAACACTCTAATCCTTGCAACGTATAATTTCATTATTTTTATCAATACTTACTAACACATACCGTAGCCTATATATTGAAGAGCGATACAAAAATATCCATAAAAATTGCTCAGAATGAACTGGATTTGTACGTAATGTTGAAATTAAATTTCAAAATAAAATACTAATAAAAATAATACATCCAAAACAATGCATGTCTGTACCCGTATATCCCCAAGTGGGACCAGTGTGCTTCCTTGCGGGAGTTAGTTAACCTAACTAATTTTGTTGTATTTATTTCCCTACCGATGTCAGCGAATGACAAGTGATCTCAAAAGACATCTTGTAGGCAACTAAAGTATTAATTGTATGGGAAAGGTCAATTAAATTTTGCTCGGAATCTATAATTTAGGCTTGATACTCTTTTATAAGCCGGAAAATCTTCAGAGTGGGAACCCACGTCCTAAAGTCTCTCCCGGAGGACTTGTTTCCTTGTACGTTTCCGTCCTAAAAATAAATCCATCTACCCCCCCCCTTACGAATTCGAACCTATGGCCCTTGGAACCAGAAGCAAGAAACTTAACTGTAGATCACCCAGACCAATGTACAGATTAATAAATGACACAACAGCTGAATATGGACAGCTATCGACGAAGTTTGTTAATCTAAATTTTATTTGAGGGCGGTTGAGAAAGCAGATACGGTGTAACTGCAGACAGAAATGTAATATATGTTTCTGTGTATTGAGATAAAATAATTAATGTGTGCTATCCGATGTAATGATGTTTCTTCTTTTTTCCTGTCTCATAGCAACGTCTCATTATTCGAATGAAAATCGCAATTTTTGCTTTTGAATTACATGTCTTATATAATAAGCATTCCATGTAATCTATACTTACTAAATTCATTTTTTTAATTATTTTATATTACACCATTGAGGCTATATTTTTTATTATAAAATGTGTATACCTTTTTTATTTCTGTATTTTTCTAATACCTTCCTCAATTTTTCTTTATTATTCCATATATCTTATTTTTGTGAAGCTTTTCGAAGTATTTACTTCATCATCATGACTTGTTGTATTTGTTTATTTGTAGATTGTATATAATGGGTTTTGGTTGCTATGTAAAATTTAATATAATAAATTTGTATTTCCTGGCTCCTTGATGATTTCTATTTCTTCTAAAATATTAATCTTCTGTCCATTGTTCTCTTTATGTATTATTTGCATTGTTCTCTATATTGCCAAATTGATGGTCTGTTTTTTAAATGTGTTCTGTGAAATTTGATTTTCCTTAATTTTTAACGTAACCTGATAAATGTTCATTAAATCTTATTTTAAAACTTCTTGAAGTTCTGCCTATATTAACATTTTCAAAGTTTTTACATTTAAGTTTATATACTCCTTTATTTTCATATGCATTATTTTTTCTAGTCGGCCGCGGTGGACTAGTGGTTATGCTCCTTGCCTCTGGTCCCGAGAGTCGCGGGTTCAAACACGGCCGGGGTCGATGGATTTTTTAGGACGAAAAAATCCAAGGAGCAAGTCCTCCGGGAGGGACTTTAAGCCGTGGGTCCCGAGTCTAAAGATTTTCAGGCTCGTAAAAAATCCTTAAGCCTGAATGAAAAGGCCTCTAAGCAAAATTTACCGAATTTTCCCGTCCTAGTACTACCTTGGTTTCCTAGATGTCAGTATGAGGCGGAACGCTGACCACATACCACTCAAAATGGCATATATACAAAAACAAGTGTAACTAAATTAGTATGGTTCAAATTCTTCCCTGCAGGGGGAGAGCGCCTAAATATCTGTAAAGGGAAAACATAGGCTTACAATACAATACAATTATTTTTTCTACTTTACTATGCATTAGGCTATTTAATTTAATTCTAGTATTGTAAGCAATTTTAATGTTTTTGTCAAATTTCTTGATATATTTTGCCATTTTTATTGTTTCATTACCTTTGTAAGTAAATGTGATCCAATATTTTGTTTTTATATTATCTTTTCTTACATTGTTTTTTCTTCTTTCTTTTTAATTTGTTGATTTGTGAATTGTATCCATTTTGTAGAACTATATATTTTATGTAGTTCATTTCTATTTGATATTTTTTTTTTATTTAAGGGAAGTTTTATCATTCTAATTATTAAGCTTATGAAGGTACTCATTTTTGTTGATATGGATGTCTTGATTTGTTGTGCATTGCTATAGTATTTGTAGTTGGTTTTTTATATATGCTTATGTCCAAATTATTGTTGTTAAAATTTTTGGTGATTGTAAAATCCAGGTAGTTTATTGAATTCTTTTCTTCCGATTCTTTGGTAAATTGTATTTTATGGTGCATTTTGTTTAGTTCATCCATTATTTCTTTATCTATGTTGTTTTCAGTTTCATATATGAATAGTAAGTCGTCTTACTAATAATGTAATGTTAATTTTTTCTGTAAGTTTTTCAAAATGTTTTCTTCTAAAGTTTGTAAATAGGGGAGACAAGGGTAATTTGGCAATAATTTTCTCATTTTATTGATTTTAGATAACTTATTATTATCGAAATTCGATCGCAATTACTGTAAAATATATGTTAGGATCTAATCAATAAAATGTGCAAATTTGAATGCATCATCTTTTTTTTAAAACATATAAAATGCATTTTATCCCATCACTGAATATAAGTATAATTTGGCAATAGTTAAGTATAATTTGGCAATACTATAAATTTAAAATGGCAATATTGTGTTAAAAGGTTTGTTTGTTCTAATTAATTTTGTAATTTACACTCATTGCACTTGACATTTTTTCTGTACCGTCTCATGCCTTCGCACTGTTCATGGTACCGTTTCTGACAGTTTAGGCACTGAATTTAGGTTTTACCCGCTCTTCTCATTTGAGAAATATCCGCCACATGTTCCGCAAGAGTCTGAGTTGTTGTTTTCGGTGGACTTATTCTCAGTGAAATGCAGTCGTCTTTTTCGTTTAGGATTAGGCACTGTTTCCTCAGGTTCAGATACTGGACCCTGAGGTACGGGAATCGGATCTTGAGGTTCAGGTGTTGGATCATGAGGTTCGGCAATTGCAATTTGTTCAGAATTACTAGTGGATGGCCCAGGTGTTGCAGAATCAAATATACGACAATTTTCTGCAGCTGACTGCCCCCTGTCCAACACATTAAAAGGGTTGAGGCATGGGGAAAACCTCATCTTGGAGATCCCTTGTATCTTTGTGGAGCAACCCTGCTTCGTATGTTTGATCTGGGAAAGCATTTTTGTTGAATGAATAAATTCCTGTGGTACGAAACCCACTTTTGATGTTCTTTACTGAGATTGCATCATCAAATGCAGCTAGAAGTAGTTCATAAAAATCATTTCTCACGGGCTTTCGTCCATGTTTCTTCATGAACGCCTTCACCTGCTTCCTCCATGCTGCTTTCATGGGGCCGAATACACAGACGTCAAGAGGCTGCTGCAAGTGAGTCGTGTGCAGGGTAAGTTACAAAAATCAAGCCATTCTCCTCCCTGAATTTCGGGGCTTCCGTGGATACGTGGCTTGCATGGGAGTCCATAATGAGGATTACAGGTCTGGCAGCGGGAATATTTTCTACAAAATATTGCAGGAACTGAAGGTAAAGTTCTGAATTAATCCAGTCATTTTCTGACACAGACCATTGAATTGGCTGGAGCATTGGCTTTCAATTCGTTGCTCAGTCTCTGGTCCTTGGCAGTTAGCAGAAGCGTGGTAGTTTCACCTCGTTCTGCCGGAGCCTGCTGATACACACGTTTCAGATATTTCGGGGACACAATTTTTCCAGGCTTCGTCACATAAGAGAAGCCAGCTTCGTCCAGGTTCCAAATACGATTCGGCTTATCGAACAGATTGTGTTTCCCCCATTGAGGAGTAGAGCTTGTCGTAAAACTCGTCAATAAAGATTCTATTTGTTGCTGCAGTTCTGTAAATGGATAGATTTTCGGGAAACCTCATTGCAAATCCATAACGATTACGAAATGAGTACCACCAGTCCTATCCAGCTAAGCCTTACTCAAGGTTGAACGGATTTTTTCGTCCACTAGTGGACACGGTGTTGAAAGCTTGCTTTCGTACGTCAGTAGCCGTCAACCCAAATCCTAGTTCATGCATTTTGCAAATATAACCCTCTAGATTCTGCTCTTCTTCGACACTCAGAACAATAGGTCGTCCCATTTTCACATCCGAAATGTCATTGGGTCCTGACGAAATACTCAAATATCTCTTCAGAGTATTGAAAGGGACATTAAACTCTTTGGAAGCTTTGTAAACGGACCAGCCTTCCTTCAATACTTTTTTCTACTGATTTTTTTAAAATCATCCCTGGAGTACTTGGCATATTTACCCCTTTCTCCGGCATATCTACAACATACCAAGCATAACAATTGAAAGTAAACTCTATAGCATAATATCCGAGTGTAAAAATATGGAGATAATGTCTGTTTTTAACGTCAGATGGCAGGAAGTGACGGTATTTGCTTTCCATTGGTTCCTCAAAGTACAACAATCAACCAAGAAATGCTAAGAAAACCACCTCAGAATCTAAGATTTTACTCTCCAACAATTGACAACAATGAAACTTGTTTTAACTTACCTGATTCAGTGGTGTTTCCTGTACAACTTGAAATATTGCACACCTGAAATAACATGTTCCAGTACAGCGAAAAAGAAAACTTTGCTACCAACGACAAACAGTCTTGCTACAACTTTCTAGACACCTCGAACTCTAATGTAGATCGTCTCTATCCCGGTGGAGAGTTCTCGAATAGTTCCAAAAAAATCACAAAGATCCAAGCGTTCTTGGCATCTCGTGACAATCACTAAAACTACGTAAAATAAGTTATGAAACGTTGGAAATAATTTCACGATAAAATAGTGCCAAATTACCCAAACTGCCAAATTACCCATGTCTCCCCTATATTTCTGATATAAAACCTGAAGTTGGACTACCCATTGATATTCTATCATCTTGAGAATAAATTTCATTATTGAATTTGAAATAATTTTGTTATAATATTGTCTTTATCATTTTGTTTAGTTGTTCTGTATAATTTTTATTTATATTATCTTGTAGTTTTTGTTCTATTAAATTTATTGTTTCAGAAATTAGGATATTAGTACAGGTATTTTTTATGCCAAATGTTGTAATTTTTGTGTTATTGTTAATTTTTAGTTTATGAATGTTTTCTGCTAATTCATATGAATTGTTGATTGTGTATTTATTTTGTAGAGTTATTTCTTCTTTTCATTTTTGTGTAATAAATGTTGATAGTTTATAGTTTGGTGCATTTATGCAATTTATACTTGGTCTTTATAGGTATTATTATATTATTCCATATAACACAATGATTAAAAAAAAGCATTCGATGCATTTTAAAACCGTCTGGAGTTATAACATACAAAGGGTTCAGGGGAAAAGGAAAACAGGCAAATCACTTTTTCCTTTAAAGCTAGAAAACTGGCCCCTTATGGAAGTAGCGATGAAGATTGTAATATTCGCTTGTCTTGTTTTTAAGTATTTAGGACCCATATGCATACTCTAGCAACATAAAGTTTAGACCCGCATATGAAACTCTGCATTAAAAAACTAATAAAGTGAAAAAAAAAATATTTAATCTTTTGTTTAAGTATTACTTGACGTTTTCTTGAAATCTTAAGGTTAATTATTATTCCGATGGAAGGGAACTGTAAACTGAATATTTTGAGATGCATATTATGGTCGTATACAACTTATCTCATACCAACAACTTACAGCTAAGAGGAAGTGTTCAAAGTGGCGACCAACATTATCAATACGTGCTGGACAACGCCGCATATTTTGCCGCACTGTTTTAAAGATCCCTGGTCACTGAGATAGGCAGCTAGCAGTTCCTCGTCCGTGTTTATTGGGATTTCAGTTCAAATGTTCAAAATGGCGACCACCAATCTCAATACATGCGTGAAAACGGCGCACAGTTTGATACACTCTATTTAAAATCCCAGCTGTCTTAGTTCTTCAGCTAGCAGTTCCTCAACGGCGTCTACTGAGGTTTCGTACACCGTGAAAACATTACATGCGATTGTGTACATTATTGTTATACATTACCAAACGTGAACGCAGCAGGCAGTTCTTTGCTGTGAAAACGGTGGCTGCTTACAAGAAATTCCTTCACACAAGATCTCATGTCGCCTGAAAACTTAATTTTTGACCATGCAGCTCTCTGCCGTTAGAATAATTTTGATACTGAACGTTTAAGACACTCTGTGATGGTTTATATTATTATTATAATAATATACGGTACTAATAATAATAATAATAATAATATTTATTATTATTATTATTATTATTATTATTATTATTATTATTATTGAATCTCCATATAGTGAGAATCCTATTTCACCTTCCGGTATGCTAGGGTTTAGTTGAAATAAAATTATGTTCATGTAGTCACATTTTGCTTAATTTATGTAGTTACATATCAATAATACTCTAATATAATAGAACTAAATAACTAAAATAATTAATTAACAATCAGAAAAAAAATAATTCAAAGCGTCTTAAAATGTAATACATAATGCCGCACAGCTTCCTATAGCATCATTTCTTAAATATTTGCCAAAGGCAGTTGAAATATATTTAGGCAAAAATCTAATTCATGCCTTTGCTAATCAAATGCCGGACGTTGAAATAACGGATGTGATACAGCCTGGCTGAAATTCTTGCAAATACGTGTATCTATTTTGAATAATTCCAAATGTTCAGATTTATATGTCTAGTCATAAATAATAATAATAATATAATAATAATAATAATAATAATAATAATAATTTGTATTGTTATTACTACGGTTATGTTCTGTGTATAAGAAGGACTATGCGTGTGATTTGTATCATCTTAATTTGTTCATGTTTTATTTAGTACTAGCTAATACCCGGCGTGCGCTCCTACTCATAAATAAACGTTAATGTGTTTTTACCACCAGCCTTGAGCTGCTATGCTTGCCCGGGAATCAGCTTATCCCGATCTTCTTGGCATCAATGAAAGACAAAAATGGTTATTGTAGTTATACGTAAAATATAAACATATGCTGATGCGGACTTTTTTCTAGAGTTTTTTTGAGATATTAAATTCCGTGTACAATATTTTGGCGTATTTGTTATGGTTTAGGCAGCGTAAGCCATTTAAGCGTCAAAATAGGGACTTTATTTCACGTTTATAGCTACAAAGGGTGATTTTTAGGGGTGAAAAGGTTGAGTATTAGAACTCCCTTATTAGCCTATGTTCATCCTTGGAATCTCCTGAACATTTTGCAAAAAACTCCACCAAAATCGGATCAACGGTATGGCCGCGCATAGAATACGAACAAACAAACATTGATTTTTATATATTAGATAACTTGTATGGATATGATTGTAATGTGTATTTTGTATAATATAATGCATGCTGCTTTAGTAAAGAGGAGAATTATGGCCTTAACTCCACTAGAATAAATAATTATAAAATAGGCTTACTATTATTTCTAACTTTTTTTTTGTCTCAGAAAAATACGTGATTCTGACAGTATTTTTTTCTCCTGAATTCAAATATGATATATGTTTTTCTCCATCACGCAAGGTTACCGAGAGAAGGCATTTATAATTTCAAACACTTTAATAGGCCTATTTTCTACGTTCGTAACTACATAATATTCGAACATTCGGACCCACCTAGAAAGTAAGAAATGACGATTTTCTGCTGTATTTCGCTTGTGGAGCATCTCTCTTGATGGTCAACAATAATCAGCCAGCATGTTAGGATTCCATTTGCCTTGATATCTCTTTTCCATAGCTGAAATCTCCTGATGAAAGTGTTCCCCATGCTCATTGCACCAAGATTTTCCGAGAAGAAATCTAGGTTTTAAAAAAATAATTATTTAAATCCATTAATTGAAATTGAAATAAAAAAAAACTGTAGGTGATGGAGAAATTCCGAATACGTGTTTGAAAACACGATAAAAAACTGCATTAAGCACAACTATTGGTACTCATGAGACAAAAATCATGTTGACCAGTGTAGTAAGCAGGTATTTTTAACACTTATAATTATTTTTGTTTATTATGATAATTGTATCATATTGTATATTTTCCTATTTATAATTGTAACTACATTATCTCTTAATTGTTCCATCTGAGTTTTTAGTACGTAGTATGTGTGAGTGTGTAATAGCCTACAGAATCCTGTTGTTTGCTGAGTATCGTACATAACATAACAAAGCGAGGAGAGATGTACGGCATCTAAGAATTATCTGAAAAGATAAGAAAGGAATGTCACGGATCAGTAAGATGTCAGGATTGACATAATACATTATCCCGAAAGTAAAGTGGACCAGGCATAGTGTCAGAAAAAATAACCAAGATCGCAACCTCATGATCTTGTGGTCAGAGCATTCTAGTGCAATTCATGAGGTCCTGGGTTCTATATTCGGTCAGACTCTCCTTAAATGAAATTCATTCTTTGATCGTCCATGATCTGGAATTTATATTAAGTTTAGGTTTTAGGCTCTTCTGATGTTTGTCACCATATGTCACCCATCAAATCATCGAGGTGACGTAACTCCGCCTTTCAGGAAATCTAACCTCGAAATTTAGTTACAAATCAGCCAGTGCCAAGGAAGATTGCCAGAAATGTCGTAGACATGTACGATGGGAGGGAATTCTAGAGTCTGGTGGCTGTAACAAGAAAAAATGAGGAATAGTAGAAGAATAAGATGTTGATTTGTCATGACCACCGAGGGGAAAAAAAGTTGATTATTGTTCAAATCGCCTTCCGGAATAAATGTCCTCCGTTTAGTTTTAATAAAATTCGAAGTTTCGTTTACTGCTGCGTTACACATCTTCAGTGATTGTTCTTGCTCTCAGCATTCTTCTCAGCTGATAGTTACAGACTGGTTGGGTGGTGGAAGAAGATTTCAACAAGATGAAGGCATCGGCCATGAAAGGCTACGAAGTTAGTTCATATAAATATAATTTATTTTCCACGGGAATTGATATCGGACCAACTAAATAATTACACTTGAATTAATGGGTATTTAGACTTCTTTGATAAATGTGAGCCTTTGTTGTCATAGCAACGCGTTCAACCTTGACAACAGCTAGTCACCCCTTATCCTTCTGCACACACATACACACACACACATACACACACACACACACACACACACACACACAATTATTCCCGAAAAAAATTGAAGTATGACAAGTTCTCCTAAACTTGGTTCAAATTCAGATTTTGTTCATTGCATTCGTTTTCAAGTATTATTATAGTATTTTAGTGTTAACCAGAATTTTGAACTGGTATAAATCTTCTCACAGCGCAAGGGGGGGGGGTCGATTCAGTCTATAATATAAATTATTATCAGACGTTTGTTCTGATGAAGTTGATGATGATGACGACGTTTGTTATGAGTCACCAGGGCTGATATCTCGTGCCGATTGTCTAGAAAGGTGGGACCATGAATCTTCTACTACTCCAAGTGGGATCACTTTTCCTTCTTTTTTTTTTAAATTAAATAGTGAGTGTGTATGTTATACTTGTTAATTTTATGCCTATTTTTACTATTCTTGATGATATGGTACGTCTTAATTACAAATACTGGCGAGTTAGTGCTTCCCCCACCATCGCTGCTATCACTTATGTTTAAGTGTTAATATTCTTGAGTCTAAAGCTCAGAAGAAAGCAACCACGAGGAATGTCTTACGCATCATATTATGTCATGAGGGATTGTACTATCTGAACCTTTCAGTCTCTCAACGGACGTGGTAGTTTCAAGTCTGATGCACAATCGTCAGTGGAATACGCTTGAAATAAACCACTCTCGTACCTCGTCCCACATTTTCATTCACCTCATCTGCGAATTGTACACTCCAGTTGTAGAAGTTACAAGCCAAAAGATCTTTCAATTCCACTGCAGCCTCAAAAATACTAGTCTGTTCAGACAATTGTTTGTAATTCGATATTAGTTTTGGTTATTTAATACCATACCTCATTTCAGTACTCTACGATTTTACAATAAGGCCGATACATAAAATATTACAATAGCATGTACTGTAATATTTACAAAAACAAACATAACTTTCACCACCATATAAATAAACTATTGCAAACATGATTATTAATTTTACAGCGCAAGAGCAATCAATAGAAGTTATATGGACAGAAACATTGGATTCATATCGCCATTAGTGTACTTGTTTCATTATAAGAGTAAATAAAAATAAGTATAGACAATTGCAATTGTACACATATGTAAAACGAATGGATGATGAACGATTATTATGAAGAATTTTGGATAGGATTCCTGCGGGAAGAACAAGTTGAGGAACATCCAGAAAATGGCTGCAGGACATAAAGAAAGCGACGAATGAAAAAAGTATTACCAGAACTGGGAAGTTATATTTGGAGGAAAATGATAAGAGCTTAGAACATTTGTCACACGAAGAAGTGATAGATAAATACATTGTAAACCTGTTCATGAATGAATAAAAATATACAATTTGACGTTAGAAATGTGTATTTTTCATAGTACATTTTGCATTTCAGTTGGCAGCACTGATTGGAACGACTTTAATTTATTACATTGTTATAAGTATCAATGCAAACGGCTGACTACGCATTCATAACTGTAGGTTATTGCAATTAATTTCTCTGACATTATATATTTAATTTTTATATTAATGTTTTATCTTGGAATATTTATAATCTCAGCTTTCCACACGAGCCAGTTCATTGGGAGCATATTTTTCAATAGGTCATGTACAGTTACTGTCTGTCTATACCCGTATATCCGCACGTGGGGAATGTGCTCCCTTGCGAGAGTTAATTAATGTTGCTAATTCATCTATATTCGTGCATCCGACGTGGCACAAGCGTGCTGACTTGCGGAGTGCTTAACCAAGCTAATTTAGTTATTATTATCTCCTTGCAGATGTCAGTAGTGACAAATGGTTAGCTTATCGCCTCAAAGAGACAGCTAGCAGTCGAGCAAGGTATTGCAGTAAAACGTGTGAAGTTGGTCACCTCATTTCTGTGGAACTAGGATGTCCGTATTGTATTTTATGCATGGCCAACTCTGTATTTTGGCCGCATGTGTATCTTGGAAATTGGACAAAATTTCAAACTCTATGTTCTTAATAATTAGAACTTCTCTATGTTGGCCATTCTGCTACCTACCTATGCTTCTCTTGAAGCTACGTAGCTGTCTTGTTAGAAACCTGAACAGTAGATTGCAATTCCTTAACATAATTACAATGCCGAATGTACTGTTAAATTGTATTTCTAATCCTCTAGTCAGGGTATATCGTTTTTATAGTCGATTGGTTTTAGAAAAAAATGTTTAGCATTGAATAACTAGTTAGATATAGGAATGTTCACCCAGCTTCTAGTGAATAGGTTGATTTTTGAAAGCTGAGTGGTGCAAATAACAAGCGAAAGAAATCCATTTAATTCAAAATTTAATGTTAATACACCTTTTCCTTTTTATGTGCTTTAATACTATTTTCCTGTGTTATTTTCCTTTCCTTTCCGTATGTCTACAGATTATTGGATAAGTACCTATGGTTAATGGTAATTATTTTGTAAGTTGGTCGTTTGTATAAGTTTACCAAACTTTATGGAATCGTAGGTGGCTAAGATACACAAGTTTTACTGAACTTGGTTTTGTAAATTTTTCTAATGGATTCTAATTTAGGCTTCAGGTTCTTGTAAGAATCCTAAAATCTTTAGACTACGGATTCTTAAAGTCCCTTCCGGAAGACTTTTTCGTTGGATTTCCAATCTAAAAATCCATTGATCCCGGTTGGGTTTCAACCCGAGAACCTCAGGATCAGAGATAAGTAACTTTACCCCTAGAACACAGAGGCCGATTTTAAACAGTACATGTTCTTGTTCTTCGTCTTTACCTTAGTTTAACCTCTCCCTTTGTATTACTTTTACACGTACCACACCACCCGGGCCTTATAGGACACGGCCTGCTGGGAGAGGATTTCAAACTCTTGATCGCACATGTACTTTTGAGCACACAAGAAAATAGATTTTCTGAATTAGTAATCATCTAAATGTCAGGGCGTCTCCGAGACAAGACAAGGTGAATACTTGAGACACTCATACTAAACAAGGCGAATGTGAAATTGATGATTGCGATGTACCGAGGTTTCCTGGCATTTTTCTTACAAAACTCGCCCGTCACCTTTTCAACTGGGAGTCGAACCCGGGTCAACTACATATGAGGCAAGGACGTTATCACTATATCATAGCGGTGGACTTGTTAATATTCATTTATTGAAAATAATGAAATTTGACAACATCATCATCAGCTGAAGCAGCTTCTAGTATTAAGACCGTTCCGTCCTCAAACTTCTCTCTCCATCTGGTCCCCGGTCTTTCTATGTGTCATGTTCGTCTGATAGGCCTATATATATTTTTTTAATTCTTTGTGGTGCTATTCTTTGAAAATGTTGGCACCAATTATTTTGAACGTCTCATACAGTCTCTTTGTTTTTAGTTTTGTTTTGCAGTTTATCTAAAATTATATTTTATGTCATCTCAGAATCTTCAATTTGACATAATATGAAATAAAGTTAAACTTAATTTTCAATGCTCGTACTGTATGATACTGTATTAATGTGTAGTATAGAGCATTGGTCTAGTATCAGTGTTGACAAAAAAAGGTACGATGTAGATAAGGGAGTTTGGTATTTGCGCCGAATGTTAATCTGTTATGAATGGTGTAATTGCATTGGAGTGAACTCAAGTATAAATGTAGTGCACATCACATTGAGGTTAATCGATTATATTATAGCACATAAACGCTTTTTCATCATCACTGAATGTTAGGGATTATGATCACTGAGTTCCCATTTTGCTGACGTAGCCTAATTCCATAACCTCATGACTTCAATTTAGCGAATTCGAAAGGGACGTTGCTATTGAGATTGTTCTCATGAAAATATTTTTTTACAAACCTTCATCACTTCTACTTATTAGACACCGGAAATAACCATCACAAAAATTATAGCCTATATCGGTATGTCCACCGCTGTGGTCTCGAGGTAGCGTGCTGCCTTGTCACGCAACTGGCCCGGGTTCGATCCCCGGTCGGGGCAATTTTTCTGGGTGAGGTTTTTATCGGGGCTTTTCCTCACTTGTAAGACAAATGTCAGGAAAACGTTAAGGGCCAAACGGTCCCCGAAATCATATGGCCATCATCATCATCATCCTTCATCGGTGTGGAAAACAACGGGAAGCTACCACACGTACAATACCCTAGTAAAGCTGCAAATAAAATCATGAAAATGCTGTGATTGCAGTGAAAGACCTGCCCTCGGGCAGAATTACTATGAATGGATTTTGGTATGTATGTGTTTATATATATATATATATATATATATGTGTGTGTGTGTGTGAGTGCTTGTGCGCGCGCGCGTGTGTGAGTGCTTGTGCGCGTGTGTTCGTGTTTGCGTGTTCGCGCGTGCGCGTGTGTGCGTGCGCGCGTGTTTTGATATTTGGAGGCGTTCAGTTGGAATTTCTAGAAGATGTAAATAAGAACGGTGAAATTAAACAAAATGTGAATGTTCAAACTTCAATAAAAACAAACAAATAAAATGGTCGTGTAAAAAAAATGACGGAAAACAAATTTTCCAAGAAGAATACTAGACCGTGCGTCACTTGGTAGAAGAATAAGAAGAAGAAGATGACCAAAAATAATGTGGATTGATAGTGTTTTGAGCAGCATGAGGGAAGAAAAGGATTGGACGATGGAGTGACAGAAAAATGCGGAGAAGAATTACAGTAGATTAATTGAGCGGAGAAAGATAAATATTGTGATACCCCGGGGAAACAAGCATAAAGTCAACAACTACAACTAATTTTTAATAGGTTGGCGGAAGTGGCAACCCTCTAGATGGGATTAGTACATCCAGAAGCTGGACCTAAAGCTTTGAGGTGGCAGCCCCACTACTTTGCATAGCGTTGATACCGCGATCAGAGGAAAACACATTACTCATATTCTTCATATAGAAACTCGGACGGACTTAACCAAAGACGACCTCAGCGTAGAATTAAGGGCAAACATTAGGATAAAGGATCGGATTAAAGTGGGAACTTGGAATGTCAGAGGGCTAAACACAAAAGAAGAAGAACCAATTAGAGAACTAAATTATCAAAATATTGATATAGTAATACTTACTGGAACAAAAAACAAGTTGAAAGGAACAAAATATATTGGTAACTATATACTAATACACAGTGGAGTACCTCAAGATACAAGAGCTTGCAGTGGTGTAGCTGTACTAATTAATAACAAATGGGGATCAAACATAATAAGCTACAAATATGTGGATGAGAGAATAATAAAAGTAATATTGAAAATATATCGGAATTATTTAAACATTGTAGGAGTGTATGCACCAGAAGAAGAGAAAATTGAAGACTCCGTCATTTTCTCTTAGGGCCGGTTTCACCAACATCGGTGAAATTTAACCTTCACGACGAGTTACATAACTGGGTGAAAAATAACTAAGCGTGTTTGCGTTTCACCACGCCATATAACACCGACGTAAACAAACTGGCGGTTTACCGTTAAAATTATTTTGAATCGTATATTTCTCATACCTCATATTCAAGCGGAACAAATTTGTAGGAGGGGAAAGAAATGCTATTGGTTGTTACTTATCGCGTTACCATAGAAACCTAAATAAACACATTGAACCAACACAAACACGTTCCACAGATCACGTCGATTATTAGTACACGTGGAAAATTTGCCAGAAATAAAGAACATGTCCAACGAAAGATTTTCAAAACTATAATAGAATTAATATAGAAACGTTGAAACTATAGGAAATAAGAAACTATCCATAAAACATGCGTAACGACGAAAAATATTTTTTCTTGATTAGGCCTGTTTTTAAATTAACCTAATGATTGATTTAAAAACACTTTTACATTAATATAATATGGTAGTGTATTATCATCATCATCATCATCATTGGAATGCTTTAGTATATTTGGGTTATGTAAAAGTTTTCATGGAACAAGCCATTTTAATGGTATAAGAAGAGCAATTATTTTGGTTGGGACCATGTATTACAGTGTTTACAAAGTATCTAATCCATCTCCTGAAAATGTTGCTGCTGTAAACTCTCATTCTTGGAAGAATTATTTAATAACATGCAAAATGATTATGATAATGCAGGCCATGTTATATATATAAGGTGATTTGGAGCCATTAAGCAACAAATCTGATGAGAGGTCCTTAAAAAAAATTCCAACATTTCTCCCTCTCAATGCATAGAATTGCTAGATTACAAACCCTTGTGCTTCATGGTTATTCAGGTGTAATCATAATATAGGAACGTCCTGTCTGCGGATGAACTTGTGATGGAACAGATTAGTTTAATTTGTAAAACTTGGAGTAGATCTTGGGAAGCTCAATTTTTTTGGTTGTTCCTGGACCTATTATAAGAACAGTGAGAGTTTTCTTTTTGTCTTACATATATTCATTATTTTCATTGTTGCACTTTGGAATACTGCAACCCAGTCTTAACGAATTTCACTAAAAATGTTTGACTTTATCAGACCCATACCCTTGTCACATTCTAGGTATGTAGGTCCACTTATTGGGAATGTGACAAGAACTGACTGCAAATGTGTCTTCTCATGAACAATGTAGTGTAAATATCTAAAGAGCATGTAATTTTTATTTGCCCTCCTGCAGATTCACAGAATATATTTAACTACTAGATTTTTGGGTTAAGGATGTTTGTAATATACTGATTAATAAGAAATGAAGTTACCTTATTGGCTCCTTTCCTACCATGAGTTTCAGAATAAATATAGAAAATGACCTTGTTATCAAACAACTTTTGAATGTTGAAAGAAAAGTAGCTAAATCGTTGCTTGTAATATATGATGTTTGGACAGGGGAGATTTTTCTGAAAATCCATGGAAATAAATTTAGTACTTCTCTTCCATGCTTCCCTCTGGCCGTTATAAATAATCTCAGTTCTTGCTATGTGAACCTTGTTTTCAGTTTCAAGATACATTACCTTCTTCTCTATCTCCAGCCTCATCTCTTCATTTGCAATGGTACTTAACTGAACAGGAGCGACTTCTTATTAGCAGTAAATTCATCACAGATACTATACGAATCGTTTCTGGGGTATCCAAATTAAATGTTGAACTGTGTTATGAAAATGGTTTAATACATTTCAGAAGATATAAAGTTTTCAGAATAATTGTCTTTATACATGTTATACGTTGTTAAAAATACACAGTTCCCCAGGTAAATACAACTTCTGTTTTCTTTATGCTATAATGGCTTTCAGGACCCTTAAATGATGTGTGTTCCATAACCAGTTTTGGACAATTTGGTCTGCCTGTTGGTGTGTTTGCCTTACATATCCTTGCCTATCTCTGCATTAGTATTTATAGATTTTCGGATATTTTCAATTCTCTATTTTGAAATGGCATTTATAAACCTGAAAACTTTTTTACATATATCTTTATTTCATTTGCATAATTTTCATCTGAAATTCTTACCTTGTATCTGAAACTTTACTATGAAGGAGAGCATCATCTTCATTTATTTTGGCCTCCTCTGTTTAATATTGTGGGACCAAACATATATATAAAGTTAATAGTGAGTGGAGAACATATTTTTAATAACTCACCTCATACAATTTCAAATTTATTTGATTTAAGACCATTGGTTTTGAATGAATTTTTCATTCATCTTCAGTTTATTTTCAGTTGTTGATTTCACCAATTCTCTAATTCTGCCATATTTGGTTGGCATTATAAATTTTTTTCTATAGGAATATCAAAATTCATTGATCGATATTTATTCTTTTGAATGAATATCTTCTCCCAAACTGTTCATTCTAATGGTTTATCCAATTGTTTCAAATTGTGAAATTTAAAAATCAGCAATTGCTGCACATAGTTTATTAGAACATCATAAAATTAATAGAGATGCAAAACTTTTGAAACAATTGGATAAACTATTAGAATTAACAGTTTGGGAGAAGATATTCATTCAAAAGAATAAATATTGATCAATGAATTTTGATATTCCTATAGAAAAAAATTTTATTTCAAAATTTATAAAGCCAACCAAAAGATGGCAGCGTTAGAGGTAACCATGGTGAAATCAACAAACATAGAATTTCAACAGTTGGTGTCATGAAAATAAACTGAAGATGAATGAAAAATTCATTCGAAACCAATGGACTTAAATCAAATAAATTTGAAATTGTATGACGTGTGTTATTAAAAATATGTTCTCCACTCACTATTAATGATATAACCTCATAATGTTTACTTCCCAACATTAATTTTAATATATATAAAGATTGTGCCTCTAACATTGTAAATTTTGAATTTGTTGATTCATTTATTTTGCTGATTTACATCAATACGTTTTAAATATTTTAACCTACAATTACAGGAGTCTCCAGTTTCATGAATCTGAGCTCTCAATTTTTTGTTAGTATCTTTCATCCTGCCAAAAACTCTTCCTCTTCTTACAGCTTTCATAAGATACACAGTTATTGATCATACTCATTCATTTTGAATGTATGTGATTCCAGTTTTCACTTTTCTCGCACAATATTACTAGTAAAACAACATATGAAGCAATACAATGAAAAAATAGTGTACATGTAATTCTCCTCCCAAATAAGACCAATATTGAATAAATCCAGTTCTATTACTCTACACCTGCACTGCAACAGTTAGATTAAAATGACTTGCTTTCCTTTTCCCCTGTTCACTATAGACTTACCTTTTTTTTCACTATCAAATGGGCCTTGGGTTCGATCCCCGGTCGGGACAGTTTTTCTGGGTTTTTCCTCACCTGTAAGACCCAAACGGTCCCCGAAATCATTGTATTCATATTCATCTTAGATTAAGCTTGGGATTAGGGACTCTCCTGGTGCACCACTATCATCATCCATCATATCATCGGGGCAATGTAACCCTGCCTTCCAGGCGCCCCAACCTCAGAAGTGGGTTACAAGTACGCCATGCCAGGAGGGAACACCAGGAATGTCGAAGGGCAACCTGGGGCATTTGCAAAAAAAAAAATCTCAGTGACTAGCCTTACTTTTGCTCCATAATTTAGCCCATATAAAATTCACTGCTCAAGCTATATGAATGTGCCCTTAACTGATTTTTTTTATCACATTTACTGACTTACCTCTCTTTTTCCCTATAGTCTTCAATTCCATCACTGCATTTCCTCAAGAAAAGATAGTCTCCAACGTAACATACAGGAATATTAATTAAATTATTTGGAGTCAATATTAATGTTGATTATCTTGAACATGTTTCGCTTATATCATAATCATTGATATGCTATAATCGAAACATGTTCAAGAACAAATCAACATTAATATTGAGTTAAGATGAACAGACTCCAAATAATTTAATTAAAAGAACCTCAAAATATTACTTCCTAAAATAAAACATTAAATACAGGAATATGTTTGAAAATGACTTGAAAACACTAGTGGGTAACACATAGAAGTAATTATTTTGAAATTATATTTTATTTAATATTTTTCAAAATTATACAATAATTCATATAAATAAACTCTTATTATTTACTGCTTCAAATATCTTATTGTTTCTATCAGATACAACAAACTGCAAAACAATAAGACTGAGGAACATGTATATAATTTACTCATTTTATAATTTCATACTGCGTAACATTCTACAGCATCTCTCAAATGTTCACAGGCAATCAGTTTTAGTAAAATATTTAAAATTGTACTGCACATTTTGAATGTATAACAATAAATCACATAAAAACCTAAAATATTTTTAAATTATTACAGTATCATCACTGATTAAAATATTATAGAACAAAAATATAATTAACAATTTACTCTACAATGGGATTTGATGAGCCTTCACTTTACACCATTGTTGTCTCGGTTAAAATAATATTTTTCTTTCTCAAATAATGCAACTAAATTGAGATTAAGAACGTCCTGAAGTACTTGCTCACCTGTATATCTTAAAATATTGTGTAAAACATCAGTAGCCCAATGATATGAAATTCATTAATCAGTTTTAAATTAATTCCTACATCACTTCCTAGAACTGAAGAGCTTCTCAATAACCTTCAACATTCTGATTTAAGATTCATTGTACATGTTATCTGCAAGTGTGTACAAAGAAGACAGAAATACATTAACATGGACATCTGTTTCAACATATACAGTATATCCCTTGAAATCCATCTCTCCAAACCCAATTATGAAAAAAATAATTTATAGAGAAATTATAACAAAGTTATATGACGTAACTAACAACGTTACATTTTACAATATGAGAAATGTAAGCTAGGGTGAGTTATTTTTTTAAGCTGTTCTAAGTTTAAGACTGATGTGTATAAATATTTATAACTGTTAGACTTAATAGTTGCAAATGTTATAATTTGCCATAAATTGTTCTTCACCTAGCAATGATGTCACAAAATGTCATATTTGATTTACAAATAGCCTTCACTTTTAAAGAGAAGTAGTATTTCAAGTTACTTGAACTATTCTGCAACACCATCACCAGGTCTTTATTCTTTGTTTGTGTAATCCATTGAACTTCCGGTCTTTAGGGATGTAGCTTGAAGTCGAGAACTTGCAATGGCACAACTGACTCGGCAGACAATATCTTAGGACTGTTGATCTCCTGACCCCTCCTGAATGATGAACCCTTATCTAATCATTGTCCAAAGCCAGGAGCAGCTGATTTATTGGAGAAATGGCTTGATTTCTAAAAAAAAAAAAAGCAGTATGTAATATAAACTTATTGTGTTGTACAGATCAACTCACATAATACACGCATATAGCAGTACAAGTGAATTATTCATAACTAGCTGAAGTTATTTTATCAATAATTAAAATTATAGATTTCACAATCAACATAGTATACCACTGGTGTATAATACATAAGGATTACTGTATGCTGGCTCAACTGCACTTTTACTAGCGCTTGATTTTTCAGTTATATTATTGTAAACTATAGCTCTTCTTTTTGTAAACTATAACTCTTCTTTTGTATTTACTAACATTATTTATTATTTTAAACTTTTTCAAACAATTTTATAACATTATTAGACAGTTTTGAAGTATTTATTTAAATATGCAAATCACAATATTATGACACTGTTAGACAATATTGTGATGCTAACTGCTATTTTCTCCACAGAGTATATTACTTAGTCTATGATTTTTCTATCGCTGTTTTGGGTTATCGCTGGTTGGATCAGCGTTAGGGAGCGATAAGTAAGTGTACACCCATTTTTAATAAAGTTTGGTAAATTTAATATATTAATATATCTTTATAACATAGATTTGGGGACTTATTGCAAATATTGGTCATTTAAATTTCATAGCGACGGATAGTAATCCAGGATGATAATCAATATGTGGTTCGATTGTGGGTTATCGGTGGCTCTACAAACTCTGGTGCATGCGCACTGTTATTCTATAGGACTTTGAAAATATTTGACGCTAGTTTAAGTGCAGTTTTTCCCTGTATGCTTAGTAACTTGCATTTCTTACAATTTGTAACTTCTGTGTATCATAGATTTGCACATGCTGATATATCAAATGTTATCATTGATCTGCAGTTACTTCATGAATTATTTTTAGTGCTACAGGTGTTTAGTCTACAATATTAAGACTCGTCAAAACATATTATTTAAAGAAAAGTAGTATCACAGAATTAGAATAATAAAATCAAATAATAGAGAAACTGCTGATTACATATAATGACTGTTCTGTTCTGGAACATGTTTTCAGAGAAATACTTGATCTTACAATTAATGACAATATATGTTAGGCCACTATACAATTTTAGCATAATTCCCACTGCTCTAACATTAAATAACAGGAAAATTGTCTTGGATGTCAGATATATTACCGGTACTGATTATCTACAAGGCATTTAAGATTAACACATTTTTGGAAATTATCTCTAGAAATATTTGTATTTAGACCTAGGATCTCATTACTTGTTCTATATTGTAGGTATATACATACTAGATTTAAATTACGGTACTTGCTAACAATTTCAACAAAAATAGGCCTACTGTATTTAATATCCCAAAATATTAAGAATGTCAAATAAAACCAAATATTTTATAAAATATATTTCTGTAATTGGTAATTAAATATATAGTTAAAAAATAGTCCATAAATAATAAACATAACCTCACATTATTTTGTAATGATACTAACTTGCTTTTAAATATGTATTCATGAGTGAATAAAATTAGTAATTCATTGTGTAAAGTACTGGTATTATACATGAATAAAATAATTTTCATTAACGAATTAAACTTACTTGTATTTATGCCTGACTTGTTTTATATAATAGGACAGTATTCATACTAGATTTATATTATTTGCTAACCATTTTAACAAAAATAGGCCGACTGTATTTAAGAACTCAAAATATTATGAATATCAAATAAAACTCAAATACTTTCTAAAATATATTCTGTAATCAGTAATTAAATATATTGTTAAAAAATAGTCAAATAATAAACATAACCTCACATTATTTTGTACCGATACTAACTTGGTTTTAAATATATAAGCATGAGTGAATAAAATTAGTAATTCATTGTGTAAAGTACTGGTATTATACATCAATAAAGTCAGTTTCAATAATGAAATAAACTTACCTCTCCGATGATCCAAATGTGCAGTAGCCTATCAGGTAGACAGGCCTGGTATCTTCGAAAGTCTGCGATATCACTGTAATCGTAATTTTCAAACTATTCACACAGTTCTTCTACCCAACTAGAGTATTTTTCAATTCAATTGGCCTTCAAAATAATAATTAAAACCATATTCACGTTCAATGTTAAAAATGTCCAGTCTTTCACACGCCATTTTAATATAGGAATCACCCTCCGTTATATATCACCCTCCGATTCTACCAACCAAATTCGTGCGGTTACGGTTTACTAACGAAATACGACGAAATAACTCCCGGTGAAAAGTTACTGTTGTTGGTGAAACGCAAATTGTAGTGAAGCTGGGAAACGCTCCGTTTAATTCACCGGTAACACGGTTACCTGTGTTGGTGAAACCGGCCCTTAGGAGGTGATTTAAACGCCAGAGTTGGTAATCTCCCAATCCCAGGAATACTAGGTATTTTTGGAGAAGATGTAATAAATAGAAACGGAGAAGAACTTCAACAATTTGCTACCTATAATAAACTAAAAATCATGAATACTTTCTATAGGAAAAGGACATATACAAGTACGTTAGAAACCAAAGATCTTTAATATATTACATAATGATTAATGATAGGCTCAGGAATCAAATACAAGGTGTAAGTGTATGCAGAGGATGTGAAATATATACAGACCACTATTTATTGGTAGCCACGATACTTATAATCTTGGATTATCACCACCAATCAAGAAAGTAAAATCCAAGCATTTAACATTTTCCAATACTGTTATTTTAACACAGTTCCAATAATGTATCATATTATAATATTATAATGATATTGTGAAAAAAAAGTCTAAACCAGGAATCAAACCGTGGACCTCTCCTTCTCCGACACTCCTACGTAGAAGGAGAGGTCCATGGTTCGATTCCTGGTTTAGACATTAATTTTTCTTTTCACAATATCTTTATATGGAACTGTGTTAAAATAATAGTATTGGAAAATGTTAACATAGTTTACTGCTTATAAAAGTGCTGTTGTCATATTCTCAAATATAGATACTTCTAAACGAAGCCGGCCGTTGTTGATGGTAGTGACACCTACCTGTCAGCGGACGAAACGAGAATTATAGATATGTATATGTGGAAAGAATTGTTAGTGTTTGTACTAAGTCTAGAATAATGTAGTGGGCTGCACACTCCCACGGAGAAAGAGAGGTCCACGGTTCGATTCCTGGTTTAGACATTAATTTTTCTTTTCACAGTATCATTATAATATTATAAAATTCAAGCAGCCGAGATGAAATTTTTAAGAAGAGTAAAAGGATGCACTACTAGAATGGACCAGATAAGAAATGAGGATATCCGTGAAGAACTGCAGATCTTCTCCATAAAAGAAAATATATTTAACAACAAGAATCAGTGGAAAGAATGTAGAAAGAATGGAAGAAAGTATATTACCAAATGAAATCTTACATTATTTTCCGAAAGGAAGAAGAGATGTCGGACATCCTCGGAAGAGATGGTCTTAGATCTATTAGTGAAGACGAAACTAGCAATTAATGCCTAAACCAGGAAGTAAAGAAGAAGATAATAATATGATTTAGCACAAAGTAACAAAAACATCGTTTTTATTCTTAGAGATGCTGTATGGTGGTTGGGACTTCCAGTTTGAGAAATGCTGGTGACATTCTGATTGCATATACATGGTCGGTTACTTTTTATTTGCTGATTTTGTGAAGTTACTCTTTGCTCTGACATTTACGTTAACATTAATTTGATAAGGTAATGCACTAAGCAGTGCTATAACTCTTTGTTATACGACTAAGTTCAAGAGAGCACAGATAACCATTTCATCCAACAACCTTGCACAATGCATCAATTTAAATATTATTTGCATCTGGACAAAATGGCATAACTACAAATAAAGATTAACGTTTTTAAGGATAAAACATTATTTTCTATGCATATTGGTGAAAGCCTTTTATATTTAGCATTAGTAGTGCACTTCCTTCATATGAGTCCGTCGCCTTGGCGTAGTCGATAGAGTCCCTACCTTCCACTCCGACGACCCGGGTTCGATTCCCGGCGGGGTAGGGGATTTTAAATCTCCACCTTGGGTCTGGGTGTTGTGTCCTGTCCTTGTGGCTATACACATGTTAGGACAAAAATAAAGTTAACAAAAGGGTCAAAACCAATAGATGGTGACAAAAAAATAATAAGGTAAAAGACGAAGGAAAAACAGTGTAAACGGAAAAAAAAGTGTTTATCTTACAAGGAATCTGTCAAACATTGCATGCCGAAATTACCTTGAAATGTATCCCTGATAAACATTGTGATGTACCAAGAAGTTATCGGCTGTTTTAACTGCAAGATACAGAAATCGAAACCAAAATCCAGCAATGACAACCCACTGTGCGAAACAGATGGATTCCCTCGCGAGTAAAGCCTAGTGTAGGGTGTCGGGTCGCGGCGTGCGGGAAGGTTGACAGGATTATCCATTTCACCGAATCAGGAGTTGTATTACATCCTTATAGTTTAAGTGAGAGATTTAGCGCTAGATTTTAGTGTCTTGCAGTTAAAAATGACACGTAATATTTTTTGGTCACGGCCTTGGTATATCAGGGAGATATTTCAAGATAGGTTTCGGCATGCAATTATTGACAGTTCACTTGTTAGCAGGGATTGTTTTTGTATGAGCATATCTTCTGAACCCTTAGCATTATTATTATTGTTATTATTATTATTATTATTATTATTATTATTAGTATTATTATTATTATTATTACTACTACTACTACTACTACTACTACTACTACTACTACTACTACTACTACTACTACTACTACTACACTACTACTATTACTATTAAAGAAATATGAACCAACAGGAGAATGGAGAAAACTACTTAACATTGAGTTACACGATCTTATAGAAAACCAGATATAATAAGATGATTTAAAGTCTCGTAGACTGCGGTGGGCAGAGTATGTGGCACGGATGGAGAATAAAAGAGGCGCTTGAAAACTTCTTGTAGGAAAACCAGAGGGAAAGCGCCCAGTTGGTAGGACAAGAATGAGATGGGGGAATAACATTAATTATGATTTGCGTGAAGTAGTTTGTTACAACCTGGGATGATTGGAAAACATTAGCTCAGGATGTATGGAGAGATTCTGTTCGCACGTGTCAAAAACCTCACGTGTTTTCGATAGCGGCAGTGAGTTTTTTTTGGTAATTTTATTTTATTATTATTATTATTGTTGTTATTAAAGTAAAGTTGATAATATTCTTGAAGTAATCGAAGAACCAAAATTGAGATCGTTTGTACACGTTAAAAGACTAGCAGAAGTTAGAATTCCGAAAATTATGTTGGAATGGAATGCTGAAGCCAGAATAAAAGGAAAACCACAGGAACAATGGATGGATGGGTTGAGGAGTATGAATAAAATGGAGTTGATAGTAAAAATACGCAAGACAGGAATTTTTGAAAGATTAAAAATACTTTCGGTTGAAGGAGAAACTACTCTATAGTCTAGAAACCATTCCTATAAAGAAATTAATAAATCATTATTTCCACGTTTTTATCAATCTCAAACACACGGAACTGTCACATTAAAGGTATATTTTCCAATACCGAATGAGACTTTAGGCTCAAATGTATTGCATTTCTGTTATTTACATAAACTTATTCATAATGCATTTTTTGGGATTGCAGTATTGTAACTTAATCCCTATGTACAGTTTTTTAGAACTTATTTATAGGTTATGGGACTTGTACATGAAAATAGATTATTTTAAGTCTAATATAGGGGATATTTTGATGCACTCGAAAATCCGGAAAAATGTACGAATTTTTCGAAAAATGGCTTAAAAAATCGAAAATTTTGCACAAGTACAATAAGTTATCTTTAAAGATAAAATGTTCTAATTCTACAAGACAATGTTTCAGATACGTGTTATTTTAATCTAAAATTATTTGTAGAGTTTGCCATACTCCAAACCTGAAAAGCACGCAATATCATACCATTTTTAAAAATGATTTGGCCGTATTAATTTGTTTTATTTCACAAACTCTTTTGCTAAACTATATCTCATTCCTTCTTGGTCGTAAATGTGATATCAGTTGTACTCTAATGTTCTAGATACCTTGAATGCATCCTATTGTTAACTGTAAGCTATGATCAGTCAGTCACACAAAACGTGTAAAAAATGATTGTATAATAATTGATGGATTAAAACTCCTCTTGTATTATGTCATCGGTGAATAACTAACAAAAAAGTATAAATGAGATTTTCTTGTAAATTTTTTTTTCTTCCCTCAGGAGTATGGTGACTGTCTCATTTATACAGCTATTGAGACTAATTGTGATTTAGGAGTAGATTTTTATTTAGAATATAACTGGAAACATGCCCACCATACTGTATTTTAGAAAATTAATTAGGAATGACATTTCAGAGAATGATGAATGTTAAGTAGTATCATGAGTCACTCACACACAGTTTGATAGTTTATAAATATCATTGTTTTCTTTACAAGTTTATGTTTGTCTTAATCACACACTTTTCCTCTATCTTTTTTTTCTTGTTTATACTGGTTTTCCTTATTGTTTTACCTTTATCTTTGTTTATTTTACCTGTTTGTTAACTTTCTTTAATTCTCACATAGACACAAGGACAGGACACGCACACCCAGACCCAAGGTAGAGATTTTAAAATCCCCAACCCCGCCAGGAATCGAACCTGGGTCGCCGGAGTGGAATGTAGGGATTCTACCGACTATGCCACGGCGACGGACTTATCAAATCACATAGAGAACACCTCTCATTTCAATCAATTGTATTATTTACACAAGCATGTTGCTGCAGAAGTGTAAATGTCAGTCACGCGTGGAATTGCTCTATATTAATAACGTTGGAATTTAACAGCTGTAATTCTAAACGGCACAAAGAGTAGGGTGAGGGTAGGCGAACAGTTTTCAGATTTTTTAAAATTCACAATGGGATGTAGTTTGTAAGGATACTTACTATCTCCTCTGCAGTTCAGTTTGATGATGTATTACTAGGCGATAGCGAGGAGATACTAAAAGCCAACACATTATACTCGTATTAAATAAACTAGAGCTCGAAGTAAATAAAAATAAAAATACATATATAGTCACACGTATATAATGCGGACATTAAATGACAAATGAGGGAAATTTTGAGGAAGTGACTGATTGTAAACACCTGGGTATAATAATTACAAACAATAATGAAGTGCAGAAGGAGATTAAACAGTCTCAAATCAGAAAACGCATACTACTTGTATTACAGAAACTCTTGTCATCCCAATTTATCTCAAACATTTAACGAAGGATATATAAAACGGTATATTTATTTTAATGTGCTGATCAACAGCCCTAGGATTTCAGCGATCAACATACAAGTGCATAAAATACGAAAGTTATGAGAGAGAGAGAGAGAGAGAGAGAGAGAGAGAGAGAGAGAGAGGAGGAGAGAGAGAGAGAGAGAGAGAGATAATGAAAATGACTTAAACATTGGAATATAAGAAAACAACTGTTAATGAATTGAAGGGCTTAGGGCAGTAACATGATAAGCCACATTCTGTTAAGAAATGTACGAGTATTGAAATATCCATAAAATCATTTTTGTAAGTGCGCCAGTGATGAGTTAAAACATATAGACACACAATGTATTAACGACAATACTTCCCAATTAGTATTTATAATTTTTGAAACATTAAAATTCTTATATCTCGGAAAGAACAATATATGGTTTATCATGTTATTGCCCTAAGCCCTTTAATTAATGATACAATATCAATATTATGCCCACATCCCCGGTCGGGGCAGTTTTTCTGGGTGAGGTTTTTATCGGGGTTTTTCCTCACATGTAACACAAATGTCAGGAAAACTTTAAGGCCCAAACGGTCCCCGAAATCATATGGCCATCATCTTTATCATTATCATCATCATCAGCATCATCCTTCACTGGTGTGGAAAGCAACGGGAAGCTACCACACCTACACAATTCCCTAGTAAAGTTGCAAGCATAGCATGAAAATGCTATGATTGCAGTGAAGGGCCTGCCTTCGGGCAGAATTACTATGGATGGATGGAAATAGATGGTGAGGTAGGAAGTTAATTATCTATCTTTAGTCTACATCCGTAATTATATTAATGTAAATTGTCTTTTAATAAACATTTTATGAGCCTTGGGTATCTTTAGATTGTGCAGATTTTTTAATTTTTCTATGCAAATTATAAATTTAGTATGTTTCAATAATAATAATAACCCCTAGTGTACTGTCTGGAAACGCATGTTATTGTGCATTACAAGGACTCTTATCATCTGAACTTCCCTCAATAAATGTTAAACTAATAATTAACTAACTCCATGGCGCGACAGGCCTAGAAGGCCCTTATCCTACCAACCGGCTGCTGGCCTCACATCCGCATGTTGTGGCTAAGTTTTGGAAACCAACCACGGTCTGCATACCATTTGTGGGGGTTACGAAACCCAAAACCACGCTGACTGCTACCTTTGTGGGTAAGTAAACCACACTACTGCTACCATTTATGACGTTACAAAAGCAAACTACGCTCAGCGTAACACTTGGCCGGGATCGAGTTTTGTTAATGCTGTATTTATTAATGTGATCGTGATATTCAAAAATGTTATCGGTAAGAAAGCAGCCTGCCTCGGGCCCATGAAAGGCAGCTATTAATTCATCTTTCTTTCCCTGATGAACATACATACAAATATAAATTCTGATTACTAAATGCATACAGTGAGTGATTTTGTTATAGGATAGTGAGCAACTACTATACTTGAATAATAACAAAGGGGCGTTGTATAAAAGATAAGCTTTTAATATAAACAAGTTGAATATTAAAAATAAATAATAAATTAATAACATAAGATAATATTTGATCAATCAATCAAGCATAGCTTGTAGAAATAACTAAACAAATAACGTACCAGACATAATGCCACACTCACACAGATGTCCAAGCTTTTAGGAAACACTTCTTCCGTACATAGCTGGACTAACTCAAAATCGACCTCTTCTCGGTCTTAATCAACTTGTCTATACATAGACCACCATATTAACTTCTTAACTGCATGGTGAGTTAGAATTGGATTCCAATATTGAATCCGCTTTTAAGTAACTAAACGCCACTTGCTAGGCTGATCGAATGATGATGTTCGGTAAGAGTACAATGCATATAAAGGTTCGCCAGTAGAGGGGATAAGCGCTGTAGAGATGCGCGGCAGAAAGGATGAAAAGGGAAGGGGTAGCCACACGGAAAAGAGGACATTGGCATATTTCATAAATGTTCTGTAGTAGGGAGGAGAACAAAGATACCATACTGAACCGCAGAAAGGCACTTTCGGTTCAATGTGTTAATCAAAGAGGTAGACGATCATCCATAAGAACATTTTTTTCCACCATGGGGTGTCGAACCAGCTCATGTCCCTTTATTCTACACCAAGGCATATTGTCTTAACCACTCGGCTATGGTGGTATATAAAATGATGATTTTTCCAGAATTCTGGATGAGAATCACGATCTCAAAAAGAGGAGAAAAGATCACGAGTAATTGAGAATAAAGTCATTTGGAAAATTTTTGGATCCAAGAGAGGCGAACAGACAGGTGGATTGAGGAAACAACATAAACAGTGAACACTCAATTTAAGGAAAACCGGATATAGCAGGGCATTTGGCATAAATGGGGAATGAAAGAGGAGATGGGAGAAAACCAGGGGGAAAATCCCCAATAGATAGGTCAAGAATGAGACAAGTTAATAATGTTAATCATAATTTGAGGCACGTGAATTATATAGAATATGATTCGAAATCTTTAGCTCAGAATAAGGATAATGTGTTTTGTCCTTATGTACACTCGGCCATAGTTCAATATTGCTAGTGAGTCAGTTACTTAGTTACTAAAAAGTAACAAACTTACACTCCCTTACCATGAACATCAAAACCTAATTTTGGAACAAAAAACGGCGGCGTTTCTTATAATTTCCCCCATTCCATATATTTGAAATCGGACATTTGAATTGATACTTCAGTGCGCTTCCAGTTACGCTATCCAAGTAAATCTAGCACAAACATTTATTTTTCTTTATAAGTTATATATTTTATATTACTAGAGGTAGCGGGAACTCGGCCTCACTGCCCTCTAGTAGCTACTATAACAAGTAAGCAAATTAAAGATAATTCTTACGTTATAGCAGTGACGCTTCTTTATTTTGGTTTTATGATTAAATGCTTGGACGGGGATTTGAACCCGGATCTCTGAATTGATACTTCAGTGCGCTGGCAGTTACGCTATCCTAGTACATTTATTTTTCTTTATATATATATATATATATATATATATATTCTCTATTACGAGAGGTAGCGGGAACTCGGTCTCACTGCCCTCTAGTAGCCACTATAACAAGTAAGCAAATTAAACAGTGGTTTTACTTTATAACAGTGACGCTTCTTTATTTGGATGTTTTAATGAAATTTTTTACATTGAGCAATACAAGTCCAATATGACATGAAAAGAAACATAAATGCTCGGACGGATATAATACACTGACTATTATTCACAAATATCATGAATAGAATCAACGTACTGGAGGAATTGGAAATATTAAACAGACCAACAATGACCTGCTATCAAACGAGAGCACACCCACAGTACTTCAAACCCACTCTTTAAAGTTATAACGGACCAGCCAGTCTTACATTCGAAACATGCAGACATACTTTCTGCTGATGATGGGACTAGTCCCGAAAAGCCTACAGTAACTTCATGTTTCAACGGTGAGGAGACGGACATAAAAGGTATATAATTTTATATATAATTCTAAATTGTGAATAACACCTCAACGGAGTTTATAACGAATCTTAATAATGATGATTACCAAAGAAGGCCAAATATGACATGAAATGAAAAATAAACGCCTTAACCGGGAACTAGAGAGAGGGGGAGAGAGAGAGAGGCGCTATAGTCTGAGTGAACGTCAACTAGCTCGATTTGATTACCTAGCTGAAGAAATTTTCTTATGGAATTTCAGCCAATATTGTGGTGAATCGTGATGGATTTGTGTAACTATAGTGAGTAGAGACTCAAGACTGGGAAAAATAAGTATAAAGACTGGTTTAAGGCCCAAACGGTCCCCGAAATCATATGGTCATCGCAATCATCATCATTCATATTCATCTTAGGTTAGGCTTAGGGACTCTCCTGGCGCACCATTATCATTATCATCACCCGTAATATCATCGGGGCAACGTAACCCCGCCTTCCAGGCGCCCCAACCTCAGAAGTGGGTTACAAAAAAAAATATTGGTAGACTGGCTGAACACATATCACTCCTAAACTGGCTGGATCATCCACCTCTGAAAAATGACACGTGTGTATATGAAGCGAGCAACCGGCCTTCTGGTCCTGTCGTACCTATGATTTTTAGTGTTTAACGAAATCGAAGGAGCTATTGAATTTCTTATAGTAACTTTTTTGAAAAAAAAATTCAAATCTTCATGGACCCTACATAGTAGACAACCAAGAAAAAAAAACATGACAAATCTATATGTATGTGAGTGTGTGTGTGTGCGCGTGCGTGCGTGAGAGAGAACGCTTTAGGGACAGAAGTTTTTGTTTGTTCGGAAACAAACCCAGTGCATAGCGAACAGTAAGAAATGTAAGTTCGAGTTCGTTAACCAACAAAATCGGAGCAATAGGATTTCGGGTCAAGTTGAAATGAAAATTTAAAACCACTTTATCGGCCGCAATATTCGTTTTCCGCTACGAAACTCGTTATATGTCAGTGAAACAAAACTGCAAAGTTATTTTCTAAAAAAATCAGAGAATCCCGATTATTAGAAATAATGGCTTACTAATGACCCACATTTTAAAATTCGCTCTAGCACCGCCATCTTTTATCTCGATACATACGATTTAATTTACACAAGTATATTTTGTAAATCAGCAAAATCGGACCATGAATTCCACTTGCTGAGACGCAGTTCTTGGTTGTCGGACTTGTGTGATGGTATGTTTTTGCATGATCTAGAATTATTGTCGAAATGAAACTTCTAAAAACATGTTTTTACGTAGAAGTCACAAATTTACTTTTATTTATCGATTGTAGTAACAAGGAAATGAGAAGTGACCCTTTGATGTATCTGATGTGTGTAGGTGTTCGCCGCAAACATAGCATCCAGTCATGATTTGTGTCAGTCTGTAGTCGGGTCAATGCGCTGAATCCAGTTTTTGAATTGTAACCTGGGGGAATCACTAACGGTACATCCATGTTATGAATGAATGAAGAAGATAACTAAATAAATCTCATCTCATCGCCTAGTTTGACCTTTACCATGTTTATCTATAACTTTTACACCTTCCGAGTCAAAGAGGGACAAGATATGGAAAGACTGTTTATAACTCTGGAAACATACGTATAGGCATGATGCGTGATTATCTCAGAGTCCGAGTTATCTCCGAGACAGCAAGAATATTTGAAGAGTACTGAGAAAGAACCAGGTAAGTCACATTTCTGTCGAAAAGGGGTTTGAGGTGTCATTAGATTCTCCATGGAAAGCACTACCCCAAGGTCTTATCTACCTACTCAATTATGTTTGATCAAATTTATAAAAATTGGTTTTATAAATAATTTGCATCATGCTATTTTTTTTACTCCTAACAGAGGGATTCAGAGTAGTGGGGGGAATGGTGGAAGGATGAGAAAGAATGTCCTTGACCTGACTTGCCAGAGTGCAAACACTATAGCAGTAAAGGTGGGTACACATGTTCAAGCATGCTTATACACGAACATTTCTACAAGCATACACAAATACGGTAAAAGCATGCTTGCACAAGTATCAGTTTGTGTTTGAAAGATGTCGAGTATACGGTTGAAGATACACTCGGTTTGGTTGCCACATGTCCTGCCCACCGCAGTTTACGAGACTTTACTGTTCTTATTACATCTGGTTTGTCTCTTTGGTCCAAACATTTTACAAAACATGGCGAAAATAATAAATATATAGTCGCGTACCGAAGCCAAACGATTTAAGGTATGATACATTGGTGCAGAACTAGAGGACTTGCTTTGGTTCGAGTTTCCATGGGAAAATAATTTGTATCATGTATTTCTGCCAGTACGGGACGGTGTCCACTCAGCATCGTAAGAAAATCGGTTAACAAACCTAGCTAAATACCTGGGGACCCGACATGCTAACCGCATTTTACATATATAATGGCTAGATGATCATCCACTTCTATGACTAACACATGCGGATGTGAGGTCAGCAGCTGGAAGGTGGGGAAAAAATCCTTATAGGACTATCGTGTTATAGGGGAAAATAAATACATTAATTACCAGGTCCATTCCATAATATCATTAAAATCAGTTTAAATCATGTTTAAATTCTATAGAAAACACGTAACAAACAGAAAAATAGTGGATGCACCTAAATATCATAGATGCTATATAATCTCAGATTTTAAAGCGATCTTAAGTAAGAAAAAAAATATAATGTAACAACTTGTTAAATATTTACAGTCGTTATGAAACAGAGTCTCAAAGTTAGTTTGTTAAGAAAATGGGTCACAAGTATTTTTCTTGTCACACCCGACATTTCCCTTGGCTGTCATCATTACTTAACCCAGATATAACACGACATGTGTCGCACAACACGTACATTCCAATAATTCGATATACCTCGTACACACCAAGGTAACAAACATTGCCAGTTTTATTCTAATACATTATTTTGTCCTCCTTTATGAGGAACGGTGACAATTAATTTTATTTCTAGTTTTAACGAATTCCGTTTAATGTAACTGTTTAGGTTGTACTCATGTAAAGATTTGTTATGTTCTTACAAATCTTCGTCGATCCTACTTACGCCTACCAGACACCGAAAATGACTTTGATAAAAATGTCATTACCATATTCCATACACCAAATTAGTCCATTGTTGACCGGTTTCGGTTGCAGTTAGAGCAGAGTTCATAAGACGTGTCTGTAGACTTCCATACGTCTCCGTCGGCGTCCCTGTATTCGAGCACTTCTTGAGCTGACTTTTTGTTTTTCCTAGCCAAACTTAGCATATAGCAATAAATTAAGAAAAGTAAGATCGAGTTAACTAGCAAAATCGGATTTTTGGAAGGGGGAGGAGTTAACGTGAAGCTAAACTTTAAAAATCGCTCTAGCTGGCGCAATTTTAGTTTTATCGCAACGAAACTCGGTAGGCATATATGCAATTTGAATAAAACAAGAAAGATATTAACCAAAAATCATAAAATCGGACCATTAGGAGTAGGGTTCAACCCCAAAGTCGAAATTTATAGTGGCTCCATATTTGTTTCGCAGCGTATCATGGGATCAAGCATTTAAGTAAACAAAGTAAGAATCGAGTGCGTTAATTAGCATTATTGAACCTTTAGGGAAGGAGGATCATCTGAAACCAAAAATTTGAAAATTGTTCTAGCGGTCGCAATTTTTGTTTCTTCGTAATGAAACTGCAGACAAACGATTTATTTGACCAAATAAAGATATATTTAGTAAACCAAAATCGGACTATAAATTCGATTTGTTGAGTATGCAGTTCCTGTGACGGACTCTAATACTGTGAAAACTGCCAGGAATCTATATCATATTACACTTCTTTCTAAATAGGCCTAATAAGTGCTAACTCACTAGCAGCCATCCCATTCGTGGTCTATATACTGGACGATTCTCCACTGATTTTCATATGAGAAGAAATAGCCTTAATGTAGCCCCTGTGTAGTATAAAATAGTTCAAATCATCTATTCTGTCCAGAGAAACTAAACTGTAACTTTATAAAACACTGGTGACAAAGTATTAAAACATTATTTAACATTGCTTATTATTTTGTAACTTAGTTTTTAATGTCTTATTTTGAAAGTTTACATTTAAAATAAGACATTATAAAATGTGTATTTATATACAGATTTTTAATGTTTGCACATCTTTCTGTCCCTAAAGTTTTATTTCCCTTCTCCTCTCGTCTCTATCCATCCATTCCGGTCCTCTTGTTCTCATTCCAGTTCTAATTTCTTAACATAATTACAAAATAATAAGCAATGTCAAAAACTTTTTTTTTTTTGCTGTTTTGAAAAATTTTGTTTAAAATAGGCTTACGAGGTTTTAGAAGTAAGGTGACGGTAAGCAGCTGAAACATGGACACCAAAACACAGAAGATGCAATTGCATTAAAGTTATTTGAAAGAAAATATATTATAAAATATATATGGGCCCTATACGAAAGTGTAATATGGAGAAAAAAAATTAATCGAGGAATAGAACATATTTGTAAAATATAGGATATTCAAAAATGTATAAAATCACACTGAATTAACTAGGATATGTTTTATAGATTGAATGAAGTTAGAATGGCCTTAAATAGTATAATGCTTGGAATTAAAATAAGAGGTAGACTAAGGAAAAAGTGGCTTCAAGAATTAGAGTGTGACATTGATAAGAAGCAAATTAGTAAATGGAAAAAAGGATGTAATGAAGAGAGATGAATTCAGGAGAATTGTGAAGGAAACCGAAGTTCAGCCTGAACCGTAGAGATGAGAAAGAAAGAAAAATATCAAAATGTTACAACAATTACCGTACATAGGTCATATTTTCTAGTCCAGAATATGTCAGAAATTTTCAAAATATATCGCTATATGAACAAAGCTAATTAATTGTGTTTGTTATACGAAAAATGTAGGAAAATATTGCTTTAATAAAGTAATAATTCATTATTTCCGCTAATATGTGAATGCAGTAGTAATAACAATTATTTATTAAATAAAATTATCAAAGTTTTATATGATTTTCATAAAAATATTTATATTATTCAACATTCGTAATAACTGTTACGACATGTGTACCTTCTTCAGACGAATGCCCTGATTAATTAAATAAATAAATAATAATAATAATAATAATAATAATAATAATAATAATAATAATAATAATAATAGACTCTTTAAGATTCCAGATTGAGAAAAAAAGCAATTTTATCAGGTAGCAAATGAAGGTCCAAAATTCTATATTAAGACAATGGCGCGAAATGCCTAGAAGGCCCTTGGCCTACCAGCCGACTCCCGGCCTTACATACACATGTGCTTATCACATAGGTAGACGACCATCCAGCCAGTGTAGGGTGACATGTGGTCAGCATGTCGGGTTCCCCAGCCGTTATAGCTGATTTTGTCAACCTGAAGCCGATACTTATTGTAGCTACCCAAATTCTCGCGATGCTTGGTTGGTACCGGTCCCATACTGCTTGAAATTCGATAAGAAATTTTCGACTTCATTAAATATAGACAATTGGAATGGATTGCATGAAGAAGATTGGGAGGATGGAAATGAATGGACGAAAAAAAGAATGTATGTGCTAACACTTTGGATAAAGGAAGATGGATTATACTTTGTAATCCTGTTCAATAAATAGATAAATGATAATAATAATAATAATAATTATTATTATTATTAGTAGTAGTAGTAGTATTATTAGTATTAGTATTATTAGTAATAGTAGTATTAGTATTATTAATATTAGTATTGTTATTAGTATTAGTATTGTTATTAGTATTATTATTGTATTAGTATTGTTATTAGTATTATTATTGTTATTAGTATTATTGTTGTTATTAGTATTATTATTGTTATTAGTATTATTGTTGTTATTGTATTATTATTGTTATTGTTATTATTGTTATTGTTGTTGTTATTGTTATTGTTATTATGGAAGCAGAGGAAAGCATAATTGAAAGAACTGAGGAAAAGGAATTAAAGTGGTTTGGACATGTTTTAAGAATAGAAGATGAGCTGTGGCCGAAAGAACTATATTAATGGCATCCGACCAGAAAGAAGAAAAGAGGGAGAATTAAGTTAACATGGAAGGAAAACATGACAGTAATGCAAGCAAGAGGGCTAAGCATTGAAGATGCCCAAGATCGTAGATTTTGGAGATTTGGCACGGGAAGACAGTAGCAGCTGTAAAAACCGAAGATATAATAATAATACTAATTATTATTATTATTATTACCCGTATTTAGGTTTATTACAGCTTACGTTGTTTCCTGATTCCTTATGTTTCACGGTCCAGCTAGTAGATTTCTGTTTTGCATGTCTAAATAAACACTATCACTCCAGCGCTTCTTGGATTTTGTTCCTTCCATCTATCCTTCTTGGAATCGATTTTCCTCCATTCTTTGTAGATAATCATACTATAGTAAGCCTGTTTGTCTCAATTGTGTCTATGATGTTTCTTCAGCTTCCATCATTTGTCGGATCACTTGGTTAGGTAAAATTATTCTATTATTTAAAAGTCTCTGGCTTGCAACTCCGAAGATCCAAGGCTTGCTGAAGGCCACCATGTTAACGTAACCCAGTAGTTCAACTATAGTTTGTTTTCATATCCTTGGCTATTTAGTTGTCCTCTTGAGACTGAATAGACTCCATTACGGATCCTATAACCGAAAGAAAAATTATGTACAGCCCAGTACCTAACCCGGAACCTCTGGGATGAGTTTCTGTGCTCAACAGAGGCTTTATAGGGACGAAATTATGCAAGATTGAAAGTGCTGTCAAAAAATATTATGTCGGGTGGTTAGCTAGTCATTTCCTCTAACCATATTGCACATACGGTATGTATTTTTTTCATGGTAATGCGTTCTGTCGTACATACAGGAATGACGGTCATTATTGATAGTTAAATTTCCTAAATTTCAGGGTTGCCAACATATAAATAACTATACTATAATATTACAAATTACTTATCTAGGGCCGAAAGGTAAAACCACTGCTCTTTATGTATACTACGTACAACATATATACAAAAATATAACCCAAAAGATAGTTTTAAATAAGCATTATACAAAACAAATCACTGCATTTTAAATGAACTGAACTTTAATTGATACAATATTGAAAGCTGACTTAACAAAAGACAGTAGGTCTACCGGTACCTGAATAATTTTTAGTCCTTGATTTTGAAGTTGAAGGTTGTACAATTATTGAATGTAATTGGAATCGTACTCTTTCCCAAACTTGGAGATTCTTCCAAGCTAATTGAACTTTGAACCTCTCTGCAAGATGACAGTACAGCAGTTCTCGGACGAAGTTTATGGAATGGCAGTCTTGCTGGAAGTTGCAACATTCTTCTGGATGCTGGTACCAGTAGTGCTGTTCTCGTTTATATCATCTTGGCAGACTGCATTTTGTTTTGCATGGAATCCTCCACGTACGTCTCTGCTACAGTAGACGATTACCAACCAGCATGGCGTTTTAGAGCAAGAATATCGGCTCCCGTATCTACTAATAATGTCTTTCTAACGGAATGTCCAGTGTTTAAATTTTGATCTTTCATATTTAAAAACTTAGCAATCGTTGTGTACCGTGCAGAAGATGCTTTTTGTGCGTGTGCTGGACATATCTGTGTGTTGCCCTGCGATAGCTCTGTTCCACCGGTCTCTGCTAGTGTATCTGTGTCTACCTAATCCTTTCCGAATACACCCTTCCTCCTTCACTTCCTTGGTTACGTGCGCCGGCGCAGTGCTTGCGCCGACGTAATACCTATCCGCGACACGGAACGATCCTTGTCAGCTGATTTAGGAGGTTCCGACCGTCAGTCATCCCTTCTGGGCTCATCTTTAGTTGCGGCGTCTGTCGCCGAATATTTGGTTTCCTCCGTGTTCCTGCAAGAAGAAAATAGACTTCGAGACGTAGAGCGTCATGGAGGAATTAATATTCAGTTTGGAGAGAATGCTGCATGAATGTTATTTGATATGAAATGTTCTTTATTATTGTCATGTCATTTACTTAGGACTCCTTATATCATTTGCTATTTATGTGTCCAGTTAAAGAAACTATTTATGCTGTATATTTGTTCATTTAACATTGACTTATATATTTTTTTATTTAAATATATTCACTGTTTTATATGCTGTGTTTTCATTTATGCAATAGATCACTTGAACCTTGGTTTAGCAATAGCTTGATATCATACTTAGTGTTCCCGTTAAGTACTCATGATTGTAGATTATTTTTTAGTTCCGATTAATATATATTTATAGAGATTGGATCATAAATGCCTGCTAAAGTAATGAAACAACTCCGTGAATATCTTGGGCCCAGCAACCCAGATACTCTGCTTATAAAGTTATTTAGATTACTGTATTTATCTCCTAGTTCTATGTATTCACGCGACTCTTCATGCTAAGTCTTATTTATGGACATTGGTGAGCGCTATAATCTATATGTCTGTTGTAGTTATTTATTCTATAAAGAGCTTAATATATACCCAGAGCACATTAGGTCCCCGTTTCTCCCCGTGTATTTGTAGGTATCTGTCCCATAGAATTTACCCCCACAACTTGATTTACACATTTTCTACTACAGTAATGAAGAAATAATCTCTGCAAAGTACAATTTGTAGGTCTCAATGTTGCATACTTCCTAAATATTTCCAACAATATAACTTCTCTATCGGCCTATCAATAATTGTAAACATAGACTAGTGTACGTCTTTGTATTCGGTATATTCACAACGCTAACAGAGCCCTTATCTTCAATGTCATCAACTCTCAAATTAGTAAGCTCGTCTCTCCGACAGGCCCCGGCGATCCCTATCATCACAGCTACATTCATCATTAGAAAGGAGCTTCAATTAAAAACCTATTCATCTCTCCTGTACTGAAAACTTTAGATTTTTTAGCTCATGTCCAATATTAGTCTTTTTGAGGAAGCTAACTAGTGTAACAAAATCTGCAATATTGATACCTTCTTTAAATTTACCATCATCTTCAGCATTGAATATTCTGACCATAAACTCGCTGGCGACTTTAGTGTTTCACTCCTGAGCACGAAATAAGCACCATACTTTCTTTCACTTACAGTACAATTCTCCTCCAGCCACTTTCTGATTTTTTTTTTTTTTTTTCATATCTTGATTTAGATTTCTGTGGCACTAAAGAAGCACACCCAACTTTCCACGCTACTTCAGTTTCCTTTTGATTACCACCACTTTATACCTGATTGATGTCACGGTCTGCTCTAGTCTCAATTAAATTAATTTCGGCATTTAGCGTATATTGGCCAGACTGCTAACGTCAGTCAGTTGTTTATAATGAACGCAAATATTTCCAACAAAGATGTTATTATTTTACTGTTATTTATTATTTTGAAAATACCATCGTGCAAAATGTAATGTACAATACACGTTTGTGAAGTGTTTCACAGAATCTCGGAAATTAATAGCCTCGCTATCGCTCGGTTATTAATCATTTCCTCCCTTCTGTAAAAACCACTTTCCAACCTCGCATTGTAATATACTATTTGTTTTATATCATGTCCCGATTTAATAGTTTACAAATACGCCTGAAATTAAATATTACTGTACCATGGTTAGTGGTCCCTTTCATTAGATTAACATCGCCATACATTTTGAGTATTTGATTGTCGCTGGCCACTGTGCCGCCAATAATAACTGGGACTATCGAAACCGGAGATTAATGGAAGCCCGGGCATAAGCTCCCCGTACATTCCTATCCTGAGTTAATATTTTCCAATCATCCACTTTATAATTAACTTCCTTAATGTTATTCTCCCACCTAGTTCTTGCCCTACCTACTGAGTGCTCTCTCCCTAATGTTCCTACAAGAAATTGCCGGGCCTCTCAAATATCGTTACCCATTCGTGCCAAAAATTATTATATCTGATTTCCCACAAAGATCCTGTAGCTCGTGTTATGAAGTTTTATCCATTCACCTGTCAGTTCGCTCCTCTTTGGTACAACATTTTTTCTAAAGAACTTTATTCTCAAATACTCGTACTTTTTTCCCTCCCCTAAAATAAGAATCCACGTTTCACATCCATATAATTAGAAGAATAACCGTTTTATATATGTGGTTAAACTTTTCTTAGAATAGTTTGGATGACAAGAGCCCTTTTAAATGATTGATAACATGCATTTCCAGTGTTGAGCCTGTGTTTAATTTATTCCTGCACCTCTTTTCTGTTTTTAATAATTATTGTTCATAGGTATTTGAATTCAGCCACTTAAAATGTGCACCCATAATGTGAAAGTTATTTTTCTGTTGTTTGGGGGCCAGTAAGTTTGATCGTTTCTTCAAAAGACGCCGTTAAATGCAGATTGTTGACAGTGAGCAAAAAGATTGCGTAAAGTTTGTCATGCCGAATATTAACATAATTATGAATGGGAGAATAATATTGTAATATTCACAAAAACAGATGCAACTTTCGCCAACTTATGAATAAACCATGACAGACTAATTAGTAATTTTAGAGGTAAACAAGCAAGGGAAATGAATATAAATTAAACTGTAATTTCATATCATCAATACGTATTTCATTATAATGTTAATTAAAAAATAAATCATTTCACGTTACAAATGAATTTGTAATATTTGTGATAACATTTGCATTTCATTATGTGATTTGACAGTACTGAATGAATCGACTTTCATTTGTTCAATAATTGTTATAAGTAATAATGTAGGAGTAAATGGCTAACAACACATTCGTAGGTTTATGCAATGATTAATTTTTGTTGGCATATATTTTGGATATATTACTTTAATTGGTATTTTACGTTCAAATAATACTAAAGGCCTCAACGCTCGGTATTAGCAAGTTCATTATGAGCATATTTAGGTGTCTCAATTGTTGAATAGGACTGCTTATTAATTAAATATACCGTATTTGCTCGCGTAATTCGCGCACTTTTTAATTTACTTTGGCCACTGAAAAAATGGGGAGCGTAAAATTAGAGTCTTTTTAAAATTAGAAGTCCTGTTCTGAGTTATCTCAATTATGGTTATGTACGTATAGTATTTACGAATACAGTAATTTTTCCATTTCTTATAATTTTATAGCATAACAGTGTAGGTAATCTTGAATTATACAAATAATAATCATGCAACAATAAATCTATAAACAATAATAATATCATACAAATGAAACAATTCAAATATAACAATTATTTTGCGCGTCTTTTTGTTTCCTCCAATAACGCACGTTGGATTCGAGAACTCCGAATTCTCTTTCTGCTGCACGATTGCCGAAATGTCCAACGAAACTTATCACTTTCAATTTATGTGAATTTTTATTCTTTCCCATCTTGAAATACCGTATAAATGCAAGTCCACATTAGAAGTGTTGAAAGTCAACTGAAATACCGGTAGACCTATTTATTTTTCTAAAACTTATCTATACCAAGGGCAGCGCTTTGGGTTTCTTTGCGAAGCAGGTAGCTCAGTTGTTAGTGGATGACCTACTTTGGACTGTAAGAATTGGTAATAAAATTCAGGGAAGGAAAATCCCTACTGCACTGAAAAGAAAACGAACCCAAAATGTATGCACAAAATACATGGAGCAAAATCAAAATGATTTCTTAAAATTAGGGGGCGCAAATTACGCGAGCAAATTAGGTACTGTATTTCGACATAATCGAATATATACAAATGAATGTTTGTTTGTTTGTTCGTACTTAATGCGCGGCCATACCGTTGATCCGATTGTGATGGGGCTTTTTGCAAAATGTTCAGGAGATTGCCAGGATGAATATAGGCTATAAGAGAGTTGTGGTACTCAACTCCTACACCCTTAAAAATCGCCCTTTGTAGTGCAAACGTGAAAAAAGCAACTCTTTGGACGCTTAAATGGCTTACGCTGCCTAAACCATAACGAATACACAAAATTGATGTAAACAAAATTGAATATCTAAAAAAATTCTACAAAAAAAAGTCCGCCACAGCATATGTTTATCTCTTACGAATAACTCACAATAACAATTTGTGTCTTTCATTGATGCCAAGAAAATCGAGACAAGTACGTAGATTCCTGTGCAACCGTAGCAGCAGATGGCGGGTATACTTTTACGGATAACTCACAATAACGAATTTTGTCTTTTAGCTCATTTATGCCAAGAAGATCGAGATAAGTAGATTCCCGGGCAACACCGAGTAATTAGCACGGGGATTCTTAAAATAATTAAGATGTGCATTTATAATTATGTTTATCTTACTTATTCAACTAATCATAAGAAGTACATCAATTTTTTAATTTCAGCTCATTTGTGCCAAGAAGATCGGGATGATTAGATTCCCGGACAACGCCGGGTAAACAGCACGCGGTATTTAAAAATAATTACGATATACATTTTTTCTTATACTTAACTAAACATAAAACACATTAATTTTCGTATTTAAGTCAGGGATAATCCATATCAAATCGGACAGCAAAAAATCCTGCAAATTATTTTTTTAATTGTATGTATCCCTAAATATAGTGAATACATTTATAAACGTATTAATATCGAAATTTAATTTTTACATTTATAGGTTCGTAGTTATATGATCTAAAATTATCGTAAACATGATAAACTAAAACGTTTACTAATATTTCTGAAACGGTAAACAGCAAAAATGTGTTTCAAACGTATTTATGTAGGTGATATCTTGTAGTTTAAGGGTGTTATTTTTATAATTAGGATATTTTTATTTTCGGTGTCAATTTTGTATTTTATGGCGGTTTACTGCAGTACATATCAAAAAATGAAAACGAAAAAAAATACAGGATACTACTCACATAATAAGGATTAATGTCCAGCAATTACCTTTTTGGAGAGTTGAATAGTTCAGACAATATAAATGTTTTTATTCTATTTTCGTAAAAAAAACTCGCGGGTCCACGGCGCAGCAGATTCATTTCACGACCAAGGTCGTGCGCGTACTTTACTGAAAGACCTTCATCAGTGACTTTTTCAACTGCCATTAAATCGAATAGATTATTATATGTTCTGCTTAATGGAACAGTACCGTAAATTTATAAAAGTGGCGATATTTTAATTCTTACGCAGTAGATATTCATTTATCAAATGTTATTGCTGAAGTGAGAAGTAAAGAGCTCTGTTACTTACGTTTACTGTGAATCATTAAACAAATTATTTATAAGTAACTCACTCACTGGCTCTGTGGAACCTGTAGGTTCATGGCAGCGCGGACATAAGCTCTCCATACATCCCATCCCGAGCTAACGTTTCCCAATTATCAACTGTATAATCTACTTCCCTCAAATCATGTATAATGTTATTCTTAGTCTTCCAACTGGGCGTTTTCCCTCCGGTTTTCCTACCAGAAGTTTCCAAGCACTTCTTTCATCCCCCAATCGTGCCACATTCCCTGCCCATCACAGACTACGAGACTTAACTGTTCTTATTATATCCGGATTCCTATACATATCATTAGCTCACTATTATGAAGTTTTCTCCATTCACCTGTCTGTTCATCTTTTTTTTATCCAAAAAAATTCTAAGAACTTTATTCTCAAATACTCGGAATTTTCTGTCCTTTTTTAAAAGAAATTATTTATTTTGTTACAATTTTTTCATTACAGTTTAAATGTAATATTATATAATAAAAACTCTTACATCATTAATTGAATAAACTGGTATACATTTTTATTATGTTATAATTACTAATTTCAATCTTAATAACTTTTTATTCAGTATACTGTGTTGTACCCTGAAAACTTTGACGAAATAGTATTGTTATAAGATATCACTTCCAAATAAAACCGAATGTTTTGATACTCGTACCACTTCCTACCAAGCGATAATAATGCAGGGTCAGCAAAGTCTTCCTTAAACATCTGGCTTTCCATCAACAATTCTCAAGTTCAGATTCCATACTAGGCAGTTGATTTACATCAGTGCGTGTGTTTAGTACATCTCGTCATTTTAAGTGTCACAGTCAAATTTAAAATAATATTGTTTTTAACTAACAAGTTTGCAGATCTACAAAGACCAAATGGTGAGTTAGAAGTTAAATATAATTTTAATTATGCTTATATTAGTATACAATAGTTATTAACAATATTATGTGTTAATATATATTTTTACAATTTCTTAAATGTTTCTGGAATGAGAGAATAATCGTAGAGGTATACATTTTGTGTTATTAAAGGAGAATAATGGGATGTTTAGACATAAAATTAAACACCATAACAATAATTTAGCTTATAATATAAGCTAATATTATCGTGCATTTTAATATAATCTTATATATGTCATGAGTAGGGGATGCAAGATCAGTAAGTGATACGAAGCCAATAAAATATATTTATATCTCTTAAATATTACTTGCAACAGCATGAAAATTGTTATAAATTATTATCGATAGCTTAACATTACTTGCAATATTCAATATCAGACATTGGTGTAGGGTACAAGTACAAAATATTACAACACATTGCAAAACTACACTCTAGGATATATTTTTTTAATAGGCCTACCAGCTTGAATTCGTAGGTGCTTAGTAATTTAAATTTAACTATACATTAGCCAAAATCAGCACAAAATTAACCGCCTACTGAAGATATCAATGAAGATTTTTATATTTAATGACGTTTATTATGTAGCAATTTATTTCCTACGTACCATACATTTACGACACGGGACTCACGGATTTCCTTTCTTCTGGAGAAAGCTACATTCAATATTGTTACGCTTTTAAAATTCCATTGATTCCTATCGGGTTTGAACCCGCGAACCTCGAATCGGAGGCGTGCAGAGTAACCACTAGTCCACGATGATAATGATGTAATAATTGTAATAATGATAATAAAAATAATGTAATGATGATAATAACAATAAAAAATATTTGTAAGTGCGCAAAGGACTATTACCAAGTAGCTCCGTCATTGTTTGTACTAGCGAGCGATCTTCACTCACGCGAAAGGTATTGCGGGCAGTCTACACATAGGAGATTTTAGGGAAAATAATTATTTTTGGTAGTTTCCTTTCAAGACTCCACTTTAATACTAATTACAAAAAAATAACTGGTGTTCAGGTAATAATGTGGCACTTTTTGATTTTATAAAATGCATATTAATTGCATTTACGCCCTTCAAAAAAACGTAAATATTAACATACTCATTTTCAAGCGATAGAACATGAAATCATCTGTAATGTGAATATCTTTTCAAGTTGAGGGAGTAGTTATACTTCGAGAAATTTATTTTATAAAAGAGACTATTTAAAACAATACGATAAATTGACAGCTCTATTACTCTTTAATTACACCAAGGCAAGACTTGAAATTCGGTTAAGATATTCAGTATATCATAAAGTTTCACTGTAAAAAAATTGTAAAGTTTTAAAGATGTGAGTTCACTTTTCACAATTTTTTTGCCGATTTCGTATGGTATGTCCCGTCAAGAAGATCGGGATAAGTAGATTCCCTGGCAAAGCCGGGTAATCAGCACGGGGTATCTAATAAATATAAATGTATAATTATTTTTCTCTTATTCAACTAAACATAGAAGCACATTCATTTTCATTTATTTAGGCGTAGCAGCCCACGCCGGGCATTTGCTAGTATTAAGTAAAATTAATGTATGCACATTACAAGGATTGTAAATGTTTTATTAATTCGATTAAAAAATCAGCTAATCCGTAAAACTTCATTTTAACGTACGTATCGGTAACTATAAATTGTTTATTTTTATGATTTATTTATTAATTTTAAGATTTTCTATTAATAAGTGGTTTATTCCGTAATTTAAAAAAATAATAATAAGAAAGCAAATTGTATTCTTGAACTTACTTTTATTTGTAAAAAAATATTTAAATGTAATTTTGTAAATGAAAATGTTGAAAGGCCTATCTGTCAATATTGAAAAAGGGGTAAAAATGCTGCTGCTGCTGCTGATGATGATGATAATAATAATAATAATAATAATACTATTTTATTAGGAATATTCCACAATACAGTGTTTCTACTTCAACCCAAAGTGATTTGTCGCCAGAGGTTCCTGTCTAAAGCATCTTCTTCCCTCAAATCTCTAGCTTGTAATATAATACAAATGTAATAATAATAATAATAATAATAATAATAATAATATAATAATAATAATACTAATTCCATACATCCCTAATCTGAGCTAATGTTTTCCAATCATCCCCTTATAATCTACTACCCTCAAATCATGGTTAATGTTGTTGTACCACCTCACTCTTGGTCTACCAACTGGGCGCTTTCCTCTTGTTTTCCTATAAGGAATTTCCATGGCCCTTTTCCCTGAACATAGCAGTCTTCGAGTCTTAACTTTTTTATTATATCTGGTTTCCCATTAAGTGCATGTACCTCACTGGTATGTAAGTCTTCTCCATTCCCCTATCTGTTCATCATTCTTTGGCCCATTTTTTTTTCTTAAGAGCTTTATTCTCAAATACTCGTAATATTTTCTCCTCCCTTAAAGTAAGAGTCCATGTTTTGCATCCATATAACTGGAAAAATAAGTTTTATATATGGTAAGTTTAATTTTTTTGAGAGAAGTTGGGACAACAAGAGTCTCTGTATTGCAAAATAGCATGCGTTACCAGAATTGAACCTACGTTTAATTTCTTCATGCAGCTCATTATTGTTCGTAGGTAACTTATTTGAATTCAGCCACATTAGTATCTCTATAATAATAGGAAGAAGCGCGCACAAATGTGCGTTATATTTTGTCTTTACTGTATAGTCCGGTCAAAATAGACATTTTAATTTACAAAAATTCGCATAGAGCTGAAAATAGGTATGAATGTTGGGAACATCATTATAAATGAAATGAGAAAAGTCCACATCGACACCACATCTGCAAAAAAAAATGTTCAAGGTCACAGTTCGCGAATTTGAGTTTGTTTGCATTTTCCAGCCAAACCGTAAGTTTTATCATAAAAATAGGCCAGACAAAAGTTGTAGACCATGCGATTGTCTACACAAACTGTTCTTGAATTTTTTTTTCATAAGAATCACCATTCTTGAGACATCATGATTCTAAAATTTGAAGAAGTCGTATAGGCCTAATACATAATATGCACACATTTCCGCACCACCTATGAGTACTTGACACATTTTTTTTAGTGTGGTGTCTTCGGAAGGTATACTCCACGATCTATTGTGATAAGTTTTATTAAATAATATTCTGTTAATTAAATAATGGTACTATTGGGAATGATTTAAGTGACAAAAATTATTCATAATTCCGGCTGATGTTAATCTGACTCATAATCTTGAAATTCTACTACGGCAGTAAGTCTTGTTAGATTTCTTCTTGTTCTTCTTGCTGGATATTTGTTAATTGTTCTGAGAAAGATGTATCAGTTGTTTCCTCATTGAAATCATATAAATCTTCATCTGTTCCATTTGATTCAACATCGGAGTAAGACTGGCCTTGACAATTGGTACATACTGGTGAAGAAAATAATCCGACTTTTTTATAGCCACATTTTGCATTACAGCCCTTTTTGCAATTGCAAAAAATTGTGTTAATATTTGTGGAGCAGGTGGGAGTAACGTTTGAATTGGTTCCAAATGATTATATATTAATTGACCCAATTGCAATTTTGATTTGAAATATCTAGGCTAACAGCAGTCATAATACTGTGACTGATATTAGTACATACAAGTTTTAATAGTTCTAGTTTAAATTGTTTATTTTTAAGAATTACCTGTTCCAAAAAAAATAATAAGTCAATGACTCCGGAATATCGCTGTTAATATTTTCAAACATTCAACTAGGCGGGGGGTAATTAGTATTATCGAATACTAGAGATTGAATGTCCTCTCGAATGATTGCTGCTGCGGCTTTGCTGATTTTAAATCGTTCTTCCTTTTCACTTCGACTTTTTTCTCATACCAAGCTTGGTTAAGAATATCGTAATGATCATACTTTAACTTCAATCGAATCTTAATTGATCTATTATCTAAAGCTGGATTTTTTACAATTATTTTTTAATTTTTCCAATGGAAATTGGCAATCATCGTTTTTTTCTCCATCGCAACATTAGTAGGTTCATCTTGAGAACGACCGATTTTACCCCCAGTGGGGTCTCAAGAAGGAATTATAGCAATTATTATGGTACCTTACCTCGGCAGTAACTAAGTCATATTCGTACTGAATACGTGCAGTAAAATGTTTTGCTACGTCATCAGAACGAGTCCGAGCTGCCTTCAGAATGTATTTTTTAAATTCAAGTGTAGCAACTTTATGAATTTTAGTCTAACATTTTGCGCTTTTTTTTTCTCAGCCTCTTAATTCGCTTCTTCTCTACAAAATAAGCAATATTTTTAAAACAAGAAACGGATCCATTTACGCGTGCTCTAGGACCAGGTGGACTGATTTCAGATGTACTGGTTTGCTCCATCTCATGCGGTCTTTTAACTCTTCTGAGTGTACATTTTACGGCACTGCACATGAATTATCACGGATTTCTTGTCCTTCAGGTATTCAAAAAATCCATAATTTCTTTCAATACTTGAATCGATCAAAGTCTTCATTCCACGATCAACAAAAACTGTTTAATTTGCAGTCAAAGGTTTACTACAAACAAAGCAAAATTGCGACATTTTCTTAATTATTGAACAGCACAAATTGTTTTAAGAAATATTATTAACAAGCACGTGTATCAATAGCCACGTATATTCACTGTAAATGAACACTATACTAAAAGTCTTTCGTTTATGTCTTCCAGAAAAAAAAACAGCTATATGACTGTCGCCACCCGGACAAAAATAAAATAGTCGGCAGATGTTGCTTAAGGTTATACGGGCCAATTAAATTAGGGACTGAGTTTATTTTTTCTCACATTCATATAATATATAATTTGTATATATAAGTTATTCAACCATGTGGCAAGAAGTAATAGACTCGTGAGTATTAAAACGTACCATTAATAGTAATAACTGGAAGGCGCACAAACGTGCACACGAGTCTATTACCAACATAGAAACCCAAACGCATGGTACCTACCCTTCTAAGCTATAATGAATAACATATACATTCGGAGTGGGGATGGGAGGAGTCATCGCCCTTATAAGGCAAGGACGCGTGTGAAAACACTCTCACGCTCCTACGTTCTACAATAGTCAAGTTCGTCAGTAACAGTTCGCGAAGGTGATAATAAAACACGTGGGTGAAAGTAATTCATCAACTCCACTCCGAGTGAGTTAAATATCAAACATTGTAAATACCATTGTACACACAAATTGTACAATAAATTGAAATAAAATGTGTATAATATAAACATCCCTGAGTGATCATATTCTACCCGGAGCGAACCGGCACACATGGCGCCCAACGTGGGAGGTTCGAATTAATCTAATAGTGGCAATTATGTGGCAAGAAGTAATAGACTCGTGAGTATTAAAACGTACCATTAATAGTAATAACTGGAAGGTGCACAAACGTGCACACGAGTCTATTACCAACATAGAAACCCAAACGAATGGTACCTACCCCTCTAAGCTATAATGAATAACATATACACTCGGAGTGGGGGTGACGACCTTATGGGAGGAGTCATCGCCCTTATAATACAAGGACGCGTGTGAAAACACGCTCACGCTCCTACGTTCTACAATAGTCAAGTTCTTCAGTAACCGTTCGCGAAGGTGCTATTAAAACACGTGGGCGGAAGTAATTCATCAACTCCACACCGAGTGAAGTATAAAACACTGTACACATACAATTGTATAGTCAAATGTATCCAATAAACTAAAATAATAAGTGTATAATTTAAAACATCCCTGAGTGATCATATTCTACCCTGAGCGAACCGGCACACATGGCGCCCACGTGGTAGGTTCGAATTAATCTAATAGTGGCACACGTTCCCCAACGAATGAATTAGTGTGAAAAATAAACCGAGTGAGCAGCACATGGCAACTACAGTGATGAATCATCTTAATACGGCCGATGAATGCTGAGCAAGGGATTGCAGAAACAACGGTTGAAGCTCGCGAGACACCAGTAAATCAACACTACTAAAAAAAAAAAAGAAAAGAAAAGTAAGTAAATAAGTAAACTAAATTTTTGAAGTGCTAAAAAAAATTGCTATTTGTGTAATATAAACACTTTGATTTTATTACTGTGTGGAAAACAAATTAAAATATCTGCTGTAGATCTAGGAGCACGTGGTCAGGATCCATTAGCCTTGGCAGAAAGTACACATGTTGATATAGCATTGGGGAATCAGGAGCCAAAAAATTCCTTATTTGATCTATATCAGTTGATAAAAGACATAACGACAGATATAAAGTCATTAAACTCAAACATGTAAACCACTATCAATATATTAGACACAGCAGATAGGGAGTTAATCAATATAAGAGCAGAAAACAAAGAAAATACTAGGGCCCTACACACAGATATTTCTATTGTGGAAATAAATTCAGCAGATGAAATAGGGTTAGGAAGTGAAAAGCACGAAACTAAATAATTAGGTAATATAGGAAATTGTATTGAAATCTCTGAAACAAGTGAGAGAATAAATGGAGGCCAGCTTCTAGAAACTGGTCAAACTAATGAAAATTGTAGTCAGATGCGCGAAAAGATAGAAACCGTAGCTAACTCCACAGCAGCTAGTATCGGGAAAAATGAAAATAAAGTAGAAAATATATGTTCTAATGTTAACATAGTAGAGAGAGAACTTGGAGTTAAAGAAAGGGACTTGAAAAATATTCATGTATTTGTCACGAAACAAGAAACATCAGAAAATGGGTATCTACCTGGAACATACCAGAAAAGTGAGACAATTGAAATATGCCGGAGGGTAATGCTAGGCGATAGCACCATAATCGCAACGCAGGTAACAAACAGGAATAATTCTAAGAAAAGATATTTAATAGATAAATGCTTGAATTACTTGAAAGAACCTAAAACTGATGTTCCTTGGTTCGAAACCACGTGCAGTGATGAGCGATCGACGAAATTGGTTGCAAGAATCATCTTTGCAAACAATTTGGTCATTTCAAATTCAGGAATCGAGTCCAGTACAACAAGTAGGTTCCAAACTAACGTAATATTTACATACCGTCCATGGTGTAATATAACCCAAAACGCGATTGGAAAACACGAGAAAATGGCGGGAAATGATTGCAGTAAGATAAACGATAAGACCGTTAATAATATCAATGATTTTGATAAACGATTAGCCATCATTATGGACGAAATCGAATATGAAAGAATGAAATACTGACTCGATGATCGAATTTAATGTGTATATGAACCAGTCTTAACCGGGATCGAACCCAGCTCTACATGAAAATTAGAAATATAATTATCTTATTAGTTAAAATAGTTAAGCTTATGTATACAAAATGGTATTGAACACCAAAAATATTAATGAATAGGCAGATTTACTTGTATTATGATAAATAATTAAGTAATTATATTATTTAATGATTGAGAAAATTAAAAATGAGGAAATGAATACTGCATTTTACATCTTTGAATGAGAGAGGGGCAGAACCCTTCTCTTATATATATATATATATATATATATATATATATATATATATATATATATTAATACTCAATTAAATATCAACTTAAAAATAAATACGAGTAACATGCTATCACAGTAGATAATACCTATAATAATTTAGCCAAGTAATATGATATTTGCAAATATTAATATCGCTCGTATAGCAAAAGTTAGCATATGTATGATATAATAAGGTTACATTCAACTAGAACTGGGTGCGATATTTCAGAAAATTTTGATCACTATAAAATAGGATGGATCTGTGGATATTAAACCTTAAATAAAAGAATCAAACAGCTATAAATAACTATTAAATAGAAAGAGAGAGAAAATATTTTTTTGCATATTTAATTAAATCGCTCGTGCAGAAAGCTGCATTACCGACTCATCAAACTAAAGCTAGATACTCTAATGATTTAAATATCAAAACTAATTTAAAGTTCTAATATTTTATACTCAGATAATTTGTTGATTAGCGCTCCCAAGGAAACTTTTAAAAATCCAGTAAGCATACGCTCGGATAGGCCATTGTGATTTTATAAAACTTTATAATAATTACAGTTCCTTGATCAAAAATATAGAACGATTTTAATATGAATAAAATTATTCTAAAAAAAAATGGAGACATCCTAAGTATATCAGTAAATGAAAGATGTTGAAGCTTAATCCATCTTAATGAACAGGTCGATTGACGTTAATAATTGAAAGTGTGTGGAATTTATTGATTATTGATTTTATATACAGGATTAAATTATTTATATGATGACCAAAGAGGCATCTAATTGTATTTGTGTATTACCTAATATTTTGTGAGGTAATATTTTTGGGCAAGTGACTCAATATTATCTAATTGATGAATGTTATTGATTTAAAATGGTGTTAATTAATGATATATGAAATAGCCATTACCGCTGAGGGAATAGCGATGCTGACATGTTTATATAATTCTGTATCCGAGTAAAACGATTTTGCACGCATAAGACTGGAATGTTGTTTGACCAATTAATTATAGAGCCAATTTTGCTTTGGCAAATTAAATACGCTAATATGCCGAAAGATGTTTAAATAAAATATTGAGAATGATAACTTGTATACAATAATGATCACAATGTAATAAAACGATAGGAAATACGCAGAGCATATCACAAATAGTGAAGCGCCTATAATGCTAAAAATAAAATACAGGAGCGCGGGAGCCGTAAAACAATTTTTTTATTGGAAAACCTAAATATTCTTTTTTTATATACATGAGGCGATAATTGCGTCTATTTATGACTGAATAAATCTCTCTTTACAAGGAAACAACGAAAATATTATATGCATGAATAAGCGAAATGTTTTTTATATAATCCAAAATAAATATTTCACATATATTTGAACAATTATGATACCATACAGTTGATTAAAAATATTAATATTCTAGTATGACTCAAATATGACACAGATCCACATAAATGCATTTTATTTAATGAAACTTTTAAATTCATTTTAAATATAGCCGAGAAAATGAAACATATAATTAAATGATTGGTTCATAACACCGAATAATTCACACTGTACATATTTATGTAAAATCAGATTAGAATTTTAATTTTAAGACACATCAAGAATTGCGTGTGAATGTGAAAGTGATTTAGTGATACAGTATCTATTATCAGGGCTTAAATAGCCACATAAGTCATTTAAAAGTGTAAAACAGTGATCTATGATCTATTCAAAAGCAAGAAAGATGGAACTAAATATGAAATCAAAACATTGATGAATCATATGTTAATGTGAAAAGGTTTGAATGAATGAGTGAGTGGTATGAATTGATTTGTATGTATAAGCTAGTATAAGGAATTTGTACTATTTAGGTATATTTATGTATTATCTTCAGGCCTTAGATTGGGAAAGGTACTATTCTTATAAGTCAGTCAGTGAACCCAAACGAGAATGTTTTCAGAATAGGTTACAAGCTGAATGCTATTGCTTTGAATGAGAGATGAATATGAGTTCCACAAAATTTGTTCAGTAGAAAATTTAGATAGAATCTCATATGGGCATTATGTGGCAAGAAGTAATAGACTCGTGAGTATTAAAACGTACCATTAATAGTAATAACTGGATGGCGCACAAACGTGCACACGAGTCTATTACCAACATAGAAACCCAAACGAATGGTACCTACCCTTCTAAGCTATAATGAATAACATATACACTCGGGGTGGGGATGGGAGGAGTCATCGCCCTTATAAGGCAAGGACGCGTGTGAAAACACTCTCACGCTCCTACGTTCTACAATAGACAAGTTCGTCAGTAACAGTTCGCGAAGGTGATAATAAAACACGTGGGTGGAAGTAATTCATCAACTCCACTCCGAGTGAGTTAAATATCAAACATTGTAAATACCATTGTACACACAAATTGTACAATAAATTGAAATAAAATGTGTATAATATAAACATCCCTGAGTGATCATATTCTACCCTGAGCGAACCGGCACAACCAATATTTTTATTATATGTATAGGAGGTTAACTTGTGGTTGAAAAGCGTGCAAATTATTGTTTTCGGTGTTTCAAATGGTGATATCTCAAGAATGGTGATTCTTATAAAAAAGTACAAGAACAATTTTTGTTGATAAGTACATTGCCTACAACGTTTGCCTGACCTATTTTTATGATAAAACTTGCGGTTTGGCTAGAAAATGCAAAATAACTCATATTCGCGAACTTTGGCCTTGAATATCTTTTTGCAGATGTGGAATCGATGGGACCTTTCACATTTCATTCATAATGGTGTTCCCAACATTCGTACCAATTTTCAGTTCTATGCGAATTTTTGTAAGCCTACTCCTATTTTTTGGGCTAACTTGAACGGGCTAGTATGTCAGCAACGATTATTTCTCTTTAAATAGGCATTGAAATGGTATCTTGCACACGGTCACAGAGCTTACACACAGTCCATTGGCAGATTATGTTAGTTTGAAATTTTACAGGAGTTTGTGGTGATACCTACGTCTTGTTACTGCACTGCGTATCTTGTTGTTTCGTCCAGTCCAGTTCCGATTTATGATGGCATCTGTTGCGTAAAAATCATTCGGTATTTATTTCCTCTTCTTTTGTCTTATCTCCTTTTAATGTAGCTTCCTGTTTAGTAGCTGGTAGCAGGTACTTTGTGCATATATCTTCCTCGAGGAAAGTTTCCCGTGCTAACTCATATGCAAGTCTAGATGGAGCAAATTTCGAGATCCCCATTGCGACTTTTAGGAATCTTACTTTTACTTTTTCTTAAGTCTCCGTATGTGAGGTCAATCCATACGATTTGTATTCCATATGTTAAGATGGGAAGTATTTTGGCCTCGAAAAGTTTCATGGCTGTTGCAAGTGACAGCTGTGTGATATATATGACAATTGTAGTAGCTGCCGCTCTTTCTTTCGTACGAATTCTGAAGGATTTGGCTGTTGTTTGGAGTGTTACTCCTAGATATTTGAAGGCGTTTTTATTTGCAACAGGTTGCCCTGGAGCTGTCAAAATAGATAAAATGAGATTGTCTCCAACTCAACCTTATACAATTCTTTTAGAAGGCTTCTTCCCAATAACTATTATTACAAACAGTTGGATTTATAAAGTAAAGAAGACTAACTTCTAACAATCATAATTACATTTAAGCGAAGTGCCTGAAACAAAAGGGATATTGCGATAGAATAGATAATGCAAAATACCTTTGCCATCGCCGTCTACCAGTCGACCACCCTTACTGAATACCATCTGTACCGTCTTTGATAGATTTATGTCGAAAACATTTTTTTTCGGCCCACGGTGCGAGATTGTGTATTGTTTCTTGCAGTTCTTCCTTATCTGTCGCTCCGAGTACCATATCGTCTGCGTACATATACATTTTTATTGATGGGCGGCATATCTGGGTTATATCTGTTGTCACCACATTGAAGAGGAGATGGCTTAAAGGGTCCCCTTGAAGAACTCCTCTGGTTTGAATGGCTTCCTTTGATTGCTGAACTTTATCGTCTATCTTTGATATTTTGAGCTAATATGTTATGGATGTTTAACTTGGAGATCAGTAGTTTCCTATTTACGTTGTCTATAATCTACGAATACAGCATAGAACTTCTGCTTCGGTCTACTCAGTGCTTCGTGTACTCGTATCTCTTTAAGTAGGTTGTCTACTGCTTATATTATTATCTTTATGAAGACTGTATTTGCCCATTGTTGTCCTGAATGTTTTCTCATCCCACTTTTGCATTAAAATATCCTAAGACAATTTTCATATTATAAATAATGATCATCATCATCATCCGGTATCATAGCAGCTGCCGCCGTCTTCTGGAAACCAAACGCCATTCCTCTCTGTCCACCCATTGATCTTCCTCCATTCCTCTGATATTCATAGCTGCTTGTACCCCTAAATAATGATGATGATAATAATAATAATAATAATATTTATTATTATTGTTATTATTATTATTATTGTTAAGAAAAGGTCAAATGGTACCATTACAGGCCCTTGGAGCATTAGGAGGTTAACACATCATCTTTATAGACAATCGGTCCTAGATGTGTCAGCTGGGTTGTCATTCTTGCGTGTTGGCCGCCTTTACCTCTAGAACTTATATCTGGTAATCATTTTCAATTGGAGGATGAGTTGTCACTAGGGTAATTGTATTGTCTTTCATTTGTCTTGATGATATTTAATATATTCCAGAATTCCATGGTGCTGCCAGGAAGTTTAAAATACAGATGGAACGAATATTCGGTAACTATCCGGTATTCGGCCGGATACCGGATTTTAAAAAATACGAAATGTAAAATTTAGATACTTCACTTATCCACATAACATATAATCACTATATTTTCATTTTACAAAAAAAGATAGTACTCGTACTGCACTTAGGACAAATTATGGCGAGTGAATACAATTTTTTCTGCAACAAAAGGTTTCGCTTCTCTTCATAGACAAGGCCGGCTTCAGAAAAAAAAAAGCTTTCACTGTATACGCTGCTGCAGGGCGCTGAAAAATAAATTTCGGCAAACTTCGTTAAGTTGGGGTATTGTGTAGCATTAGCTGACCACCAAATATAAGGAATACGATCACAATCAATTCGCACTGATTTCAGATAAGTCAATCTCACATGCAATCTATTTTTTATGTACTGTTGTTTCCATTTGCTACCTCATTGATGCAATCCCAGAACGTGTCATGAGCTTCGCGAAATACATTCGACTCTCTCACCTGTCCTCTGCCTTTTTAGTCAGTATTGAAGATGAATTGCTACTGTCATTTTTCATCGATAAATCTTTTTAGAATTATTCATAAAACTACTTTTATAGTAACCTCAAACTACAATAGTGCGTTTTTAATAAGCTCAAATAGTCGTATGAAACACCTACTAACTTCGCTCATGAACGAAAAGACCCGAGTCCGCCTGATCGTAATTGCGCGATCCCGCTCGTTGCGATACGCTAGTCGGCAAATGTTCGACCGGATATTCGTCTATCCGGCCTCACGGTTGGCCGGATATCCGGTATCCAGCGAAACAGCTATTCGTTTCATCACTAATTTAAAACTCCTAGCTCCATCTGGGCTCGAACCTGCGAACTATATATTATGATTTTGCATGTGTTATTATAATACTTGAAATGTTGTGTTTTCCTGATCCTTGAAATTATCCTCGATTGGATGAAAAAATTATTAATTTCACCTATTACGTATTTCATATTTTCTTTATTTTTCTCTCTCTTTCTCCCTCCCCCCCCTCTCTCTCTCTCTCACACACACACACACACACACACACACACACACACACACACACACACAAACGCATCAGTTTTCATTTGAATGTTCAGAAATACAGTAGACAGATCTAGAAGGCCTTATGCTTACAGCTAGCTGTCTTCACATGTGATAATAGCAGAGATGGATTATTATCCAGCCACTACAGCATGTCAAATTAGGCCGCTGCTTATCTTATCTACCCAAATTCTTCGCGATACTGGGTGGACACCAGTCCTATACTGGCCGCAATTTAATGAGAAAATTTCCTCCTCCACAACTAATTCACTGCCACTATCGAACCCATAGGTTCATGACCAAGCGGATATAAGCTTTCCACACATTCGTATCCTGAGCTGATATCTTCCAATCATCCCCTGAATAATCTAGTTCCCTCAAATCATGGTTAATATTCTTCCACCTCATTCTTGGCCTACCGACTACGCACTTTCCTCTGGTTTTCTTACAAAGAGTTTCCATGCCTCTCTTTCATTTCCCATTTTTGCCATACGTCCTGCCCATCTCATTCTGCAAAACTTAACTGCTCTTATTATATTTAGTTTCCCACATTTAGCTTTTAGCTCATTGTAATGTAGACTTCTCCATTTGCCTGTCTGTTCATCTTTCTTTGGTTCAAAAATGTTCTTAGTCCTTAATTTGGCAATGTATCCTATAAGTCGAGTCAGGATTTTTTTGCGCGATAGTGCGTTTTGTCGTACTTACAGCAATGGCGGCGCTGTTTGAAGGTTCAGCGTCCTACATTTCGGGGTTGCCAACCTAAATAACTATACTGTAATATTACATATTACAAACCACGTGCGGGAAGTAAAATCACTGTCCTTTATGTATACTACGTACAATGTATATACAAAAATATATCCAAAAGGTAGTGTTAATATACATTATACGAAACAAATCACTGCATTTTAAATGAACTAAACTTTATTTGAAACAATATAAAACAATAAATACGTACTTGCTGCTATTTTACGACTGATATCACGGCCTGCTGTAGTCTCAACTAATAAACATTGCCCACATTGTTAACGTTAGTCAGTTGTTCATAATGACGATGTTATTATTGTACTATTATTTATTATTTTGAAAACACCATCGCGCAAAACATAATGTACAACTCAAATTTGTGAAGTGTTTTATACAGAATCTCGGAAATTAAAAACCTTGCTATCGCTCGGTTTTTAAACATTTCCTCCCTTCTGTAAAAAAAACACTTTCCAACTTCGCATCGTTAATATACTATTACGCATTAAAATATAAGATTTGCATTACGTATAATATGTATTAATCAACTGTTTGTGTGTGAAAAAAAGATAAAAGAATTTTTACTTCTCATAATACTATTCAACAGTTTGTATGTGAAACCAATACAAAAGACACTCATAAATCTAACTTCTCATTATAGCCTACTATGTTGCAATCTTACCTTTTATTACATGAAATTTCTGACTCTACCTATAAGATATAGCGATTTCATTCATGTAATACTAGCCAATACCCGGCGTGCGCTGCAACACCTAAATTAATTAATTAATTTTAATTTTAGTTAAATAAGCAAAAAAAAAAAAGTTATATCGTAATAATCAGTTTAGCGGTTGTTTGGTCAGGTTAGAAGTAAATTGGCTGGTTTACGGGTAATTCGATCGTTTTAGAGGTAGATTCACCGGTCTGAGGGTAATTTTATCGTTTTAGAGGTAGCTTGATCGGTTGACGGTTAGTTTCTCGTTTTAGAGATAGTTTAATCGGTTTACTGGCAGTTTTGGTGTTTATAGAGGTAGTTTGATTAGCTACTGGTAATTTGGTAGTTATAGGGGTAATTTCATCGGTTTAGGGGTAGTTTGGTCGGATCGGTTGGCGTTTTTAGATTGTGTTTCTGGGTTTGGTTGGGTATAGATTAGGTCAGGTATAGGTCAGGTCCGGTAATGTTTGGGTAAGATAGGATAGGTTAGGTTTAGTTAGGTTGGGTTCGGTAATGCCAAGGTTAGGTTTGGTCATGGCTAGGAAAGTGTTGCGTCCGAGTTAGGTCAGGTCAGGTTTAGATCAGGTTTAGGTGACTTTTAGATCAGGTTTAGGTGAGTTTTAGGTCAGGTTAAATTACGGGTTAGGTCCGGATTAGGGTTCAGTTTGAGTTCGGGTTAAGTTTGAATTCAATTTGGTTTTCGGTTTTGAGTTCAGTTTCACTTTCAGTTTTGGTTTCGGATTTGAGTTAGAGTTTGGATTCAGGTTAGGATCAGGTTAGGTAAAGGCTAGATTAGGTTCGTCCAGGCTAGGTTCAACTTAGAATCAGGTTAGGTTGAGATTAGGTTCAGCCAGTTTCAGGTTAGCTTAAGGCTAGATTAGGTTCAGACTAGGTTCAGGTAGCTTCAAACTAAGTTCAGTCCAGGTTCAATTTAAGTTCAGGTTAGGTTCCAGTTAAGTTCAGGTTAGGTTCCAGTTAAGTTCAGGTTAGGTTCAGTCTATGTTGAGGCTAGGTTCATATTAGGTTTAGGCTAGGTTTTGGTTAGGTTCAGGCTAGGTTTTGATTACGTTCAGGTCATGCTAGATTCAGTTTGGGTTCAAGTTGGGTTCAGGTTATGTACAAGTTAGGTTCAGGTTCAGTTATGTTCGGTTAAGTTGGTTAGGTTAGGTTATGTTAGGTTACGTAATGTTCGGTCAGGTCTGGGCAGTATAGGTCATGTTCGGTCTGGTTGGGTCAGTATAGGTTAGTGTAGTTCAGATCAGTTCATGTCATTTAATCGTCCAAAAAGCTATTTTTACTTAAAAGGGTGATTATTAAAAGGTGTAGGAGTTGAGTATCACAACTCTCTTATAGCCTGTGTTCATCCCGGGAATCTCCTGAACATTTTGCAAAAAGCCCCATCACAATCCGATGAACGGTATGGCAGCGCATAAGATACGAACAAACAACCATTCATTTTTTAGGTTATTTTTAAAACACTAAAAAAACAAATGAGTAGAAATTACATGTCAAATTACACAGTAAATTGCAATAATAACTTACAGTTTTACATGATTTTGTTTTCATGCGGTTCGAAACATTTAAATAACTGGGACGATAAATTATTGTTCGCCAATTTAAGGGTTAAGATTTGTATTCTCAAATACTAGCAATCGTTTCTCTTTCTGTAGTAAGAGTCCAAGTTTCGCGACCATATAATATAACTGGGAGAATAACAATTTTATGATTTTCAGTTTAGTGTTTTTTAGAGAAGTTGGCACGCCACGAATTCCTGTAATTCATAATAGCATGCTTTCCCAGAATTGGGCCAATATTTAATTTCTTTTTGTATTTAATTGCTATTTGTAGTTCCTAGGTATTTGACTTCAGCCGTTTCTTCAAAATGTCTCTCATTTGTTATTAACTGTCCATTTTCATTATATAATGTATTTCTTTGTGCGAATATATATAGTTTTATTGATGTTTACTTCTAGTCCCAATTTCTTAGTATTACTCAGTGAAGTATGCATTTGGCCCTTAGTATCTCCTCGCTATCAACTAATAATACATCATCAGCATAAACTAACAACTAATTAATACCATTGATTTGTAGGCCTTCTTCATCCTTTAAAGATTTGATGGTATAGTCTAATATAAAATTGAATAGTAGAGGAGATAGTGTTTCTCTTAATTTAGCAAGAGCTATGCCGGCGGTAGTATTGCTATGCCGGACAGTTAAAGACGATAAACCAGACGAAGAAAGAACTTTGGACGAAAGAATGACGATTCTTCACCTAAAATATAACTGCTTAGAATCGTGGACATGAGTTTCACTGGGGTAAAATTTTCCGGAGTAAAATAGTCCCCATTCCTTTCTCCGGACGGCGACTACTTCAGGGAATCCACAGCAAAGTATAAAAAACAGAGACAATTTCCTACGATCATGGAATGTTAGGACATTATATAATAGTGAGTTATTAGAAATATTAACGCGAGAATTCTTCCTCCATATGGACTCGAATCGGCGCAGATCTCGTAGTCACGTAGTTTATAGTTACCAAACGTGGTATAAAGCTATATTGTGAAATTAAAATTAATAATATTTAATAACATCCTGGTATTTTTTGCATAAACAAGGTCAGTAAATATGTATATATTTACTCAATTTAATGCACGTTATCTTGTTTTTTCTACAAAAAAGTCCGGGATTCCCTGCTGTGTTACCTTCTGACATAGAAAGCACGAGATTTTGTATATTAGTAACGTTTAAAAATGTTAGCACATCGAGGTCACCTACAATATTTACACATGACATTGTCATAATTCCATTACACTGTATTATTTAAATAGCAAATTTTTGCGACACGTACAGTTTGTGTATGTAGTCATCAGTTTCATCACTGTTTACAAATTATTGAACAGTTTTATTGCTTTGAATTCTTTCAACCATTTTAACGTTCCCGAAAAAATGTAGGTGTGAGGTTGTTCTCATAAAACAATTTTTGAAAATGCTTACAGATCTTCATATTAATCCAACTACTAGACAGTGAAAATGACCACGACAAAAAATGTATATGTCGCTAGGGAGTAGAATGGAAACATGATATTTTCTGATACATGAGCTTGGTTAACCTGCATGTGCTGACGGAAACGCATTATTTTTCTTTCGCATACTTACTAATGCAGTACTTAACATCACAGTCAGTGCTAATAAAATGTAATAAAATTCCGTTGAGATATTAGTCAGAATATAAAATAATAAAATTAGTGCCTGGAGGTGTCGTCGTCCTCAACTTGGTTATTATTATTTGTTTTTTTAAATCTGCAGGGTTCGAAAACCGGTTCTATCACAAAACCTTCTGCTGATGGTGGAACCGGTTTCCGTAAGGCCTTCAGGTTTTAAAATATTTTAACCAAGTTGAGGTTGACGGCACTTATCAGCTACTAATGTTGTTATTTTTTTAATATTGTTACCTGATCAAGCGTTTCTTCTCCTTGAATTATAGCTATGGAACCAGGCTTTTATTGTCTGACTTCAGTGGCTTTCAAAAAGAACAATTTGCTATTTTATCCACCTCATAAGACTCAGTTCTTGAGAGCGGGGCCTCTCCTTCAGTCAACCATGTTTACACAACGTTCAACAGTTATAACATGCCGCGCTCCGTCGCTGGCAGCGGGAACCTCGAGAGAAAGAGAGTTCATGGCACGACTGGCGTACCAGGCGGCTGCTGGTCTTACATCCACATATGTTTATCACAGAGGTAAATGATCATCCAACCATTGGAGCCGTTATAGACGGTTTTCTCAACTTGGAGCCGCTACTTATTGTGGCTACCCAAATTCCTCATGATGCTGGGTGGGCACGGGTTCCATACTAGGTGAAATTCATGAGAAAATGTCTTCCCCATGGGGACCCGAACCAGCGCAAGTCCCGCGGCTCTGCACCAAGGCATCTTGCCTTCACCACTAGGCTACCACGCGGGACTCCAGAGATAGGAAGAAATGGATATAGTGTGTAATTATGCAACACCGCGTTGATTTCTGATTGGAAGCAAACCCTAAACTAAGTCTTATGACAGAAGGTATAATGTCCGGTTAATTTGTGCTGTAGTGATTGAAATTGCCAAACTGTTTGCAGTTTTTAATGCGATGTCCCCTTATTTGTCTAAAAAACCTCCGATAAAGTATAGTTCTCGAAACAGAAGCTAAATGAGAGAGACATGGGATTTCTGAAGATAATCATAAAGAACACAGCAAATAATATGCCTGCAGAATTAAATACATATTTAAGAGAAAATTTTTCTACCAGAGCAATAAGAGAGCTGCAGAAATTAGATATATTTATAGCAGAGTAGCAATTTGTAAATCATTCATGGCAAACAATGAAGCAAAAACAATGGTTTACCGTATAAACTCAAGTTTGGACTGACGACGATTGGAAAAAAAAATTAAGTGATCTGATGAGTCAACATTTACACTTTGCGTTCTGCTAGTGGAATATATGACTGGATAACACCTATAAATCAGGCTGCTTAGTGCCTACAATTAAACTAGGTGGAGAGTTAGTTATGGGCTGGGCAGCAATATCCTAGTATTTCGTAGGTCCAATTGTCACATTGAATGGCAAAGAGGCTGCTTTCTATGAAGGGGGTCTTGTACACTCAATGATATACAGATAATGTCCTCAAGTAATGCTATGTTTGAAGAAAACAATTTCCCTCCACACACACACACACGCACGCACACACACACACGCACGCGCGCACTGATGGTTGTGTTAAAGACTGGTTTGAGGAGCATGAAAGAGAAGTCAGACATCTACTAATGGCAGCTCAATCTTCAGACCTGCATATTATTTCCTACAGATAGAAATTCTTCATCAAGAATTATATAAAGTGCTCAATATACATTCATAGGTTGCATGAATCAATCCCAAGAAAAATTGCAACTGTTTTGAACAGTAATTGTGGCTCTACACCATTTTAATATATATAAAGGTGGTTAAACTTTGTCTTTCTCCCACTCGCTCTCGTAGGCGAGAGCGGCTGAAAAGGAGTGCGACCACAAAAATCTCGTGTACGAGACAATGCATATCAAATCGGACAGCAAAAAATCTTGCAATTTATTTTTTTAATTTTATGTATCCCTAAATATAGTGAATACATTTATAAACGTATTAATACAGAAATTTAATTTTTATCATTTATAGGTTCGTAGTCATGATCTGAAATTATCGTAAATATGATAAACTAAAACGTTTACTTGCTAATATTTCTGAAACAGTAAACAGCAAAAATTTGTTTCAAACGTATTTATATAGGTGATATCATGTAGTTTAAGGGTGTTATTTTTATAATTAGGATATTTTTATTTTCGGTGTCAATTTTCTGTTTTATGGCGGTTTACTGCAGTACATATCAAAAAAATGAAAACGGAAAAAATACAGGATACTATTCACGTAATAAGGATTAATTTCCAGCAATTACCCTTTTGGAGAGTTGAATAGTTCAGACAATATAAATGTTTTTTTATTCTATTTTCGTAAAAAAACTCGCGGGTCCACGGCGCAGCAGATTCATTTCACGACCAAGGTCGCGCGCGTACTTTATTGAAAGAGCTTCATCAGTGACTTTTTCAACTGCCATTAAATCGAATAGATTATTATATGTTCTGCTTAATGGAACAGTACCGTAAATTTATAAAAGTGGCGATATTTTAATTCTTACGCAGTAGATATTTATCAAATTTTATTACTGAAGTGAGAAGTAAAGAGCTCTGTTACTTACGTTTACTGTGAATTATTAAACAAATTATTTATAACTAACTCACTCACTGGCTCTGTGGAACCTGCAGGTTCATGGCAGCGCGGACATAAGCTCTCCATACATCCCATTCCGAGCTAACGTTTTCCAATTATTCCCTGTATAATCTACTTCCCTCAAATAATGTATAATGTTATTCTCCCACCTCATTCTTAGTCTTCCAACTGGGCGTTTTCCCTCCGGTTTTCCTACCAGAAATTTCCAAGCACCTCTTTCATCCTCCATACGTGCCACATTTCCTGCCCATCGCAGCCTACGAGACTTAACTGTTTTTATTATATCTGGCTTCCTATACAGATCATGTAGCTCACTATTATGTAGTTTTCTCCATTCACCTGTCTGTTCATCTCTTTTTGATCCAAAAATTTTCCTAAAAACTTTATTCTCAAATACTCGTAATCTTCTGCCCTTTTTTAAAACAAATTATTTATTTTGTTACAAATTTTTTATTAAAGTTTAAATGTAATATACATAATAAAAACTCTTTCATCATTAATTGAATAAACTGGTATAAATTTTTATTATGTTATAATTACTAATTTCAGTCTTAAAATAACTTTTTATTCAGTGTATTTTATTGTACCCTGAAAACTTTGACGAAATAGTATTGTTTTAAGATATCACTTCCAAATAAAACCGAATGTTTTAATACTCGTACCACTTCCTACCAAACGATAATAATGCAGTGTCAGCAAGTCTTCCTTAAACATCTGTTTTACATCAACAATTTCTCAAGTTCAGACAGTTGATTTACATCAGTATGTTTAGTGCATCTCGTCATTTTAAGTGTCACAGTCAAATTTAAAATAATATCTTATTGTTTTTAACTCACAAGTTTGCAGATCTACAAAGACTGAATGGTGAGTTAGAAGTTAAATATAATTTTAATTATGCATATATTAGTATACAATAGTTATTAACAATATTATGTGTTAATATATAATTTTACAATTTCTTAAATGTTTCTGGAATGAGAGAATAATCGTAGAGGTATACATTTTGTGTTATAAAAGGAGAATAATGGGAAGTTTAGACATTAAATTAAATACTATAATAATTTAGCTTATAATAAAAGCTAATATTATCGTGCATTTTAATATCATCTTAGATATGTCATGAGTAGGGGATGCAAGATCAGTAAGTGATACCAAGCCAATAAAATATATTTTTACCTCTTAAATATTACTTGTAACAGCATGAAAATTGTTACAAATTATTATCGATAGCTTAACATTACTTACAATATTCAACATCAGACATTGGTGTAGGGTACAAGTACAAAATATTACAACACATTACAAAACTACACTCTAGGATATATTTTTTTAATAGGCCTACCAGCTTGAATACGTAGGTGCTTAGTAATTTAAATTAAACTATACATTAGCCACAATCAGCACAAAATTAACCGCCTACTGAATATATCAATAAATTATATTTAATTAATGTTGGGAAGTAAACATTATGAGGTATAATCTTCAACAATTAGAAAAAGAAAACAAAATTCCTTTTTTGCATTTATGTATAATTAGGAATGATCAAACACTGAAAATTGAATTTGATATATTTAGAAAAGGAACTCATACAGATAATTACATTAAATCATCAGGCTTCAATCACATTGCTCATAAGCATGCAATATTCAATAGCTTAATTTACAGATTGACAAATGTACCATTAAACGAAGAAAATTTCAACAAAGAGTTTAAACATATCTTAAACACTGCTAGATTAAATGGTTTTGATAAAGAATTAATTATAAATAAGTTGAAGAAATTCAAACACAAAAAAGACTTAATGAATATACTACTCTACAAAATTGCAAAGAAAAGGAAAAATACAAGAAAATTACTTACCATCCTGAAATGCATAGGAAATTTAAAAAAAAATTGACAAATACAACATTTCTTTGGCACCAATAAATAAATTTAGTCTGGGTAATCTTCTAAGTACCAATAAAAAAGTCAATGTTCCAGACAGTAAGAATTGTGGAATTTATCAAATAAATTGTGAAGATTGCAATAAAGTTTATATAGGAAAAACAAAAAGGAATTTGGAAATCCGGACAAAAGAACATTTCAGAAATATTAAAAATTGTGAAATTGAAAAATCTGCAATTGCTGCACATAGTTTATTAGAACATCATAAAATTGGAAGAGAAGCTAAACTTTTAAAACAAGTGGAGAAACCTTTGGAATTGACAGTTTGGGAAAAAATATACATTCAGAAAAACAAAAATAGATCAATGAATTTTGATATCCCTAACGAAATTACATTGATTTCGAAGTTCATAAATTCAACCATAGATGGCAGCACTGGAGATGGCGACAATAGAATAGTTGACGGCCGAAGAATTTCGTCAGTCGGAGTTATGGCTGATGATGAACATGACTATGTTTGAAATCGCGATATCATGGAAGCATGAATCCTATGAGGTGAGTTGTTTAAACAATATGTTCTCCGATGAATATAAATATCAATAAATGTTTGTTATATTTAATGACGTTTATTATGTAGCAATTTATTTCAAGCGCGAGATTCTCCTACGTACCATAAATTTACGACATGGGACTCACGGATTTCCTTCCTTCTGGAGAAAGCTACATTCAGAATTGTTACCCCTTTAAAATGCCAATGATTCCTATCGAGTTTGAACCCGCGAACCTCGGAATCGGAGGCGTGCAGAGTAACCACTTGTCCAGATGATGATGATAATGTAATGATTGTAATAATGATAATAAAAAGAATGTAATGATGATAATAACAATACAAATATTTGTAAGTGCGCAAAGGACTATTACCAAGTAGCTCCGTCATTGTTTGTACGAGCGAGCGATCTCCACTCACGCGAAAGGTATTGCGGGCAGTCTATACATAGGAGATTTTAGGAAAATAATTATTTTGGGTAGTTTCCTTTCAAGACTCCACTTTAATACTGATTACAAAAATTTAACTGGTGTTCGGGTAATAATGTGACACTTTTTGATTTTATAAAATTTTTGGTGAGGAAGGTCAATTGCATATTAATTGCATTTACGCCCTTCAGAAAAACGTAAATATTAACATACTCATTTTCAAGCGATAGAGCATAAAATCATCTATAATGTGAATATCTTTTCAAGTTGAGGGAACAGCCATACTTCGAGAACTGTATTTTATAAAAGAGACTATTTAAAACAATACGATAAATTGACAGCTCTATTACACTTTAATTACACCAAGTGAAGACTTGAAATTCGGTTCAGATATTCAGTATATCATAAAGTTTCACTGTAAAAAAAATGGTAAACTTTTAAAGATGTGAGTTCAATTTTCACAATTTTTTTGCCGATTTCGTATGGAATGTCCCGTACCGGTAACAAGAACTCGAGAATTAGAATTCCCGGGATTCTTGGTGAGTGCGGAGGATGAAGTCATGCAGTGTTCGTGCCACATCTACGAAGCCGTACATTTTTAATAGGAAATGAATTCCTTCTTTTACGAATAAACATTATTATTTCTTTTTGATTATTACTGAAATGTAAATCTATGAAACGTTTAAGAGCCGTTCCATGTGAAATGGGCAATATATATATATATATATATATATATATATATATATATATAATATTGTGTGTGTGTGTGTCCACCGCTGTAGTCTCGAGGTAGCGTGCTGTCTTGTTACGCAGCGGGTCCGGGTTCGATCCCCAGTCGGGGCAGTTTTTCTGGGTGAGGTTTTTATCGGGGTTTTTCCTCACCTGTAAGACAAATGTCAGGAAAACTTTAAGGCCCAAACGGTCCCCGAAATCATATGGCCATCATCATCATCATTACATCCTTCACCGGTGTGGAAAGCAACGGGAAGCTACCACATCTACAATTCCCTAGTAAAGCTGCAAGCATAGCATGAAAATGCTATGATTGCAGTGAAGGACTTGCCTTCGGGCAGAATTACTATGGATATATATATGTATATATATATGTATATATATAAACTGAACTCACATATTCAAAAATTTACAGTTTTTTTATATTGAAACGTTATAATTAATCTCATAGACTGCGATGGGCAGGACATGTTGCACGTATGGGGAATGAAAGACTTGCATGGAAGCTTCTTGTAGGAAAGCCAGAGGGTAAACGCCCAGTTGATAGACCAAGAATGAGGTGGGAGAATAACATTGACTATGATTTAAAGGAAGTAGATTATACAGGGAATGATTGGAAAGCATTAGCTCAGGATAGGGATGTATGGAGAGCTTATGTCCGCGCGGCCATGAACCTACGGGTTCGATAGTGCCAGTGAGTAAGTAAGTATAATAATAATAATAAATTTATTTAGCCTGGTGGAGTTAAGGCCATGTGGCCTTCTCTTCCACTCACCAGAACAAACATATGTTACATATTAATACAAAAAATACAGTAATAGAGATATTAAACAATTAATTATGTGTCAAATTGAATAATAATGAAAATAATGTCTAATAATACAATGAAATTAAATACAATTAAAATTAAATTAATGATACAATGAATACAAAGAGGAATAACAGCTTCGAATCTACTATGATAGGAGTAAAAAGATAAGAAAGAAAAAAAAATACAACGAAAGTAATAATCTACAATGAATTAATCTATGCTATTTACACAAGGCATTAGGTAAATATATTAACAAATATTAAGTGTCTATTTTTATTAAATAATGAAAAAGCATATTGTTAATTCTTTAAAAAGTAATATTAATGAGTTGTTTCTGTTAGTAATTTTATTTTCAATTTGTTTCTGAAAGATGGTAAAGTTTGGCAGTCTCTGACATAGGGTGGAAGGGAATTCCATGTTCTAGCAAGAGAAACTGTAAAAGATTTCGAATAATAGATAGTATGATGAGGAGGGATATAAAGGACACTGTGCTCAAGGGATCGGGTATCTAATGTATGTGTATCAGAGAGTCTAGTGAAGCGGTGTGAAAATAATAAGGTAATGATGTGTGTAATATGTTATAGAGAGGGTGCACTGAAGTTCTAAACTGAATGTCAGGTCTCGGAAATGAGTTTGGTATACTGTATTTAAAAATATATATATATTTGCCAATTAATCGTATTTTAAAAACCTGCCTTTTGTTTGAAATAAATTTCTCAAAGTATAACTACTCCCTGAACTTGAAAAGATTCGTAGGCATATGTAATTTTATGCACCTGTCTATATTATATTATGGATACATTACCTCCAGATAATGTTGCTGTTTTATACTACAGAGAAGTCATTAAAAATTGCACTGGCACAGGAAAAATCGTGTCGCTGCAATGGATCCCATCCCATTGCGGAATTAGTTGGGATTGAAACAGCTGATCTACTGGTTAAGAAAGGAACATCCATCCTCTGATAAATGACAGCTTCACCCCACGTAGCAGGGCAGCCACGAACATCCACTTCCATGTGAAAGAAAAATTCCATCAGAAACGGATAGACGACGTAGATAAACACTGGAAAGTTTCCCCGAATGGTCTAGTAGAGAGGCAGTGACAAACTTTCGCTGGGTTACAAGACATGACCATCTCTGACTACCCAATTTGTATGCTCTGTGATATTTCAGAAATCGTGGATTCTAAGCATTTATTAACATGATCCTCACTAACTGCTGTTCATTTTGTGAATGGATTTTGTTGGGAGGTTAGGCGAAGAATGATGAACAAATTCTAATGTAGTTTATTTTAGTTTTATGTTGTTGGTATTATTGTGAGGCTAACGACTCCCGTCAAATGCCTCTCCATTAAATTAATAGAATAAATAATTTTATGCACCATCGCTTGAAAATTAGTAGGCTGATATTTACATTTTTCTAAACGGCATAAATTCAATTAATGTACAATTGGCCATTTTATTTAAATAAGTAATTATGTTATTCCGTAATGACCTATTACTTACTCACTGGCACTATCGAACCCGTAGGTTCATGGCCGCGCGGACATAAGCTCTCCATACGTCCCTATCCTGAGCTAATGCTTTCCAATCATTTCCTGTACAATCTACTTCCCTCAAATCATAGTTAATGTTATTCTCCCACCTCATTCTTGGTCTACCAACTGGGCGTTTTCCCTCTGGCTTTCCTACAAGAAGCTTCCATGCAAGTCTTTCATTCCCCATACGTGCAACATGTCCTGCCCATCGCAGTCTACGAGACTTAACTGTTCTTATTATATCTGGCTTCCTATAAAGACCATGTAGTTCATTGTTATGTAATGACCAATTCCTATCTGATATTTTTATTTATTGGTAGATAAATTAATGTAAATTCTAAACACTCTTTTAATGCTGTCGGGGTACTTTTATTTACAGTATTAAGTACATTTTTTTTCAGTCTCTGTAGTTTTTGCTGTCTTTGTATACAATTATTTTGCTTATAAAGACCTCATTGCTAACGGATAATCTGATCCGACGGGACTCCCTGTCGCTCTCGCCTACATTCTACCCCCGCGTATGCGTTTGGCATTCCCCTTCCACTCCCCTGAATACATAAAGTTCATCCATAGAAGATACGAGACAGACAATAGTTGGTCAGTACGGAATAACATATTTATTTATTTTCGTAACGAAACTCGGTAAAGTATTTTAATTTACAGGCGGCATCATAGGCAACTGTTTCTCTCTGTTTTAAAAGTATAACTTTGTTACTGCCATGTACAGCCGGGGAGTTGTTAGAGCTTCTAAGACGCCACTCCAATCACCAGAAACTGAAAACAGTTCTCTGCCAATAATGTCTTCGTATTTTTAAATGGCGTGGATATAATTATCTTAACAGCGTTGATAACTTTTGGCTTTTGCAGCATCTATATATTAATACGTGGAAAAAAAAGTTGTACTCCTTTTTAAGCACATTGTGCGCATGGAGGAGTGTGAAATTTGGCAAAATTAAAGTTCATATATAGTAGGAGTGCAGAAAAATAAAATGTATGTATCATATGTGTTGCGAATAAATTAAAGGAAACAAAATAAAATTAATTGCCTCTAAGGAATTTATTTGTATTATTCATTTGTGTACTCATTCTTACTGAAAATGCATTGTTGTAAAAAGAAAATTACTGAAAATGCATTTTTGTAAAAAGAAAATTGTGCAGCAGCAATGCGAATTGACTTACTCTCGAGTATTTATTATTTATAGGGGGTTAAAAAAGTGAGTACATTTTATTGTTTAAATTAAAATTAAACCCTGTCTAATCTTGGTTTCAGTAATTTCATTACTTTTTTAATATATATTTACATATTCGCACTTACTTCCATTATGCCTCGACATAGAACATTGACGTGTCGGAGTGAGAGACAAAGAAGAAGTGATATAATATATTCCTGTACACATAATAATAGGTCAAATGCAAATTTAAATAGTATGCAAATGTCGCTTTATTTTTTTCTTTTTAAATATGGCTTTGCCAAGCTACACCACCTATTTCCTATCGTTCGTATTTTTAAAATAAATCGAAAATTAATGCATACTGACGTATTTGTGACAAACATAAACATTTAATTAATTGTGGTCGAATTTCGACCGCTGGGCGACCACTAGTTATAATATAGCATGTTAGTGCCAGTGAATAAAACGTGACAACGCCGCTTGACATGCTAAATACTTATGCGTGCAAAATAGACCTACTTAACCACAAAGCAAAGCGCGTATAAACTAAAATACTGAGTCCACTACATATGTAATTGAAATAAAATGAAGAAGGTATTCTCAAAAAAAAAAAAAAAAATCAGCTAAATCCTACCATTAGAAGTGATGGCTTACTTCAAAGTAGAAATTAAAAAAAGAACTCCAGTGCCGCAGTATTTGTTTTTTGGTAATCAATTATATATTCTTACGATTTAATTATTCAGTTACATATTATTCCGCAAAACCAGCAAAATCGGACCATACATTCGACTTACTAAGGAATTAGCTAAGTTTATGAAGTTCTTGTGTGGAAAACTTTTTGTATAATTCAGTGTCATTATATACATACAGTATATATTTGAAGAGTATAGGAAGATAACGTGGCAAGGCTGTCTTTTTGTCAAAATTGAGTTTGAGGTGTCATTAGATTCCCCATGTAAAGCGAAGAAGTGTGAAACAGTAAAATATACAGTTTAGTCATAGATTTATTTGCCTCCAAAGTTTGTCATACAGTACTTATGTTGTGCAACTAAAAGTACATTTTCTAGGTTTCAAGGAAAAGTGACTCACCTCTTCCCCCCTCCCCCTTTACCTTCATATATATGGCTACCATAGCACGGTTTTTGTCATCCAGGCGACAAATCGAGCATCAGCTGGTAAAATGTCCAACATCAATTAAATAAATATTGATTATATCCTTACCTCACTCTAGATAATGATTTTTGTGCCGGGCTCTTTAGATTTGGTCCAATTTATTCCGTTTAAAACCGATCGCTTTCTAAATTTATTTTCTAATTTTTGTTTTATGCGTTTTGAAGGGTGCACGGCGAGAATAGCGAGCCCATAACTGTTTATAAAATAACATTAATCAACTCACTGGCACTACTGAACCCTTAGGTTCATGGCTGCGCGAACATAAGCTCTCTGTAAATTCCTATCCTGAGCTAATATTTTCCAATTGTCCCTGTATAATCTACTTCCCTCAAATCAAAGTTAGTCATTCTCCCACTCACTGTTGCCCTGTCTACTGGGCTTGTCCCTCTGGCTTTCCTACAAGGAGCTTCCATGTCCCTCTTTAATTCACCATTCGTGCCACATGACCTGCCGATCGCAGTCTACGAGACTTAACTCTTGTTGTTATAGGCCTATCTGATTTCTTATAAAGTAACATTAGGAAGAAGACTTTTTCCTTTCACAGTCAGATGATGCGTCATTTTAAATATACAACCTGCTGTTACAGTAAGGACCAGACATTTCCCGTTTTTTCCTCAAGAGCTTAATGTAAATACAGACCCGCAACTAGATCGGAGAGTCGTTAGTTCGAAGCTAGCAGAAAGCTAAATGTAAACTTAAGTGTTACCGATCTACAAATCACAGATACATGATTTTATTTTCATGACCTAACATATCTGAATGTATATCGTATATTGTTAGGAGGCATGTAATACTGATAGCGCTTCGTCTCATTATGCCTGGCGGAACCCTTAGTGATTTTCAACAGAAGTAGCCGGCTCTATGCCCTCTTCATCATTATTCCTCTCATAGCACACTTACACTTAAACATGCACAATACAAACACATAGTCCGGTCAAAATAGACATTTCAATTTACAAAAATTCGCATAGAGCTGAAAATTGGTACGGATGTTGGGAACATCATTATAAATGAATTGCAAGAAGTTCCCATCGATACCATATCTGCAAAAAAGGTTATTCAAGGTCAAAGTTCGCGAATGTTTTTTTTTTTGCATTTTTCAGCCAAACGGTAAGTTTTATCATAAAAACGGGTCACCCTAAGGTTGTAGATCATGCAATGGTTTACAAAAATTGTTCTTCCTACGTTTTTTCATAAGAATCACCATTCTTGAGATATCGTGATTATAAAATTTGAAGAAGTATTCTACATAACATGCACACATTTCCGCACCATCTATAAGGTAGTGTACTAGCCTATTTTTTATGTGGTGTCTATTATGACTAAGTTTTATTAAATAATATTCCATTAATTAAAAAAATGGTACTCTTGGGAATGATTTAAGTGACATAAAATATTCTTAATTCAGGGTAATGTTAATCTGACTGATAATCTTCAAATTCTATTACGACATTAATGTCATCTTCGATTTCTTGTTCTTCTTGCTGGATATTTGTTAATTGTTCTGAGAAAGATGTATCAGTTGTTTCCTCATTGAAATCATATAAATCTTCATCTGTTCCATTTGATTCTACATCGGAGTAAGACTGGCCGTGACAATTGGTACATACTGATGAAGAAAATAATCCGACTTCTTTACAGCCATATTAGGCACTACAACTCTTTTTGCAATTGCAAAAATGATGTTAAGAATATTTGTGTGGCAGGTGGGAGTAACAATTGAATTGGTTCCGAAGTATTATCTATTAATTGACCCAATTGTAATATTTATTTCAAATATCTAGGCCTAATAGCAGTCATAATACTGTGGCTGATATTAGTACATACTAGTTTTAATAGTTCTACTTTAAATTGTTTATTTTTAAGAATTACTAGTTCCAAAAAAATAAGTCAATGACTCCGGAATATCGCTGTTAATATTTTCAAACATTCGACTAGGCGGGGGGTAATTAGTATTATCGAATACTAAAGATTGAATCTCCTCTCGAATGATTGCTGCTGCGGCTTTGATGATTCTAAATTGTTCTTCCTTTTCATTTTGACTTTTTTCTCATACCAAGCTTGGTTAAGAATATAGTGATGATCGTACTTTATCTTCAGTCGAATCATAATTGATCTATTATCTAAAGCTGGATTTTTACAATTATTTTGTAATTCTTCCATTGATAATTGACATCATCGTCACTTTTTGTCCATCGCAACATTAGTAGATTCATCTTGAGAGCGACGGGATTTTACCCCCACTGTTGGGTCTCAAGAAGGCATTATAGCAATTGTCATGGTACATGGCCTTGGCAGCAACTAAATCATATTCGTAATGAATACGTGCAGTAAAATATTTTGCTACGTCATCAGTCATCAGGAGTAGTCCGAGCTACCTTCAGAATGGATTCTTTAAATTTAAGTGTAGCAACTTTATGAATTTTACGTATAATATTTTGCGCTTTTTTCTTCTCAGCCTGTTCATTCGCTTTATCTCCACAAAATAAGCAATATTTTTTTTAAAACAAGAAACGGATTCACTTACGCGTGCTCTAGTACGAGGTGGACTGATTTCAGATGTACTGGCTTGCTCCATCGTATGCGGTCTTTTAACTGCAGCAATATAACTCTTCCGAGTGTACATTTTACGGCACTGCACATTAATTGTCACATATTTCTTGTCCTTCAGGTATTCAGAAAAACCCATCATTTCTTTGAACATTTGAATCGATCAAAGTCTTCATTCCACGATCAACAATAACTGTCGCATTTTCAATCAAAGTTTTACTACAAACAAAACAAAATTGCGACATTGCTTTAATTATTGATCAGCACAAATAATTGTTTTAAGAACTATTATTAACAAGCACGTGTATTAATAGCCACGTGTATTCACTGTAAAGGAACACTATACTAAAAGTCTTTCGTTTATGCCTTCCAGAAAAAGAAAGAGGTATATGTCGCCACCCGGACAAAAATAGAATAGTCGGCAGATGATGCTTAAGGTTATACGGCCCAATTAAATTAGGGGCTGAGTTTCTTTTTTATGTATATTGTCATATTCATATAATATATAATTTGTATATATATATATATATAAAGTTATTCAATCAATATGTTTATTATATTAAATATCCCATGGATGTATAGGAGGTTAACTTGCGGTTGAAAAGCGTGCATGTTATTATTTTTAGTATTTCAAATGGTGATATCTCAAGAGTGGTGATTCTTATGAAAAAAGTATAAGAACAAGTTGTGTAGCTAATTGCATTGTCTACAACTTTTGTCTGACCTATTTTTATGATAAACTTACCATTTGGCTGAAAAATGCAAAAACCCATATTCGCGAACTTTGACCTTGAATAACTTTTTTTTGCAGATGTGGAATCGATGGGGACTTATCACATTTCATTCATAATGGTGTTCCCAACATTCGTACCAATTTTCAGTTCTATGCGAATTTTTGTAAGCCTACTCCTATTTTTTGAGCTAACTTGACCGGGCTAACATATTGTACACTACAAATTGAAAATATATCACATTGACGCCATCTATCCGTGTATCATGGAGCACGAGAAGTGAATAGCATTGCAATATTACATTTTACATATCAGCAATTCAATATACTGTACATTAAGGTGTCTATTTCTGTTCAGTACAGTCTGTCATAAAAGTTGTGTGAATTGTGTTTAACACAAAAATAATGTACTAATTAACCAGGAGGCGGAAGTTGAATTCCAACGATGAGTCGGCCGTGAAGAGTAGTAAAAATTGTACCGGTAACGCATAACCAAAAAGTTATATCTCTCATTCTAATTATGAAATATTCTTACAGTTTTTTTAAATAATTAAAGGATGCATTTAGCTTTAATGTATATATATTTTTCTTCATCCGTAGAAGTTTTTAGGCCTAGAGGCCTGTTACAATCTCACTGACGAATTTTATATCCATTACTTCCTTCGATGACCAAGGTATCTCTTTCCTGTTGGATAATAATGAAGCATGGCTTTGGGATCTCTATCTGAACTTATTCGTCGCAAATAATGCATGTAATTTTAGATACCTTAAACGAAAAATTGTCCTATTTGCACACTTTTCTTACGATCTACTTGAGGTATATCTGCGAAATTTTCAGGTCAGTTTGTTCACTATATGAGAATGGTTCTCTAGGCCTACCATATTCATATTTTATCAATAGTTTACATGAAATTAACTATTTTTTCGAAGTTAAAAATCAGTTATATCCTTCATTCAAAATATTATAGGTTCTAAAACAAAAAAATGCTGGGGCAGAATTGTTTTATACAGTAGTTGTACTTGTAGTTACATTTTGGCTATCTTATTTGTTAGAGAAGTTGAACAAAACTGTACCTTAATATGACCAATCTTCAATTATTATTTAAAAATTATATTAGAGTGAAATATTTCAGGTGTCTAAAGCAATATATGTAAAAAGCTAAGTATCCATAACGACACAAATATTTGTAATGATGTCAAGTAATTGGAATCAGAAATATAATTTTTTATTAGGAGATGCTTTTTGGCTCTTTTCATAATCTACTACTCTTAATATTTTATTTAAATAGTATACTGGTATGAAATTTCATACAAAATAAATGCCTTTATAGTATATCAGCCATTTTCAGGCACTGTGGGCTATTATCCTTTCCATATAAACTAAAGTTCATAGCACAACACACTTAGAGAGCCCTTGACCTATCAACCGACTATATACCTCACATCCACATGTGCAATTTACGAAAATGGCCATCCAGCCAGTACAGGGATGGCATGTGGTCAGCATGTTGGATACCCCAGTCATTATAGCCGGATCTGCTACTTACTATACATATGTCCAAATTCTTCATAATGCCGGTTGAATTCAGATACCTTACAATAGCCAAAATTACATGAGGTAATTTCATCTCCCTTAAGGACTTCAACCAGTACATGTTACCGAAACTCTGTGCCAAGACATGAGCCTCCTTAGACACTCGGTTACAGATAAGATTATACTTCTCATTTGGCTAAAAAAATTGGGGGAAATGACATTGTTTCCATAATTTTGCACCTTTATTTATGTTTTATAGCATTTTGACATTTTTGTCATGTATTCACAAGTTTTGGCTTTCTCTCACTGGACTAAATAATTAGAAATTTAGTTTTCAATGTTTCTATTTGAATTAACATTTTCCAATCTTGGATAGAATCTAATTTAAGGAAGAAACACGGAGAACGAGAGGTCCAGGGTTCAAATCCCGATTCAAACGTTAATTTTTTTCTTAAATTATAAATTTTGTTATTTTCATGGTGCAAAATCTAGTCCTGGTTATGAGTCACGAATTAAATCATATTTGATTAATTGAGATTTACTAACATGCAATACCTATATTATTTTGTTCATAGAACTCTATAAAAATTGTATTTGTAAATTTGAAATGTCAGTAATTTAAGAGTTTTAAAAAATTAAAAATGTTAAATTGAGTTGATGTTTACTTGATGAAAATCCATATTTATTAATTAAATAAAAATGTGGTTTTAAGTAAAATGTTTGATTGTGGTTTAAAACTTGTTTTGATTTTGAAGATGTATGTTTAATTCTCTTATCTGCTTCTGACTAAGTTTCAGTAATCTTGTGCTAATTAAATTAAATTATGGGAATGCAGAATGCCATGTTTTGATAATGTTAAAATATTCCTTATAAAGCGTATTTTTGTTATAATGTACTAGGAAAATAGATTTCTTTCCAATGTTCAAGTGATATTTTACAAATAATCTTTGTGCACAATTTAACATACAGATTTAAAAAAGAGGTATCTTTTATTTATATTTGCATTAAAGTTTTATAGATATTAATTAATTGTTCATTCATTTAATAGAGGAACTTCGGGTAATTTGGACCCCTGTTTTGAATTTGTTGTTTTTCTTCTTTTGATTAAGGGATTTTAATTTTGTTTAATTACAGTGATTATCGTTAGTGTTGGGAAAAGCAACAATAAGCTACCACACCTATAATTCCCTAGTAAAGCTGCAAAGCATAGCATGAAAATGCTATGATTGCACTAAAAGATCTTCCCTCGGGCAGAATTACTATAGATGGATGGATCATTAGTGTTGTAACTATGAAATAGCATTGTTATTTTATTCAAATATGGAAACATCTTCATAATTTATAATTTTTTTTACATTCCATTTTAACCTCCATATTCGGATAAAGTGGACCCCAGAGTCTATCTTAGCTTTGTCTATTTTTAAATTTATGTACTGTTTTAATTTATACAGACAGGCACAGATTAATCTGAAAATATTTATTTTTTCTAATGAATCTAATGAAATTTTTATTATTAATTTAACATTTCTCAATGAAAGATAAATTATATTTGAAGAGAAAAATTTTCGCCTAGACCGAGACTCGAACCCGGGACCTTTGCGTATATAAGAGAAAAAATTGCGTCTAGATCGTAACTCGCCTCGGTAGCTCAGTTGGTAGAGCATTTGGCCCGGTAAGCCAAAGGTCCCGGGTTCGAGTCTCGGTCTAGGCGAAAATTTTCTCTTCAAATATGAAAATATTTATGACTGATAGTAATTAAAAAGCATTGATATTTATTTAATGTTTTAAAAATTATTGTTTCTTGTAGTCTTTCAACAGAAATAGATTCTGATCACTTTTTAGTGGTTGGAAAAATTAGAATGAACAAACCTTATTTTAGAAGGAAAGTAGAAAAGAAATCAGAAAACGAAAAATACAAAGTACAGCTATTAGAACAAGATAGTATAAGACAGTTATATGAAAATCGAATAAAACAAAACTTGAAACCAAGAGTTGGAGATGTAGAAATAGATTGGATAAAATTAAAAGAATCAATAAAAAAAGCAGCAAATGAATGTTTGGGAACCTCCAAAAATAGACCAAAAAATCGATTGAAAGTTTGGAATGAAGAAATAAAAGAAGCAATCAGTAATAAGAAGATAGCTTATTTAAAATGGCTTAATTCTGGGACTATTAATGATAGAATAGATTACAAACACAAAAGAGCAATAGTCAGAAAATTATCTAGAAAATTAAAAAATGAAGGATGGGAAAGTTTTATAAAAAATATAGAAAGAGATGTCACAGGAGCAAAAATATATGGTTTCAAAGTATTCCAGCGATTAAAAGAAGAGTGTATAGATAAATTGGCTATAAATGGAATGACAGCAGAACAATGGACACAGCATTTCAGACAGTTATTATATGCAGAGGAAGAAGGAACAAATACACCTCCCTGTCCCACAGAAGAATATAATGCTATAACATTGGATGAAGTGATAGAAACTATAAAGAAAATTAAAAATAGAAAAGCTAGTGGAGTAGATGGTATACCAATGGAGCTTTGGAAATATGGTGGGAAACCACTCTATATTAGATCGGTACAAATTTTTAATGATATATGGGCACATGGAATAATACCTCAGGACTGGAAAACATCATTAGTAATACCCATCCATAAGAAAGGAGAAAAAAGTAACTGTTCAAATTATAGAGGAATATCATTGTTGACAACAGCATCTAAAATATATACATCCATTTTAAAACAAAAACTTCAGAAAATTACAGAAGATAAAATTGGAGAGGAACAATGTGGATTCCGAAAAGGCCGATCGTGTATCGACGCTATATTTGTTGTAAAACAATTAATTGAGAAGTGGAAAGAATTTAATATCCCCCTATATACACTGGTGTCCAAAAGTTTAGGATAATTTGTAAAACGGAAAATCAAAATGCTTAAAGAGGAGCAAGGAGTAAAAATTATTTATCAAAACGTTTCTCAGTACATTTAGTTTAGTTTACATACTAAATTATAATCTCTCTTCAACAATGAAAAAATTAATAGCAATTATAAATGAAAATTGCATTGTTGCAGTTAAGCCCTGTTCCATAAATCTTCATTTTTAAAGAGAGTTATGATATAATCAGATGTAGTGTAAGAACAGATTGCAGTAAAATGGCACAAAGACAACATCTGGACCCTCTGCTTCGGGGTAGAATTATTGGGTGGCTAGAAACAGTACAGACACAAACTGAGGTCTCCATAGCACTTAATGTGCCACAAAATGTTATATCTAGGTTATGGCGACGGTTCCAAGAGACCGGAGACGTTAGGCGAAGACCAGTGGGAGGTCGTCCAAGAGTTACAAATCCTCAGCAGGATCGATATCTTGTGTTAACTGCAAGAAGAAACCGAACAATGTCTGCCAGACAACTGAGTTCAGATCTTGCGGCCGCCTCAGGTATCAGAGTATCCAGACAAACTGTCTATAGAAGACTCAGAGCTGCTGGTCTGTATGCTAGACGGCCTGTAGTGTGGTCCCACTCACCCTTGATAACAAGAGAGCACGTTTACGGTGGAGTCAGGAACATCGCGACTGGACTCTAAATCAGTGGAGCAGCGTGCTATTTACAGACGAGTCCAGATTCAGCTTGAACTGTGATTCGCATCGCGTGACTATCTGGAGGGAGCAAGGAACTCGTTACAACCCCATGAACATCATGGAAAGACATCCATTTGGTGGCGGTGGTCTCCTGGTATGGGGAGGTATAATGATGAATGCACGCACAGAGCTTCACATCTTCGCAGGTGGCACTGTTAATGCTCAGCGGTATAGAGAAGAGATCCTGGAACCTCATGTAAGACTTTTCAGGGAGCTGTGGGTCCAGAATTCATATTCATGGATGACAATGCCCGACCTCACAGGTCACAACTGGTGGATGAGTTTTCTTCAGGAGGAAGATATCCAGCGTATGGAGTGGCCAGCGAGGTCTCCGGATATGAATCCTATAGAGCATGCATGGGATGCCTTAGGGAGACAAATTGCATCTCGTCAGCCTCCTCCGAGGACACTTCAAGACCTTCACATTGCTCTTCATGAGGAGTGGAATTTGCTGAGCATCGAACTCCTGAACAACCTCATCACTAGCATGCCACGTCGATGTGAGTATTGTGTAGCTGTCAGGGGTAATCACACCCCATACTAATCATTTGAACCATTGTTGTTCAACTTTTATGTTCGAATTCTGAAATGCAGTTTTCGTTTGTTGTGAAAATGACAAGTGAATGACGTATTCATGCCATTGTTTCTTTCGTGCCATGTTTCTAATTATCTGTGACATACCCTTACCAAATTTTGTATTATTCTGACAAATGCTTTATAATAAGTCGGCAAATGAACTAATTATCCTTAACTTTTGGACACAAGTGTATATATATATTATTTTTAGATTTTGAAAAGGCCTATGATAGAGTCAAACGGGACATAATTTGGAAAATATTGGAAAGCTACCAAGTCCCCAATAATCTAATAAATGCTATAAAAAGTTTATATGAAACCACATTTATAAAAGTAAAGTTAGATCATGGAAAAATAACAGATAAATTTGAAATTAACCAAGGTTGAAGACAGGGATGTGGGCTATCTCCATTACTGTTTATTCTATATCTAAATAAAATTGTCCAGGAGTGGAAAAAACTAAACCCCCCAGGAGTAAAAATATGTAGAGGATATCAAATACAAACAATAATCTTCGCAGATGATCAAGTACTTCTAGCGGAGAATGAAGATGATTTGCAGAGATGAGTGAGTGTTTAAATTGCAGAATACCCTGGAAAAATACAACATGAAAATATCTGAAAATAAAACCAAATCCATGGCAATCACTGGAAAGGGACTTTCGAGAGTAAAAATAATAATAAATAATAAACCAATAGAACAAGTAACACACTTTAATTATTTAGGTAATAATATATCACAGTTTCATAATCAAAAAGATGTGGAAACAAATTTAGAAAAATATAATAGATTAAATGGTATAATTAGGAGAAATTTTGGAAAACAAATGAGGAAAGAAATCCAATTGAGATCTCATAATGCCTTAGCCAAACCTGCTCTACTATACGGAAGTGAATGCTGGACACTTCGAGCAAAAGATAAATCCCGCATTAATAGTTCACAAATGAGATTCCTCCGATCACTAACTGGAGTAACATTAAGGGATAGAATGAAAAGTGATGAGATAAGGATGCAGTGGAATAGTAGGGAAATGGTTGAACATATACAAAATTATCAGATTAAATGGTTCCAACACGTCCAGAGAATGTCAAATTCCCGTTTACCAAAGATGATTTACCACCTCAACCCTAAAGGCAAAAGAGACCTCTGAAGACCCTTCAACCGATGGCAAGATCAGTTTTTGTAGTCGCAGAATGGACATCATCACCCAATACTGCATTCGGAAGAAGAAGAAGAAGAAGAAAATTATTGTTGATTATAACATTTACATGTCTCTGAGTTTAGTAAAATTACAAGGATATTAAATAAAATTAATGAAGTGAATGGTTTTTACAGAAAGCATCCTCATTGATAACATACACATATTCATGTAAAGTGGATCCAGGTCCTCGGGGAGGTTTCACATTAACCAAATTCCTTTGTTATGTTTAATTACTTTATCCAGCTACCATGTCACATAATATCAAACCAAACCCGTCAGTATATTAAAACAGCATCTACATAATATAATATATTTAGGAGTTTTTTTTTGACATTTGTAATATTCAAGAGTAGAAATTAAGAATTGATTCTTACTTACATACTCACTGGCACTATCGAGCCCGTAGGTTCATGGCCGCGCGGACATAAGCTCTCCATACATCCCTATCCTGAGCTAATACTTTCCAATCATTCCCTGTATAATCTACTTCCCTCAAATCATAGTTAATGTTATTCTCCCACCTCATTCTTGGTCTACCAACTGGGCGTTTTCCCTCTGGCTTTCCTACAAGAAGCTTCCATGCAAGTCTTTCATTCCCCATACATGCAACATGTCCTGCCCATCGCAGTCTATGAGACTTAACTGTTCTTATTATATCTGGCTTCCTATAAAGACCATGTAGTTAATTGTTATGTAGTCTGCTCCATTCACCTGTCTGTTCATCTCTCTTTGGTCCAAAAATTTTCCTAAGAACTTTATTCTCAAATACTCGTAATCTCCTTTCCTCCCTTAAAGTAAGAGTCCATGTTTCGCACCCATATAATATAACTGGTAGAATAATAGTTTTATATATTTTCAGTTTAACGTTTTTTGAAAGGAGTTGGGACATCAAGAGTCTCTGCAATGCATAATAGCACGCATTTCCAGAATTGAGCCTATGTTTAATTTCTTTGTGCATCTCATTCCTATTTGTGATTATTGTTCCTAGGTATTTGAATTCAGCCACTTCCTCAAAATTTCCCTCATTTGTCATTAGCTGTCCATTTCCATTATATAATGTATTTCTACGTGTGACCATATATTTAGTTTTATTGATATTTACTTCCAGTCCTAATTTCTTAGTGTTACTCAATAGTGTGTGCGTGTTGTCCTTTAGTATCTCCTCGCTATCGGCCAATAGTACTACATCATCAGCATAAACTAACAGCTTATTAATACCATTGAGTTGTAAGCCTTCCTCATTCTCTAAAGATTTAATGGCATGCTCTAGTACAAAATTAAATAGTAGAGGAGATAGTGCATCTCCTTGCTTCAATCCATTCTGGATTTCAAAAGTGTCTGAAAACTGTTTGCCTACATGCACCCTACTCTTTGTGCCATTTAGACACATTCTTATAAGTCTAACTAACTTTTTAGGAATTCCGAACTCCAGCAGGATACTATATAACTTCTCCCTCTTAATTGAATCATATGCTTTTTTGAAGTCTACATATAGTTGATGTACAGTACCATTATATTCCCATTTCTTTTCTAAAATCTGTCTTATACTAAAAATCTGATCTGTTGTAGACCTGTTTCTTCTAAATGCACATTGATGATCTCCTAGAATGTCATCAATATAGGGAGTAAGTCTGCTTACTAATATATTTGTTAGAATTTTGTACGAAGTTGAAAGTAATGAGATGCCCCTGTAGTTGTTGCAATCAGTTTTATCTCCTTTCTTATAAATTGGTACGATAATTGATTCTTTCCATTCATCTGGAAGAGCTTCTTTTTCCCAAATCATACTAAGCAACCAGCGTATCTTGTCCATCAATTTTTTTCTCCCCCTGATTTTATCAGTTCTGCTGGGATCTCATCTGAACCTGATGCTTTATACATCTTCAATTTTTCAATCGCCATTTCAACCTCTAATGCACTTGGTTCTGCGACTAGCATTTCTGCTGTCTGTAAATTATCCTCCTCAATGTCCTGTTCTGTATGTACATTTAATAGCTGATTAAAGTAACTTTTCCATCTATTTAATATACTCCTGGAATCTGCAATCATATCCCCATTTTCATTCCAAATTATGTTTGTTCTAGCCTGTAACCCTTTCTTCTCTATACTAATGCCCTGATATATTTCTCTGATGTTCCTATTTTTTTGCGTTCATTTCAAGATCATTAATCTTCTCTCTCAAATATTCCCTCTTTTACTCATTAGTAATTTGGTGGTTTCCCGTGTAATACTACCCAATTGTTCTAAATTTACCTCATTTGGCTCGTGTAACCATTTCATTTTTGCTAGCTTTCTTTTCTTTACAATGTCGGCACATTCCTCATCAAACCATTTCTTGTGTTGCCTCTTTTTTAAACAACCAATGCTTTCTGATGCTGACAATTTAATAGTATCTCTTATAGCCTCCCATTCTTTATTTATATCAGTTTCTTCTTTGTTTGCCACATTGTCATCTGAAGATTCCAGTACTTGAAATCATTAGCAATTTTGATTTGGTATTCTTGCCGCATTTCATCGTTTTTCAAGTTTTTAAATTCAAATTTTACAGAATCATCTTTAGTGTTTGTTCCTCTCATAAGCGATAGCCGTTGTCTGATTTTCACCCTGACCAGATGATGATCCGAATTGCAATCTGTCCCTCTAACTGATCTAACATCGATGATGCTACTGTGCCAGCGTTTTTCCACTAATACATGATCTATCTGGTTCCGAGTTTCGCCATCTGTAGATGTCCAGGTGTATTTATGAATATCCTTATGCTGAAATGTTGTGCTCTTAACAATGAGATTCTTTGATGTGGCGAAGGTGACTAATCTAACCCCGTTGTCGTTACTATCTTCATGAAGACTGAATTTGCCTATTGTTGGTTTGAATATATCTTCCCGCCCCACTTTTGCATTAAAATCTCCTAAGATAATTTTCATATGATATCATGAAAGGCTATCAAATAAGCATTCTAATTCTTCATAGAACTCATCCTTGATCTTGTCATCTTTATCTTCTGTGGGAGCATGTACATTTACAATTATAAAATCTTGTCTTTTACCCTTTACAATTATGTATGATATCCTATCACTAACAAACTTAATTTCTCGAAGAATTGATACTTAACTTGAAAAACTTTTAAAGTGGTCATTTTCATGAATATCACAAATTAACCCTTCTTTGCACAAAGAATAAAAGAAACTGGCCTTGAGCCCGTCAAAGTTGATGAGGGGAAGAAGTTATAATATTTTATGTTCGAGGGCAATACCAATTACAGAAGATATTAACAGGGTGCACTCAAACAGAAGGGTCCACATTACGCGAACTTCCCTATATATTTTGCTAATTTTATACTTTTATTACCAAGTTACATTATGACAAAACTGTTTTCAGATAGATACAACACGTATTTCAAAGTATTTTTTATTTATTTTTTGCCAGTCTGTGCTGTGCTACACTTGTAAATTATAAATATCAGTAATTTAAGATTTTTAAAGATAATTTATGGTTATTGTTTTAAGTAAAAGGTTTTGAATATCTTGAATGTGGTTAAATTTTTATCTTATAACTATAACTTTCTCCTCAGGTATGATAATATTTCTTCATAGTTAAATATGGGAAATAACATTATGAGGTTTTTAATTCGTAAATTAATGAGTCATTTTTTAACATCTTACCTCATATTTTATGTTTCTTCAAACACGGGAACTAGTTTTCAAGAGAAGGATCTCTCTCATTTTCAACCGACATTATGACTACTGGATTTTCGTTGGAATTATGTTATCAAATGGTCATAATAAACTTCCCAAAGACCTGAGTCGTCTTATTTATTCATAGTTAAATATGGGAAATAACATTATGAGGTTCTTAATTCGTAAATTAATGAGTCATTTTTTAACATCTTACCTCATTTATGATATTTGTTCCTAAATTAAATTATAGGGATCCAGAATTATGTTAAAATGCAACTTGATGCACTGAATGGATTTCTTTTCATTGTTCAGGGTTATTTTACAAATCTTGTGCACAGTTTAACATAAGGATGTGACTTATTGGATTTACATATACGACTGTAATAACAGATTCTGGACTATGTGGCTGTGGTCCAAGACTGATGTTTCTTCCAGACATTTCTTCCTTGACTGTGGAGGGCTTCTTGAGTGGTGAGTACTTCTAGGTAGTGCTCCCTGGTGATTGAGCCTCCGACCAAGGAACACTACCTGGAAGTACTCGCCACTGAAGATGTCCTCTGCAGTCTGGAAGAAACACCAGTCATGGACTACAGCCACATAGCACGGAATCTCTTATATTATGTAATCAATTGAGTTGGTGTTTACTTGATGAAAATCCATATTTATTAATTAAATAAAAATAAAACGTAGTTTTATTTGATTTTCATATTTATTATATAATTCAGTGACAGCTGTTTCGGTACACTGTACCTTCTTCAGACATGTTAACAAATTATGAATTGTGTTCCAACTGATCTAAGCAACAATACAACAATATTTATTTAAATTTTTAAATTTAACAAAGGGGATTCATTCAAATCAAGTTGAGAATTTAACAGTTTTTTACTACTTTTAAATTTATTAATTTCTACAGCCTCCAAAAGATCTAACTTCTTACCCTTATCACAAATATGTAAAATTTCAAAATTTGGAACGAAACAATGATTAAATTGGAATAGGTGGTTAGCATATTTTGAATTTTCTAAATTTCTGTTATATGCTCTCATGTGTTCCTTTATCCGAGAGATAAAAGGTCTACCAGTTTGTCCTATATAGACATTGTCACATGTGCCATACTTCAATTTATATACACCTGATAATTTTTTGTTTTGGTTTTATTGTTTTTTATTATATTTTGTAGAGTTTTATTAGTTTTAAATGCCACATTAATGTTCAACTTTTTAAAGTGTTTAGATATTTTATTTGAAAGTGGGCCTATGTATGACATTATGACATATTTCTTTATGTTTTCTTTGGGTAAAGGAAAAACTTTGTTAATTGCTTTTTTGTAATGAACCTTCTTAATTAAACATTCTGTAATTTCAGGGTCGTAGCCATTATTAACAGCCAATTGTTTAATAATATTCAATTCATTATTATATTCCAAGGGTGAAAGAGGGATATTTAAAAGTCTATGAATGTAACTATTAAAGGCTGCCATCTTATGAGTATATGGGCGAAGAGAAGAACTATGGATAGTGGTATCAGTATGAGATGGTTTGTGAAAGATACCAAACTCAAACTTATTATCAATGTGTTTTATTGATAAATCCAAGAAATTTATACTATTATTTGTTTCTAATTCCATTGTGAAATTAATACTTCTGTGAATGCTATTAATAAAATTTAAAAAGGAATTCAATTGTCTTTTGGTTCCTGTGAAGCCTGCTATGACATCATCTACATAACGATACCAAGATAGAACATTATATTATGATTACTGGCTGTGAATGCCTGCATTCAACTATGTACTACTGTGTTGATAATATAGTAAAAACATGTTACTAGGAAAAAAATACCAGTATTTTAGTTATGAAAACATAAGTTAAAAAAGGTCTCTGTGTTAAATTACAGTAAAGCATTCATCAATGAGCAATAAAGACAATCCTCCAACTCTGAATAGGTTCTGAAGAAACATGAACTCTGTATTTAATATTAACAGTATAGGTCATTCTAGACTTCCACAGATTAAATATATTTAAGATTTTTGATTCTATAAAATAGAAATATAGAATGGAATGCTATGACTTTAGACTTTAAATATTAGGAAGTGTATAAAACCCAACTATTGAGGTTTTATCAAACATATATCCAAAATTTAGGTTTCTAAGAATTGTGCACTATTAGCTGGCAATTTTATAGATTCTGTAAAAACTAAATTTTTAAAATATGGTTGATTACCCATGCTGCAGCCAAGCTTTTTAAGACATTATGCCGTGGTTCATATTCCTATGAGGTAAGAAATGTTCTCATGGAATTTCAGCCCATACAACATTGTGAAGAATTTGAGTAGCTACATTAAGTAGCAGCCCCAGATTGAGAAAATCAGCTATAATCCCTAAAGGACCCCTAAACTTGCTCACTTCTGTGATTAACACATGTAGATGTGAGACCAGGAGGTGGCTGGTAGGCTAAAGATCTTCTATGTATGCCATTCTATAAGGAGTGGAGTTGAATTAATAGTTGAATTTCATCCAATCCTTTATTAGGTCTGAAACCAGAATATATACAATTTTAATAACTGCGTTATGAGTATCAAAATGTAAACCAATGTAACAACAGATATCTTTGATTGAGGCCCTGGGTACAAATTACTTGTCTGCAACCAGATACATTTATTTTGTTTAATTGAGTTACACTGTGTATAAATAAACAATGAAAAGGTAAAATGATCCAACTGAAGGCTTTATAGGCCCTTGGATAAGTAGGAGGTTTTGGTTCCCACATTTAAAACAATTAACATAAGATATTGATCGTTCTTGATGGCTGATTATGAGGGTAACCCCATAGCATATGATTGGTCCCATTCTCTTTAGAGTCTCAGTTAGTCTGAAGGCCATGGTGTTGTTTTCTAATGGCGAGATTTGACACTTATGTCATTTTCTCTCTGGCTTCCCAGTACAAGCGAACAAGTGTTGTGCAGTCGGATTTAAAGCTGGACAGACTAGAAGAGGCCATGGTGTTACCAGAAGGTTTGTGGCAGTTTAAAAATCCTGACCCCCATCAGGACTTGAAACAGCACCTTCTGGCTTGTAACTTATTGCCTTAACCAGCTACACGATGACATGCCTCCATAGAAAGTCTATAACTTGAGAATGGCAGTGAACATTATCTTTCTTATCAGAAAAAGAGGTCACACATTAATATTTACAGCCATATATGTATGTTATGAGGATAAAAAGTGTTGACCTTCAAGTAACAGAAATTCCAATATGTACTGTATTCCTTTGAATGTTGATGATTGTTTATGTTTGTTTCAGGTGATAGAGTTGGATGATGACTTCCTAGCAATCTCTTCCATTAGGTGCTCCAACTTTGACAGAATGCGCAAATCTCATGAAGCAGACAGCCACTCAACATGTTCAACGGCTAATCAACGAAAAAGAGGATTGGCACGCTTTTCACTGCGTCGCTTGCTGTATTCTAGTCCTCTTGTAGCTAGGAGAATTACTAGAGGTGCTTCTGGAAACTCCAAGAATTCAAGAAATGCAGGTATGCTCTATGTGTGAAAATATTACAAATATCTATTCATTAAAATTTTTCTTCCTACCATATGTCCTGCATGGGAACACGGGAGGTTCATAACCAAGCATAATTTATATATGTTTATTTACTTACAGATGTAGGTTAAAAATAGTATGTAAAATGTCCACTTATTTCTTCATCTGTGTATTGTAAAACCTTTCATTTTGATACATGTTCTTGCCCCATTTACACAGTTTCCATGTAGTCTTTCTTTCTTTTTCCTTCCATCAGCTGTCCATCACATAACTTCCTTTGGCAATCTTCCATCTTTCATTCCAATCAAATGTTCAGAATTTCACAAAAAGAGAGAAAATCAAATAAATGAATACTTAATTATTAGCCCCAGTTAAAATCTAAAATAAAAATGTGTTTGCAACCTTCATTAGTGTGGGAGTCTAAAATTATCTTGTCCTTGTCCAAGGTTGAGGGAAAAACTACCAATCTTCTCAGGAGGTAATTATAACTGCTAATATACTGCTGCACTGCAGTGTATTGTATTTTTATTGTGATGTTTTGGAATTAGATCCTGTGAAATATATCATTATATGCAGTTTAGACTTGGATTTGGACTAAGAGTAACTTAGATTTAAAACACGTAAGATGGATTTTTCAGAAGTATTGAAAACAAAACAAAATGATAGAATAAGAAATTAAGTAAATAGAGACATTTTTAAAGTTGAAAACCCCATTCATAAATTGATAAACAATAGAATACCATGCTAAAGTTGAAAAGGAGGATATCTAGAGGATTAAGACATAACTCTTTTAATTTTTTGTAGATACGATTCATCTTAATAGTAATTTTTCCATTATTTTTTTAATCCCATTATTTTTTTAATCCCATTATTATTTTATATTAAATTATTGGCTTGTTCAAGCTATAATCTTTACTATTATTTTTATTTATTATTACAAATGCCAAATGTTAGATTCCAAAGGTAGGTTAGGAAATGAGATGGAAAGAAAAAGACTGAGAAGAAGACCAATAATGAGCCGGAAAGGTCAGTGTGGAAAGATAGAACCTATAGGACAGGTAGGTAGATAGGTCATACTTTATTTAACAATGCTCTTTAACAAATCAAGTATTATTAACTTATTTCAAATTTGGACATGAAAGGCCAACAAATTTTGCTGTAAGACCTCTTATTTCAAGCATGAGATTGGCTTACTTGCTACAAATCTTTGATATGGAACCATGTCTTTACTTTCCTTTTGAAGGAAGCCCTACTCAAGATTAATCCGTCAATCTCAGCTAAAACTCAGCAACTTTAAAACCAGATGCGAGGTATGGAAACCACCAAGCCACCAGAACTAACAAATTCATTAGAGAAGTAGGTAGTACTTTATTTAATCATCTGGTCATTTTAGCCCGGATTTCAAATCTGGCATGAAATGGTTGACAAACTTTACTGAGAGGACTCTAATTTCAGGCTTGAGATACTTTAATGAACAGTAAATGAATAGTACAGGATCCATTGCTTTATTTCTCTTCATATGCTAAGAAAGTTTATGCCTTTAAAACTCATTTATCCCACCAGGATTGAACCCATTGGAAGTGAAAACATCATCATTATTGTCATAATCAACATTATTATTATTATTATTATTATTATTATTATTATTATTATTATTATTATTATTATTATTATTATACCTTTGTGTAATAATGTTTTCTAGACTCCCATAACCAGTATTTCATAGATAACATTTATTTTCGGTTTATTCCATAATTTTGCAGAATGTCTGGGTTTTCCAACCAATAACAGAGTGCAACAAATTGCAAGGTCACAAAAACATTTTTCGAAAATGTAGGCATTCGTTATGTATTTCGACCTCCTGAATTTGAAAATTATACTCAAAACATCGTATCAGCTACAGTTTTTGCACAAATCGCATATTTTGCAATAATGATATCACATAAGGAAGTAGTACATACGTATAAAGGACACATGAATCATGCAGAAGTAGAATACAACTTTAAAACAGCAACATATTGACATGTACACACAGTGAACTGATTTATACAGAGAATGTGGTACAAAAGAAGCACTAAAATAATTCATTCTGTGCTTTGTTAGTTGTCATGGCGTGGCTCTGCTTTTCCTCTTATGAGGAATATCCATGTGCTCATGGTGAAGCATCCAGCAGTGGTTGCCCATTCATCTGAACATCCCAAGTTCCCTGGTCTGTCATTCCATGTTCTTGATATCCTGATGGAATCTTTCACCCTATTCCTCACTTATAGCACCCAGGTTTGGAGGAAAAATGTCAAGGTATTTATTTAAAAAATATAGCTTTAAACTCATTGACCGTCCCAGCATTTGAATGCCATGAGAATTTTCTCAACTATGTCGATATACTCTGGGATACGATTGTTTCCAGGAAATTTTGAACCATACACTTAAAGGAGTCCAGGCTTTTCGTTCCATGGCATTCATTGAATGAAGGAAATCTTCATCTAGCATTAGTTTCTGAATATCTAATATCTTTCAACTTAGCATCTAACAGTTTGGGGAACTAGTTGCATAGATATTTGAAACAGTTGCCATACATAAGTAATGCCTTGACAAACTGCTTCACCATGCCCAGTTCGATGTGCAGAGGGGGCAAGAATATTCTGTCTCTTTGCACTAGAGGGTCACACTTGATATTTTTGTCTCCTGGAACCAATTTCTTCAACCTATCGGGCCACTGTTTTTTCTCCCATTGTTTGTCACAATCCCGACTGTCCCATTCACAGATGAAACAGGGAAATTTTGTATATCCTGATTGTTTTCTGTTTTCCTAGACTCATACCCAAACTTTCAAATCACCACACACCATCCAATTATTGTGATCCTCATATTGTGCAAAAACTGTGGGTGATATGATGTTTTGAATATCATTTTCAAATTCAGAAGGTTGAAATACATAAAGAACGCCTACATTTTCAAAAAAAGTTTTTTCACTGTTAAAGTAAAGTAAAGTAAAGTGATCCCACAACAGGCCCGGAGGCCCTTGGGGTAGTAGGAGGTTAAGGCTCCCACTTTTTCTAGACAATCGGCACTTTATGTCAGCCGGGTTGTCAGCCCTGCGTGACGGCCGCCTTTACCCCCAGAACAAGAGTCTGGTACTCATTTCAGTTAGAGGCTGAGTCGACCCCAGGGCCATAGTGCCGCCAGAGGGTTTGGGTCAGTTTAAAAATCCTGACCCCAACGGGACTTGAACCATCGACCCTCCGGCTTGTAGCTCAGTGCCTTAACCACTACACTATGGCGTGCCCCTTTTTCACTGTTGCACTGTGTAATTAATTTATTGTCACTGATTATACTTTAAATGCTACAGTCATGGCCACCCAGAAAGGGATGCATATGGGTGAATTTTTTGTTGTTGTAATGTTAATAAAAATGTATTATACAACCCAACTTCTACTTCAGTTTCCTTTCATTCTATCAAGAGAATCTTATCAAATAAATATGTCAATAAACTTAGAGAAGAATACACCACCAAAACATCTGAAAGGGAATGGGAAAATTTACAAACTTACAACATTACTACATTGCTAAGAAAATCTACAATGACAACATTCAGACTACTAACAGAACACGACTGTTTAAATAAACACCTACACAGATTTGGCATAGCAAATTCATCTAAATGTTCTTTTTTGGAATTCAAATGAAGATATGGAACAAAATCATCTCCTCCGTTATATTTTTTAGAAGAGACCAGCCTTCCTGCTAAATATTGGAGTGCAAGAGAGCGAATGATTTCATTGTGTAGTGTTCGACATCAGATACCAACCAACCAACCAACGCATTTCTCTCTTGTCAAATTAAAAAGAGTGAAAAGTTTTTTCTGTCATAACAATCTGTTCTGTCTGTTTTCTATTAGAAAATCTCTAATAAAAATTGAAAATAAAATATTTCTACTGTCTCAGAAATAACACTAATAACATTCTTGGACTCTATTTACAACTTCAGTACATGTTCAAGATCTAACAATGACAATTAAAGCTAACAGAAACAATATTTTGTAGCTCCAGCAGCATTATAAATGTTCATTGTAGTAATGTGACTAATAACAACAATGAAATGGCAAAAGCTCTTAGGTGAAACATCTAAAAAAACATTTTGAACCCCCTTATATAAATAAGCCAGTGGGTGTCCTAGACTCCTGTTAAGTTTTCTGCCATCAGAGAAGTTTCCTAACTGTTTTATTTTCTTTTTAGCAAAAAACCAAACAAACTTAGTTATTGAAGTTGTTCTTATGAAAAACGAAATTGAAAAAACATTTACAATTTTTTATTGATTTATTTTCTAGGCACCAAAATTAACAGCAATTTTCGATTTTTTTAATAACAAAACTCGGTATATGGTATTGAAATAAAATGAGGAAGCTATTCTCCAAAAATCAATGAAATCCAACCATTAGAAGTGGTGGCTTACATGAAAGCCGAAATTTTAAAAAAATATCTAGCAGCCTCTATGTTTATCTTCTGACAGGAAAACTGAGTACATAGGATTTAATTAACAAATGAAATATGAATTCTGTAAAGGAGCAAAATCTGATCATTAATTTGACTTGCTGAGGAATCTGTTTACTTTCATACAGTTCCTGATTAATGAACTTTTTTTAGATCTTATCAAATAATGTGCAAGTTCCAACTGAAATTTACCTCCATTAAATCATCAAACAGAGTAAAGTGAAAAACAATATCCTAAAATTAAGGACAAAACAACATAATTTAGAATGATAAGATCTGCATGTCATGAAAAATATGACACAATTAGCAAGCTGGTCTATGAGGTGTTCATGTTACTATTGCATGAGAACAAATTGTATAAGGACATGTTTGAGATATACAATATGATAATGCATTGACATAAAATGTTTTCCAACTAGAAAATTATTTTTACCATTAATAGTTTATCACATTGCGTGAAATTTCAAGAAACAATCTGACATTAATAAAGGGTTATAGCTTACTTGTTATGCAACATAAAGTGCAATTCATGCTCATGTTCTTATTAAGTGTGGTTCATTTCTATTATATATCCAGTGAAGATACATCCAAATGTTTACTGAAAAAATCAAATTGAAGATCTTGGGGGTAAATAATGATAATTATGCTGCCATTTCCCAGTAGATTTATATGCTACATGAAGGAAATGAAAATTGTATTAGATATAATTGTTTGCACCAAAAACATCAAAAGCATAAAAAAAAATGTGGGTTATCATTATTTACCCTCAAAGTATTTAATTGTTGGAGTGTTGTTTAGCTGGTAAAAGCTATACTGAATTGCAGAGTGTATTGAGAGTAGGAAGCACATACAAGGCTGCAAATACATTAGTCTCTACTTATTTTAGGAATTCTCACTACGAGGTATATTCTACCTTAACATTAGTCTCTACTCAAATTACTTCCAATCACTGGTGAGCTGACTTTCCGTGAGCAAGTGCAAAGATCGAATTAGCTACCCACTAACTGGCCATGCATGAAAGTCGTCGTTTTCGTAATATTGGCAAGAAATTACCCAGAATTCTCAGTGATAAAACCACTTCCGTTATTTTTGTCTGCTAGAGGAACGCATTTACGCTTGCGTCCCGCAAATAATACCGTACACGACGATGTATGCATCGCACAATATTACGCTGATTCTCCTGTTCTTCCAGTTGAATTCTTTGGTAGACTCAATATCAAATTCCTCTTACTAAAAACTTGATCGAAGTCTTCAAGGTCCGACATCTTGGATAAAGCAGCAAGGTATGTGGCAAGGTTTCATACTATATCGGTTTCCATTGGGTTGCTCACGATTCGTTTCTCTGCTAAGTCACCTTGCCAGGTAGCTTAGGAATTTCAACAATTATTATCGCATGCAAAAACGTATTTGGATACATCTTTCTCAGCGGAGTACAGGCAGAGAATGACTTTTACGGTCTAATGCGTTCATAGATTCGAGCCTAAGTCACCTCATCAGGTAGCTTAGGAATTTCAACAATTATTATTACATGAACAGATTTTTGAGTATGCAAAAACGTATTTGGATGCAACTTTCTCAGCAGAGTACAGGCAGAGAACGACTTTTACGGTCTAATGTATTCATAGATTCGAGCCTTAATGTTCAGCAGATTATACACAAATCGAGATGTACTTGATAAACAGTGCAAAGGACTGCCTTGCCACAACTGATGCAGAAATAAACATTATTTATAAAGTGATTGCATTGTCTGTGCTATTGCTTAAAATCAGACAGGTTAAGACAGTTCATAATTAAATATGGGAAATAGCATTATGAGGTTCTTAATTCATACATTAATGAGTCATTTTTAACATCTTACCTCATATTTTATGTTTCTTCAAACACGGGAACTAGTTTTCGAGAGAAGGATCTCGTTGAAAATGAGAGAGATCCTTCTCTCGAAAACTAGTTCCCGTGTTTGAAGAAACATAAAATATGAGGTAAGATATTAAAAATGACTCATTAATGTACCAGGTTAAGACAAATTGAATCATCAGAACTGAAATGGGGATTACATAATTGAATTGGACATTTTTACACCTCACCTCATAAAATATATATGTCTTCTTGACTAATTTGAGAGGCATCCCCTCCATCATCAGTTAGGGGAGGCTCTCCATACATTCCTGTCTTGAAGTAAAAATTTTCAATCATCTTCTGTATAATTCTCCTCCCTCATATCATGGTTAATATTATTTTCCCATCTCATTCTTTGGCTCTCTTCTGGACACATTCCCTCTGGTTTTCCCACAAGAAGTTTGCATGTTCTTCTTTCATTCCTTATTTTTGTCCATGTGGTTTTCCATCTGGTTTCCCATAAAGATCATGTAGCTAAGTGTTATGTATATTTTTTTTCATTCACTTGTCTGTCCATCCCTCATTGGTTCAAATGTTTTCCTAAGCACTTCATTCTCAAATGCTCATAACATTTTCTCATCTCTTAGAATAGAATTATATATTTAAGTTAAATTTTATCACCTCACCTCTTTATTTTTCTTCTTAGACCAGTTTCGGGACCTTCTTCAGTTCCATCCTCAGTACTTTCACGATCATTGTTTTGTCGTATTCAACAGCCACCTCCTGCTACGTACTCTGTTGGTAGAGGAGGCGGCTCTTCAAGACGACATAACAGTCATGAAAATACTAAGGTTGGAACTGAATAAGGTCCCAAAACTGGTCGAAGAAGAAGAAGAAGAAGAATGTGAGGTGAGGTGATAAAATGTTATTTAAATAAATAATACTACATATTATTAATTCCTAAAAAAATCAAAATTACATGTTTTTATTATTTTTAAGAAAATAATGACATGATATTTAAGGTTGGTTTTTGTGGTTTATTTAGACTTTTGATTGATATACTAATCTTATCCTCTTATCAGTTGTATAAAAATAATAATTAAAAAATTAAGTAATATTGTTTTGAAATCAAGAAAATAATTTGTTGCAGATGCACGTGGAAGTGGCCCTTCCAGAGATGTGGAGAGAGGAGAAGCTGTCCGACTCAGTAGCGTCACCATCGGTGGAACACCTCTTCACGATGAAATGCAACAAGTGCCAAGCAAAGCCTCAACATTTGGGGCAAGTGCTGGAAAGGTCTTTGTTTATTCATTAACTTTTTAAAATAAAGAACATTTTAAATTCAGTATAATGTAGAGTGATTAGACGCTCACCTCTCAGTACTGGGATCTCAAATCAAGTCTTAGGTTTTGGTGGTGGATAAAACAAAGCTTGGGCAGGTTTTTCTTGGGGTTTCTCCCCATTTCTCCATACTCATCTTGTCCATTTCATTTCATTCATATGCCCCTGTGACAGTGCATTAGGCGTGGTTGGCCATCACCCTTGACTTTTACAGACCTTTATAAATATAGGGGCTTCATCTCATCCCTCAACCCTACATAAGTTGAGGATGTATAATGTCGCAGTTGGGTTGGGTTCTCCTCATGTAGTTTACGTTCTAAATAGACACACACACAGATGTCAAGTAAAATCTCACAAATCACTTTATTTACTTCTACAAGTAGTAATTTAATCACAATTTTAACTCTTAACTAATTTTGTTTCAGAGTTTATCTGTTTCACAATTATTTCACAGTCTCATATGAGTTCACTCACTACAATTTGTCCTCTCATTGGTCACTATATCGCTGTTAATTCACAACTGACTGGCTTCCGTCTCCACCACAGATTATATAGGTAGGAAGACAGAAATTTCTAGGCCCAAGGTCGAGATACTTCAAAATGTAACCATGTGGCCATTGATCTTTCGAGACAGGCAGAGTAGATGTTTGTAGAGATTTCTGGAATGAGATCCTAGACATTTTGATTTTCTGCATGGATGTTTTGACTCGTGAGTTAGCGACCTGCAAATCTATTCCAACCAATGCAAGCCCACTATTCTCCCCTTTGTCCACATCATTTAAACATCATTATTACGATGTTTCACAATATATATATATAGTAGAGTTTGTTTATAATGACATCCAAGGGACCTAAAAAGTATGTAATTATAACAAGTGAGATGATAAATTACATACAACAGAGTTATTTTAGGAAGTCTAGCCATTGTCCTGTACCATAACAGTGCTATTGGGCCACACATTTTTAAAATTGATGTTTTTATTGTCTTCCAATGCAGCAAATAATTATATTTTTCTCTTACCAAATATTTTGGATTGTGAAAATTAATAGCCTAAATTCATGATCCACGAATTAGTGAATTTTGAAGGTGTAAAACTGTTGAGATTGTTGTTATGAAAATATTTTTCTTCTTCTTCTTTTTGCAAGGATTGAACCTTTTTTGGTTCGTTCCGGCTCCAGCTTTATAGCTGCTGTGTCCATCTCTTTTGTGGGTGTCCCTGATCTCTTTTTCTTCCTCTTGGTTGATAGTTCAGTCTTTTCCTAGGCAATCTGTTGGTATCCATTCTGCACACATGTTCATACCATTTTCTCCTATACTCTTCTATTTTATCTGTCAAACTGAATATTTGTAGTTCTTTATGGATATCTTCACTTCGTTTTTTATCCATTAAAGTATATCCTGCCACAAATCGTAAATATTTCATTTCTGCAGCTTCTATTCCTTTAATTGACTGTTTATTCAGAGTCCATATTTCTGAGCCATACAATATTTCAGGTACAGCCAATACTTTACAAAATTTTAAATGTGTTTCTTTTCTTACTTTCTTTTCCATTGTTTTTTTAAGGGTGCCACATAAATATTGAAATATTTATAAAATATTATTTATGTCTTTTTCTCTATTACAACCTAAAGATACACCTAGATAATTGAAATCTTTTACTTGTTCTCTAGCATTTTGTCATTTAGTGAAAATATTTTTTTTAAATTTTTACAAATCTTCTTGATCCTATTTAATTCATATAAAATTAATGAGACAAATGTTTATTTATATTTGTGTGTGTGTCATTTTACTTGAAAACTGTAATTTGAAAATTGGTCTAGTGGCTGCCTTATTTGTTTTCTCACAATGTAACTGGATACATAGGATTTGATCAACAAAAGAAAGATATATTCCATAAAAGCAGACCATAAATTTAATTTGCTGAGAAATTCACTTTGTTTACACAGATCCCACATAATGGGCTTTTTGATTTCATTGTCAATATTAAGAATCACCATATTTTCCTTGCATTAAAACATTTCTTTTTGTGGCCATGCTGCATTGAAAAGTTCTTTTTAGAAGATTGCATACATCCTCTAAAAAAAATTTTGTTAACCATTTTATATATAAGAAGAAAAGTGCGCTCAAGTTGAGCATTGGTTTTGAGTTTAGTTTTTTCTGTAATCTGTTGTTGATTTTGTTCTATTTGCACATGTTATGATATGGTATTTTCTACATCTTTCTTCGCATAGGAGGCATTTACAATCTTCTGTTAGCTCATGGAATTTCTTATTCACACAAATTTTATGGTGAAAACTGTGTGTTGTGACTCTTGTTATGATGTGTCTCTGGGTCTTACATACTTTCCTCCAACTACCTTCTAGCATGCCTGGTAGGTGTAGAACTCTCTTCTTGTGTTCCCTGATGTTAAATCATTCCTGATAGGGTCCTGTAGATGATAGCCAGTGTTTTAATCTGATGTCCTCTGTAAAATAGGTCTCTGTATGAGCTCGAAACCAGATGTGATGGAGCTGTTTTTCCAACTCATAATATCCATTTCATGTACATAGTCTTATCATATCGCCAATTTGAAGTTTTTTCCATATGATCTCTAGTTCATATGTTATGATGGGTACTATTGCTGTTTTAAATAGTGTCATCGCTGTGTCTGTTGATAGATTTGTTATGTTCGGAATATTATATGAGACTTTGATGGCTGAATACTCTTTATTTTATTAGTCTCAGATAGGCTTCTACTATAATTTAATTATTTTCTTTATTTCTATTGGCTTTATCATGTTTAATGCACTACTTCCACCTATAGTGTGTTCCAACAATTTAGAGAAATTTGTAAGGAAGTTGCAAAGGGGTTTTTCCAAGTCTGTCTTGTTGGCTAGCACACTGTATCACATTACTAGTCATTCTCTATTGTGGAATGTCTCAGAGTTCAAACATGCTGCCAAAGTTGGCAACTCGTAATAAAACCTAACTTGGACATTCTATCGCTAAAAGTGAATAGGTTTTATTCTGATAAAAAATTATAAATTGTACTCATCTACAACACATAAGTTATTACATTAAATAATGAAAGGAAGATTCTATTCTGATTATTTTTACTTAGATCAATTCCAAGAGGAATCTGTCTTCCAACAAACATTCATACAATAATTACAAGAATAATATTCTCAACTTATTAAGGTTGTAGAGAAATAAAGTTAGTAACAGTGAATGTTATATTTTATATAATAATAACAGGTAAGTCTAATGGACTGTGATGGGCAGGGCATGTGGCACAAATAGGGAATGAAAGAAGGTAATGAAAACTCCTTGTAGGAAAACCAGAGGGAAAGTGTCCAGTAAGTAGACCAAGAATGAAGTGGAAGAATACCATGCATGAACTATGATTTCAGGTAGGTGAATTATATGGGGGATGATTGGAAAACATTAGCTCAGGAATTTATATCCACATGGACAAAAATTTACAGATGTAAGAGTGCCAGTGAGTTAGTTAGTTAGAATGTTATATTTGAGACTAATTATGTTGTGAGGAGCTCCAAGGCCAAAGAGTACAAGTTCTTACCTTACATCAGGTATTACGAGAGACACATTTTTAGTCCTTTCGGACCTTAAAACCCCACCCAATGGTAAAGGTGAATAAGTATGATTTCATTGGTATTGGGGGGGGGGGGGATTAGACAGTTTCACTTTTCACTGATTAAGAGGGTAATCAGATTAAGCATAACAAGTGAGAATTGGACTTGGATTGTTTATCAACAGTAATCTAACAAGAGGTTGTATTTTTCTAAAAAATAACGAGTGACAATGTCATGAGTGATTTTGTCTAATGAAAAACTCAACCTTGAGTTGGATTTGGAGTGACTATTTAGCAAATAATACAACATCAGAAGCTAAAAATAATTATTCTTCTTCCTTTCCAGGATTAGGTCAATGCGACCTGTTCTGGTCTCAAGTCCATCGCTTCCTTGGCCGTCCCAAAGATTCGTATTTGCACTTGAGACTTCTGAGTAATATTTTTTTACTTGGGTGGGTTACCAGCCCAACCGCAGAACCCCCAACCTGGAGGACCAGAGTTTAATTCTGGAGTTGTCTTTCTCCTAGACAGACTGCCTTACAAGGCTACAGAGCTCTGTCTGCCCCGAGCATCTGGTTTTATGGCGCCAGAAACTCGCCATTCACCCTCCATCTTCAGTAAAAACAGTCCCACCATGTCAAGATAGATGGAAGGGTTTGGTAGAGAGAGGCTATAATTATAATGTTTAATATTTACCAAATGTGAGGTTATGTATTCCGATCTTACTTCCAGACGATTTCTAAGCTGGCTGTATAGTTATAAATAGCATATCTTTACTGTTAAATCTATTTGGGCTTGGGAAAATCAATAACGGATGATTGTATGAGAAATAACCATTAACAATAATGCAGAATCATTATACAACAATTAATACATTTTTTTAGAGCAACAGAACTAATATTTTTTTTTTCTTTTTGGTAATTTTTGAAGTTGTTTTCTTTTGCCATTTCTCGCTGTACCATATCAATTTTACATTGTTGAATCAATATGCTTGTCAAAAAAGATAATTTTCAGATATATCTCTCTCATTACAAACAGGAAGAGGCAATTTTATCAACAGGAAGAGGCAAAATTATTGGTCTATGAGATAAATAGTCATTAAAAGATTGTCATTGGTGTCCAATTAAGTATAAAATCTCAGTTTTGTTAAAAATGGGCTTGCTCACTTTTATCACAAAGCCAATGATGTATGAACCATTTTCTACTCGCTGTAAAATACAATTTTAAAATAATTTAATTATTTTAAAATCTCTTTTGTAGAAATATGTCACCTTGGCATTTCTTAATACTCTACTTTTATCAGTGACAACTGAAATAGATCCTTCTTATATTAATGATATCTGCATTGAAGGTTATGATAAGTATTAATCTTCTAAAACTTGTTGTGATAACTTCCTCAATGCTACAACCTCCTGCATGGTACTCGTTTGGTGTGTGGATGACCTTATACTAGTTACAACTCTTAAATAATGTCCACTGGTTTCACTTAAACCTTCCTTTGTTTAATTTTAAATAACCATTCTTTACAATTATTCTTAATAAAATAACAATAGAAACTGGAGGCAAAAATAAAAACAATATAACAGCAATAATAAATAGAGGTGTAAGACAGGGATGTCCACTTTCAGCCTCCCTTTTTAATATTTATATTGACAATATCATATATAATTGGCAGATAAATTTGGACTCACATTTCAAAATAAGAAATAAGATGTTAGTTACCTTACTTTTTGCAGACGACCAAGTTCTAATATCTAGTTCAGAAGATGGTCTACAGAAATCGCTCTTTCAGTTAAATAACATTATACAGAAATATAATTTCAAAATATCAATAAGTGAAACGAAAATCCTAGCTTTTAAGGGATCAGATCCATAAGAGCTAAAATAATTCTGGAGGGGAAACCCATTGAACAAGTGAACCATTTTAAATACCTGGGTTATGAAATCTCCTATTTTAAAAATGAAGATCTATTTAACAAACTTAATAAATTTAATTATATATGTGGAACAATCAAAAGGACATTTAAAAGCACAAGAAAAGAAACATAACTAAAATTTTATAAAGTAGTTTACTATTGCATGCTAGAGAATATTGGATTTTAACTAAAAGAGAAGAGATCATAGAAGCAGCTGAAATGAGATTTCTGAGAAGTGTGGCTGGTTGCACTTCTAGATAAGAGAAGAAGTGAAGATATTAGAAATGAGCTAAATATCTTTAAACTCTTAGATAGAATAACAGAATCTGGAAAAAAATGGAAAGAACATGTTCAAAGAATGGAAGGGTCATTCCATGATAAAAGGGACATTTTGGTCTATTTTTTTAATATTGTATATTTGTTGTTTATTTTTTATTATTTCACTCACCTCATACTTCATAAATCATAGCAGACCCTGGGTTTCTTCACGTAATTTGTGACATTGTCAATGCTGCGTCATGTTCACAACTGACGTCCAACGGCCTTCTATCCTGCAGACTGACCTCCGCGCCATCTGGTGGCCGACCGAAGAATTTCCAAATCAGTCCTCTTTCTTTATAACCGGGTATTTCAAAATTCATAGTTGTATTTTCATTCTTGCATATGTAAATTTTTTCCCAAATTGTGAGTTCCTTCGGTTTTTCCAATTGTTTAAGTAATTTTGTTTTGGTTTCTATTCTATGTTTTTCTGACCATACAACTATGAATTTTGAAATACCCGGTTATAAAGAAAGAGGACTGATTTGGAAATTCTTCGGTCGGCCACCAGATGGCGCGGAGGTCAGTCTGCAGGATAGAAGGCCGTTGGACGTCAGTTGTGAACGTGACGCAGCATTGACAATGTCACAAATTACGTGAAGAAACCCAGGGTCTGCTATGATTTATGAAGTATGAGGTGAGTGAAATAATAAAAAATAAACAATATTAAAGAACCTCATAGTGTTATTTCCTATCTACATAACTTTGTATATTTGTGTTTATTCTTTATTGTAAGATTGTCCACTCTTTGGACTTCCTGTTTCACAATAGCATTTATGTGGGAAACCTATTTCATTATTGTTCTGGCTCCAAGAAGATAGCGACGTTTTCTGTAGATGTTATTACCCTATTTTCAATAACTTCAAGGTAAGCTTTTTTTAAATTTTACAGCAATATAATATATTGGGAGTTTATAATTTCCTCTCTCATATTTTGATGTATGAAATGAAACAAAAAGCACTTATGTAGATGTTGATTGGAAATAGTAATATTAAATTTAGAATTTGCATATTAATGTGTAATGTGAGTGACAAAATATGCTATTTTATTAATTAAAAAGCAATAAATGTTGTTCACTTTTATTAAAAATCTGGTATTATTAAATAGAGGTAAAGAATGTTATTGGGTGAAATTAACAACTTCCTATGAATTTTATTTATTGTGATATATCAAATTATATTAAGGTAATGTGAGTGACAATGAAAAACTTACAGTATGGGGTTTTTAAACATTTCAGGAGAAGAAAATTACCTGACTCGTTTTTGGTGATGAAATAAAATTTGACATTATTGGACATTGTTTTCATTCTGTGATTGCCAAAATTCCATCAACCTCTTCTGAGAGAATGAGAAAAATGAGACAGAAGCTTAAGGAGGAAGGTAATTATCATGAGTATAAAGAACAGCATATAAATTGTGTAAGAAAATATAGAGAAAGAAGAAAGAGAAATTGAAGAATCATAAGAAGGAAGATCTCAGTTGAACAAGAAGAAGAAAAAAGAAAAAACAGAAAATATGTTGCTAGATATAGGCATCTGAGAATTTGATTTTGGCTGTGAATTCTTTGCACCATGTAGTTCCGGCATGTTCTGCTTACTCATCATCTTATCTGGTTGAAATTGTATGGTTGTCAGCAAAAGAAGATTGCTGGGTCATGAAATGCTGATTGCAAGGGCAGGTTGTACAATCACTTGCAGAAGAAAATCTTTAATAATCAAGAGGTCTCCACATTGAATTGTTCATGGCATGTATGAAGAAAAGATGATCAGCCAGGGTTCAGGAGGAAGGTAGTGAGTGCAGCCGATTTGGCAGAAAATATACTTTCCCTGTTGCCCTTTTTCTTGGAACATTGTTTTGTGAAAAGAGAACAGGCAAAATTCTATAATGAAGAAAAGTTAATGGCTACATCTTCCAACTTCAAGCCTAATATTGAAATCATACAGGTGGACATCTCTGAAAATGTTACTTGTTCTGCACAAGATGAAATACAAAGTTTTCAATGGGTTCAACTTCAAGTCAGTTTATTTACTGCAGCAGCCTGGTATTCTGAAGAACATCTTCCCATAGTCATAGTGTGTGATAACCTATATCATACAAAACACACTATGGTTGCATATCTTGAAGAAATTTCAGCTGAAATAAATGAAGTCAGTTGGTCAGGTAGAACAAGTTCACAATTTAAAAACTGATATATTGCAGCTACTCTGAAGGTGCTGAAACAAAAGCATAAACTGCAGGTGATAAAATTGAACTATTTTGCCACTTCACATGGCAAAGGTCCTGTGTACGGCACTGGCGAGGCTGTGAAGAGGCAAATTAGAACACATGTCTTATCAAGAAAGACTGAAGTTTTCAATGCATACATTTTTCTGAAGTAGCCAGAAAAGTATCGTCTGTGAATATAATTCTGTAGATATAGAAGAAAGAAATCAGAAAATGAAGCTGGATAAGTGTTTGAGGAAGCACCCATCATTGGTGAAATCTTGAAAATCCATGCCATGTCTCTCAAAAATGAATTGGAAACTTATTTTGTATCAAATCATAACATGTCGAATAACTTGGAAGTAATTCTAAAGAGAGACCTGTACACAGGATGTCATAACTGCAAAATTTGTGAAAGTGGAGCTGTAAGGAAAACACTCAATATCGCATTATGCTGCAATTTATCAGTTTTCAATCGATGCTGACTGCGAAGTAAAGGTGCATTTTTAAAAAGGTGGGAGAATGTAAATCAGGTTTACTGTCAACAAATGAGACATAGTGTTCGTTAATAAAGATCCTGAGTTGGAGTGAAGGGGTATCAGAATTTATTATAAATTTAAAATGAAAATAAATGTTGCTCAAATTTATTTATATCTACTATCATCTGTTTTATATATATACACATGCTATGTACTGATTTGTATTACATTTGTTTCATGGTATATAATTGTAAATCAACCATTTTGTCATATTGTTGATTATGTAATGTGAGTGACAAAATACTGTAATGTGAGTGACAGATAAAATTTGTGTTTATTCATTTCAGATTTACCACAATAAATTAAAACTTTTGCTGTAATAACCTGTGTGTCTCACTAATGTACAGACAAAAAATTGTTTTTCCAGAACTTTTACAAGAGCAGGGAACTTCATTTTTTTGTATAGTGAAATGTATCATGTCTTTTTCCTGTAATGTGAGTGACATGAACATTTTAATTTTTTTTGTCCATTTATTGTAATTCAAAATTTAAAAAAAAATATATCAAAATGTAGAGAATTTAATGAAGAATAAACATATTTTACTGATGTTTTAAATTTACTTAGGACTATAGATTTATAGTACAATTTAAGGTGGGGAAAATAGTCAAATTGTAATGTGAGTGACAATGGAATGACCCGGAAGATGATCGCATTCCCAAAACTATACTTAAATACAAACCAAAATGACACAGGAATGTTGGTAGACCGTAGAAGAGATGTATCCAACTTTTGAATGAGAATCTATGAGACCAGAACAAGCCACATGGGCTTAATCCGTGATTGTTGATGATGATGATGATGATGACGATGATGATACAATTATTCTTCAATAAGTTCTTGACACTTTACAGTTCACTATTGTCTCTATTGTTCATTGAATGCTGGTATTTCAATTTAAAATTTAGAATTTAGCCAATATTACCCCTTGCCAGCTGGCAAGGTAGCTCAGGTAAATTAGGTGAGTGGGAGTTGCCTGCGCTGTCACTGCACTGCAACTAGAACACTCTTCCACATGCTGTTCTCCACCTCACTATTAAGCTTATTAAATTAATATTAACCTTTTCAGTGCTATTGTCGCGTATAGTCGACGGCAGCCAGACGTGCTGGCCAGCCTGCTGTTGCTTATATATGACCATCCAAATGTGGGTGAAAGTGTGACACTCTTTTGCCTCTTCTATGCCCTTCAATCTTTTAAGACCTTGGAATTTTATACTTAAAACTCTGATTTTTTTAAAATCCCTTCATTTTTGGAAATACAGTTTTGTTGTTCAGTCATGACACCTACAGATTGCCCTTCCAAAGTTCCTAGAAAATGCATAAGGGAATCTGATATTCCATACATTCTGGATGAAGTTCTAGATAATAGTGATAGTGATTTTGATATAACCGATTCTGATGTATCGAAAAGTGAGTTGAATTCCGATCTAAGGAATGGTAACAACAGTGATTCTAATTGTGCTAATGGTATTTGTGAAACTAAATAACATAGACTTGTCTTGGACTGTAAAAACATTTTCCCCTAGTATTCATAATTTCAATAGTGGTGTACAGTTTGCTTCACTTGATGAAAATGCTAAGGAAATAGATTATTTCCTTTCCTTGTTAACACCAGATATAGTCAACTTCATAGTGCAGGAGACTAATAGGTACGCCAGGCAGAAATTGCAAACGGAACAATTTTCCCCTTCTTCGTATTTGCAGAAATGGAAAACCACAAATATTGGAGAAATGTATGTCCTTTTTGCATTGATGATGATATGTGCATGCAACAAAAAAGCAAGACTTGAAAATCTACAGATCCATTGTTGCACACACCAATTTTTGGCAGGACAATGCCCAGAGATAGATTTTATCTCTTCTTAGCATGCTACATTTTTTCAACAATGAAGGGCATGATCTAAATGATTGTTTATTCAAGATTTGTGAAGTTCTGCAACAGGTCAAGCATAGGTTCACAACCCTTTTCTCTCCATTTCAAGATCTAGTGATAGACGAGAGCTTGGTACACTTCAAAGGGCGTCTGATATTCAAACAATACATAAAAACAAAACACCATCTTTTGGAGTAAAATTATTTGCACTGTAAGACTGGCCATATTCTTGATTTCATAGTATACACAGGCTCGCAGATAGAAATTGATAATATAGAGAGGTTGGGAATTACAGGATCTGTAGTTTCAACAATGATAAAACCGTACCTGAATAAGGGCAATTCACTATTCACAGATAATTATTACACAAGTTCATCGCTTTCTATGTATTTTTTCAACAATAAAACAAATTCATGTGGTGCAGTTTGATCCAACAGAAAATTCATGCCTACACTCAATAAAAAATTACAAAAGGGACAAAGGGAAATAAAATGAACAGATGCAAGAGCATCAGGTAGTCAGGTGGAAAGATAGAGTTCTTACTACTAAGCACAGAGATGCAATTGTAACACTGCCGAAAGAAGATAGGCAAACAAATAAATATAAAACAAAGCCTGTTTGTATTCTCGAATACAATGAAAAGATGGGAGCCGTAGATAGAAGTGATATGATGTTGAGTAATGTAGAGTGTATGAGAAAATCCATCAAGTGGTTTCGAAAATTATTTTTTCATACATTAGATTTTCGTTTACTAAATGCACATGCATTATATCTCACTGTGACAGGCAGAAAAGTTTCCATTTTAAGTTTCAGTTAGAAGTAATTCGACAACTTTTTGCGATATTTCACACCCCTGACTCAAAGTCAAAAAAGAGCAGACCATCAAATGGATTGATGCCTTTACGTCTCACAGAATGCCATTTTCCATCTTTGGTTCCTTCAACGGAAAAGAAGAAAAAATGCAATGAGAAAATGTGTAGTATGCACAAATACCAAACTAGGAAAGAGGAAGACAAAAGAAAAACTTGTGATGTTAGACTTTGTACCGTTCCTTGTGTCTAAATTTATCATACGAAACTGTGTTCTAAACCAGTGTGGGATAAACATGTAAATAATGAGGATATAAACATTCTATTGTACAGTGATATTGAGTCGACCCTGTTTTGTGTCAGCTTGAATTTTGGTAAGTACCGGTTATATTAACATTTTCATGGAACTTGCACACTCAATGCATTCAGTTTGTTTATTATTTTCTGACTAGCCTCTTATAAATCAGTTTGACATTTTGAGAGTAAGGGATTTCTTACAAATCTGTGGGGAAAAAAAGTTCTCCCTTCTCTCAAGGATATTTTACACACAACATGACCCTGGTCATTAAATAGTTGTGGAAGGGAGATTGTACAGTTCTGTTCAAAATTAAAATCTTATGTACAGTGAATTCAAAAGTTTTCAACATTTTTGTGCAGAAAAATACATACAAAATGACTTTAAAAAATATTCCAAGTTTATTCCATAAAAAATCACAAATATGATCATAATCATAACTATACTTGTACGTTTAAAATGATTTTTGTTACACAATTTTTTAACCAGAAATAACGAAAATGCAGTCTTTTTCCAAAATGTTAAATTTAAAGTTTAAATGTCACATAGTGCATGTCGTAAAAAAACTCCGGGCAGCGGATGCGCGCAAGCAATTTAAATGTCCAAGCTTAAAAGGTTAAGAAGCTAAAGCTATTACAATGATTGAAATAAGTAAATGTGTTAACACATTCAGTACCAGGCACTGAGCAGGGCATTTAAACCCACAGGCCAGCCATTTAAATACCCCAGCTACCCTTTTCGTGGCACTTCAGAAAATGGACCATTATTCACAAACTATTAGTCCTAGAAAATTCAAATTTTGTACATACCTAAAGGAGATATCCTAGTAGGATTTGATGGTGAAATAACTTGGGTGATTGACATCACATGGTATCGGCATATCAATTTCAGGAAGTGGAAGTTCATCTTCACTTTCACTTTATGAATATTCTAATTCAGGAATCAGTTCATCACCTGAATCATCATTATACAAAATATTCACTAATTCTTCTTCAGTGAGATATTTTTCTTTCGCCATGGTTTCACTCACGCACAAACAACAGCGCAATAACGAGAAACTTATACGACTGCATTGGAGCAAGTTTGGGTGAACGAATTCCATGTGTTGTTTGTTTTAAAAATAAAAGGGGATTCACCAAGGTTAAACGTGTCAAACGGGAATAGAAAATTTACATCTGTGATCTCCAAGGCATACTAAGCCAACACAATATTTATGCGCCGAATATAAACGCGGTTTGTTCGCGCCCTCTCTAAAGCGAGTTAACAGACCAACGGCCGCATACATGATAGTCTCTTTAAACGCCTTAACTGGTTTACGGTACTGAATGTGTTAATATACACAACTATTGTAATCAATGGTAAAGGGAATTTTTTTTTATATTTGTGAATGATGCTTCTTTGCAATGAATATGAGATCAAGAGATTAAGATAAAAGGAGGTTTTATGCTTGGATGGGAATGTAGCCTGAATTAGCTCAGTGGTCAGAGTGTCAGCATGGAAAGCTGAAGATGTGGGCTTACCATTAAATTTTGTTCAGAGGCCTGTTATTTCAGGCTTGAGGTTCTTTCACGTGTCATAAATCTACAACGTGGGATACACTGCTTTAGTTCCCTTCCAAAGGAACTCATATTTGGGATTTTCACAGGAAAAATCCATCGACCCCAGCCAGGTTTGAACCCATAAACCTTGAAACAAGAGGTCACCAAGGTAACCATTAGTACACTGGTACTGCTTTGGCTGACTATACCCTCAAATGTTATATCCAACTACTATCCTAATTTGTGGGAGATTGAAATGGAAAGTTCATGTACCTTGAATGAATAATTGTAGAAATTAATATTTGTAAAGAATAATATATGCCTTAACTAGGATTTGAACCTGAGATCTGTTTTTTCATACCAGTGTACTACCTTTGTGTTATTCAGGCATCTAAATTCAAATGGACATTTTTTCTCTTTCTGATCTTCACAACTCCATCTAGCGGCTCATTATTCAAGAAGACATTTTAATGGGATTTTTTACACAACTATTATAACCAGTAATTGTTATATTTTCGATGTTTTTATTTTAAATTTATCACTCATACTGAAGGACACTTAATACTTGAAGAGAAACATTTATTTCTGAACTAGCATTTGAACCCGAGACCTCTGGTTTTACATACCAGTGCACTACCTTTCTGCTATCAAGGCATCTCAATTCAAACAAAATTGTTTTCTCTTTCTTAGACAATCTCTGATCGCCCAAGGCAGAGGACAGTTGTTCACAATGCCATCTAGCGGCTTCTTATTCAAGAAGACATTATCATGAGAATTTTTACACAGCTGTTATAAAAAATTCTCTTTGAATATTAATTTGTACTTCAGTGTGAGTGATAAATTTAATATAAAAACATTTAAGATTGTAGAAATATTGTCAAAATTTGTATTGATAAATTCTTGGGAAAAATATCATTGGGAAAGAGCCCAGGTGTAGTTGAAAAAATAATATTTGGATTGATCCTAGGAACTGGATACAGGAGATGTGAACTGGATTTAGTTTTCTGAGAATAGGTTTCAGTGGTAAACCTAACTTTTCACTGTGTTGAAACTGTGACAAAATCACCCCATGTCCATGTTCAGTACACAGTAGGTGAAGTTTGCGAATAGGCTTTATATTAATAATGGTAGAAATAAAATTTACAGCTGGGATTTTTCTAAATTAAAGTAATGCATACTATTTTTGTTTACAGAGTGCAGATGTTGGCATTGCTGAGTGTCCGCTGTGTCTGGCAGAACTGCCTATTGAATACTTCCCTGAGCTGTCTACATGCGGTCATCGTTCTTGCTATGATTGTTTCCAACAGTATCTCCGGATTGAAATTTCTGAATCAAGAGTCAGCATTGCTTGTCCGGAATGCTCCGAGCCAATGCATCCAAATGGTGAGGACTGTATTATGTGACACAATGTTGCAGCAAACTCTTGTAGGCACGAGGGTCTCTTCAGGGCATGTTTTATATTAAGCTTATTTCTGGGTTCTAGTGGTGTGAAGGACAAGGAATTCGATAATCAGTAACAATGAGTTGTATAATTAATTAAAAAGGGTTTATTTTGTTAACCTCTTATGAACAACACAATACACAACAAATTAATAATATATTGTAGACTACTTGAGCAAATCTAGACTTCCCTAGTATATTTTATGTACGATAGATTGATTCACACTTTTAGGTAATAATATGGGAGCAACAGGCTCCTCTGAATACTCATAATATGATAAACTAGCCCACTCTGTTTTTGTAAGGGAGCTACTGGCTCCTCTCTGTATGTACTCGTATGGGAGCTACTGGCCACACTGTGTTAACAATAACATTTCTTGGCCTTTTATATTCATTTCCCAAGGAAGTTTTAAAATTGGCTCAAGTATTCCTTTTAACAAAATTTATTGTTTTGAAAATCTGACCATATTCAACACGTCAATCAAATTTACACTTTTATAATAAACATTAGTTTTGCTTCGCTAGGTACATGTACCTGCAAACCCTGAGTTACCGTTAACCACTGTATAACAACAGCTTATTGTGTGGTCCCAAATAAATTTTAATTCTAGGAAGTACTCCTGCTACAATGTATTCATTCAGTTATGGATGGATAAAATTAAGATTCATTTTTTTCCATTAAGAGCAGTCTGTTGTGAAGAGGAGTAATATCTCTGTTTCTAATTACTTGATACTTTTGTGTTAATTAAGGATACATCTATGTTTAAAGATGTATGTGTATCTTTTATCTTAAACCATCGCATCGATCTGAATTAATTTTTAAATTACAGAAGTTTGATCATCACATACCTGTATTAGTTTTTTCATTTTCTGTAATAAATAAGACAGTAAAAGCAGTCATTATATATAGAAAATGCTCTAGCAATATTATTGTTATAATTGTAATATTTTGAGTACAGGTTATGATTGAATTTTAATTTAAAAAATATTTTTTTCATATAATCTCTTTATAAAACATTATTTTGATGAACTGTTTAGCTTCATCTGTTACATCATATAGTAAATAAAATGACCTGAAAGTTTCATAGCCTTACCTCAAGTAGTTCCAGAGAAAAGTGTTCTGATTTTTTCAGAAATTGTTTAAAAATGTATTCACATTGAATGATTTTAAGATATATAAAAACACGTATGTATTTTTAAAGTGACATATATCCTTAATTAACACAACAAATTTCAATAATACCAGGTAATTATATTCAGAGATATAAATTTTTGATCACAAGTTATATTTTACTCCACTTCTCAAGTTCCTCCCTAAATTATTAATGAAAAATAGTACAGTAAACTCTCGATCTTCCAGTTAGTCATGGGAGAGAGTGCACAAAAAAAAATTAAAATTTGACAAATTATTGTTGTAGAACATAATTAGCAATCTGAGGTGTATATATATATATATTCAGACCAACGGATCTGTGCCCCTGTAGCACTGGCATCGTTCTACAAAAACTACATGTCAGTTCTCACACCACTCCACCGTGCTCCCCTCCCACTACGTCAAATAGAATCCACTGTAACTGACCGAGTAGGGTCATTGCCAAACTTCCCCCGGTGTCAGGCTCTTGAATATTGAATAATGTAAGGCTAATTATTACTTCTTCATATTTAATTTAAGTAGGTCTAATGGCACTGATTGATTTCTACAATTAATGGATATAATTATAATAGTGGATATTTGTTGGCTAAATGGAAATTACGTGAAGGGAATCTACATATGTTGTTTTTAAAGATAAATATTTCGTCATAAATACTTCTCCTTACCTCATTGTCTTATTTGGTTAGATTTGGAATGTAATCTTGAAGTCCTAACAAAATTATAAAATTTTAGGTATGAATACACAGTCATATACCCTCCTTCTTTCTCATCCGGGCTAGGGACCAGCTATGGCAAAGATACTACATGCTACGATCTTATTTACATATTATATAACATACTGATACTATACAGGAATTCTAATTTAAGCTTATGAATTAAGCTAATGAGTCATAATGGCGGTTGAAAATGAATGACAAGATCATTTGAAAACTATAGTTACCGTGTTTGAAAAACATGAAATATGAGGTAAGATGTTAAAATGACTCATTAATTTATTGAGCTAATGATACTTTATAATTTACATACTATATAACATAACATATTGATACTGAGTTGACAACGTTGGACTGTGAGTGGAAATAATATCCCGCAAGAAAGCTCAAAACTGTGAGTAATGGAAGGGGAGAAAGAGAGAGATAGAAAATAGAGACAGGCAAGAATACAGGGAGGGAAATAATTTACCAAGGCAGAAACGGAATTAGCGTTTAGTTCGCATTTTTTACGGGGGCACAGATCCGTTGGTCCAAGAATGTATATATTTCTTGGAGAGGGAAAAAGTGTGAAAAATAGTGAAAAATTAATTGAATTTAACATAAAAATAACCTAAAAATCATGATATAAACTCCATGGATTCTAGCAAATTGCACACAAACAGGCAGTCTTTAACCCATCAGCGTGGGGGGATTTAAATCCCCTGACAGTTCTCAGCTGAGGGAGGATTTCTTGGAATGGCATTTAAATGTGTAAGTTAGAAAACAAAGTTTTGTAAAAGTTTATATCTCGTTTGTTATTTAAAATAACTAAATAGAAATTTTAGCATATATTCAGCTAAATGAGAGCTAATTACAATAATTGTATACTACAATAATATAAATAAAATTTACAATACCTTAGAAATTAAGTTAGTTGAGATTGATTTGAAGAGCCCCTCCACACATAATCCCACTTCGTATCAGAGCATCTAAATACTGTATCTTTCTATTTTTTTTTATAACACACAACACATATTTTGTTAGGGTGGGCTTTATTTCTTCTCGGTGGTATTCTTCCCAGTAAATGCCTTGGTACTGTTGAATGACATCCGGGAACCTTTCTTTCTACCCCAGCCCTATGCTGCACAAGTTACGCTTCACCAAGGTCAGTACGGAAAATATTTTGTGCTGAATTCTCCCTACAGATAATCATGCTGTTCAATTAGCAATGTTTAGAAGACGGAAATATTTTCATGTACTAGTTTTTATTTTCTTCCATTCCAATAAATGTACATGTGACAAAATTAGTCTGTTAGGTCCAAGAATCCTATATTTATATTATAATCTACAATAAATTTTATGTTTATTTTCCAGTTCCTCGTCTAATCATTTTGTAATATTTTCACTATGTTTATTTGTAGGGGCCATGGCAAAACACTGCCACCCTCGAGCTAGTCTAACAGTATTGAACAGATCCACTCATTCAAGTTAGAATTTCTTTCACAAATTTGGTGTCATATAAGTGTCACATATGTCATTTGAAAGAAGAAACCTTCACCAACCCAGCCATATAAACAAAGTTTTAAATAGTTTGATGGTTTCCAAAAAGAGAGCAGAGAAACGTGGACTAACAGTCTCTAACACAGTCCATAAAAACAATGAGGAACTACATGATCAAAAAAAATATATAAAATATAAAGTGTATGTTAATTGAAAGCTTGAGATCTCCTTTATAAGATTGCACTTCACAAATTGTGTTGTCATTGTATATTTTTACAAAGAATAATAATAAATCAATGCGCCGGATATAGAACATGCTCAATGAGCACTTCAAACTTACCCACATTGAACAGTAAATTACACAATTTGAATATATGTTATATTATTAATTTCATATATCAAATAAAAGTGTATTCTTTCCTCTACAAAATTATATTATTTAATAATTTATGTAGTGAATCATTTCCGAAAAATAAGAACTAGTTTTGGTAAATAAATCATGCGGGCAGTGCCTGTCACTCCGCAGAGAAGAAGTGTTTTATTTATGCGGTCGGTGCATGTCACTCCACGCTGATGGCTTAATAGAACTTTTATAGGAAAAAAATAACTATGAGGTTTAATTTAGATAGATAGATCATCGGTTGATTAATGTCTTTGACATCATCCGACTCCTAATAAGCCAACTTTGTCGGTCCATCCAATCTCCTGGTTGGTGAGATATTGACCGATATGGTATTACTTCCACTTCCATACCATGTCTCTTTTTTATCTTTCCTATCCAGTCTCTCTGGACTGAACACTTGTTGTTTTCCGACCCTGATGGTAATAGAGTATTCGAGGCTGAGGGGATCATTTCATCTTATCTTTTCTGTCAAATTCTTCATAAAGGGCAGATCAGGCTTTTAGCTGTAGTGAAAGCAACTGATCTAAGATGGACACCTGAAAAAAAAAAAACCCTGGTCCTCCAGGTTGAGGGTTGATGCAGTAGGCCAGCTCCCTGCCAAAAAAAAATTGCAATGCTAAAAAAAACTAATAAAGATAAGCCGGTCAGATTAAAAGGTTTAATTTAAGATTTAAATTAAAATGTTTTATACCTCACCTCATTCCAGTTTTCTAATTATACAGGTTTCAAACCTTAGACAGTTTCATGTTCAGTAATTTCTTTTCAACAAGAAATTTTAATCATCATCATCATCCAGTATCATGGCAGCTGCCGCCATCTTCTGGAAACCAAGTGTCATTCCTCTCTGTCCATCCATTGATCTTCCTCGAATCCTCTGATAATCATAGCCGCTTGCACATCTTCTATCCAGGTTTTCTTTGGTTTTTCTTTCTTCCTCCTTTCCATTGTGATCCATTCCATAATAAGTTTAAGCAATCTTTGCTTTGGTATTCTTTTCTTTTTTATAATGTCTATGATGTCCGGCTTCTCTTGCACACCCATAATTTCCCTTATTTCTTTATTTTGTTATTCTATCAATTCTATATTTTCCAGCTGATCTTCTTAAAACATCCATTTCTGTACTTATAATTCTTTTTATTCCTCTGGTAGGAATTTGCCAAACTTCAGCACCATATGTTAAAATGCTCTAACTATGGTGAGATATATTTTTAATTTTCAATTTTTTGTAATATTTTTGCTCCATCAAATAGAGTTTAAAGCATTTATTGCTTGTTTTGTTTGTGCGATTGTATTTTTAATTTCCACTGTGTTATTTTAATATTTTTTAAATTTTAATTTAATTTAAATCTTAGAGCCACATGCAAAAACATTTGCCTCTACTTAATTACTTCCAATCACTGATGAGCTGAGTTTTCCGTGAGAACATTCATTGATCGAATTAAGGGGTTGCTCACTAATGAAGCATAAATCTCGTTTTTCCAACAAGGTTGGCACTAAATACCTGCTTAAAAACCGGTTTTCAGTGCCTTCCAAAGCATGTTCCGAAACATTTCCAACTTGCCTGAGGCATATTATAGCAGACAGCTGCTGTATAATGGATATATTAGTCGTTTCTAAAATAAAAATTTAAAAACAAAAATACCTGTAATTACATGGTTACAAAGTAAGATTCATTAAATGAAATAAAATAAAAATAAATAATGAGCAAATTTTTACTGAATATGGACACTCTCAATTACGTAGGCCTACAGATATTTCTGTAATAAATTAGACTACTCTTTACAACCTGTGATGCGACGTTTTTAATTACTTCATAAACTCCTGTCAAATTTTATTCTTAGGGTTTCATTTTTTAAATTATTTCCCACCTTTTACAATGATTTTTACATTTTTTCTAACGATTATTTCAATTATAATAATTTTATATATTTGTGAAGATCCTCAAATGGAAATGCTTACCGTTGTCTCAAGATTAATAGATGAAATTATGACATTATGATTTTATGTTTGATTATTATTAATATTATTGTTATTCCGTGTGAGGTTTATACCTAAACTAAAAAGAAATGTAAGTAAATAATTTAATATTGTACGGCTATTGAAATAGTTAACATAATTTTTATATTTTTAGGTTAGGCCTACACAGGAAATTTGGTTAATAAATAATTGATTAAAAATTCACTTATACCTTCAGTTATATATTTTTAAATGTTTTAAAAATTGTGTACCATATTTATAACTCATGAATGTAATACAATGGCTGTATAACAAATCACTGGCATTATCAAACCCAGAGATTCATGGCTGCATGTACATAAGCTCTCCATACATCCCTACCCTGAGCTAATGGTTTCCAGTCATTCCTTGTATTATTCACCTCTCTCAAATCATGGTTACTGTTATTAGTTTCCATGCCCATATTTCATTTCCCCATGTCCTGCACATCACAGTCTATGAAACTTAAACCATTCTCATTACATTTGGTTTCCCATAAATATCATGTGTAGCTTTCTGCTAAGTAGTCTTCTCCATTCACCTGTCTGCTCATCTCTTTTTGATTTAAACTTTATATAATCAGATCACCTGATAATAATGCATCATCAATATATACGAAAAATGTTTTATTACTATTTTAATTATACCTCTTCTTTTATCATCTAGAGAATTGATTACCTGCTCTATTACAAAATTGAATAGCAGAAGAGACACAGCATCAGCTTGCCTTTAATCTGTAGATAATGAGTTTCTATTTGTTATTTTTTTTAAATAAAATATAGATATTGATAATACTAGAATCTACTATAGTTATGCCTCCAGTCACAAATGGATGTTCAAATTTAATAAAGTGTTTATCACAGAATTTAAAAAAAATCTGTTTTATGACAAATGGTTTTTAAATAAGATTTACTGAGTGCTAGATTATCATCCACTTTCCTGTAAACAAATGTTATGAATTTGAAAATGATGTATCTGATGCAGATTTGCTCTGTTTGTATAATTATTATCTTTGGGCAGACCCTTCAAACGTTGGATTGAGACCGTAACAGACCCCTCGGTCTATCACATGCAAGGAAGAAGAAGTATAATTATGCTGTAGTTAACAAAGGCATAATGTGGCACACTGCATATTAGTAGCACTGTTTAATTCTATATACTTGCATTAACCAAATGCTCTTATGTTGGGTCAGGTGGTAACACACTGCCTGTTGATCTGCAGATCTGAGTGTAAAACCTCATGGGATAGAATTTTTTTTTTTGAGTTATTAAAACCTCATGTTAGATGTGTATTGACAAGATTAAGTGAGTAGTTCTGCATATAGCCAAGCAGTTTAACACATGATGCATTGGTGCATGTTCAAATCCCCATGAGAGCAGGAATTTTTTTTTAATTATCTTTGGCCAATATGGGACCGGTGCCCACCCAACATTGTTGGAATTTGGGTAGCTACAATAAGTAGCAGTTCCAGGTTGAGAAAACCAGCTATAATGACCGGGGATCAGATATGCTGACTACATCTCACCCTAATATTGGCTAGATGATCATCCACCTCTGTGATTTACATATGTGGATGTCAAGCCAGCAGGTAGGTCTTCTAAACCTCTCGTGCCATGGAATTGGAGATTAAGTAGATACCAAATATCTGGATTAATTGTATGAGCAAATATACTGTACTGTTGGTAGAGCACTTGGCCCGGAATGCCAAGGGTCCCGGGTTCGAGTCCCGGTCTAGGCGAAAATTTTTCTCTTCAAATATAATTTATCCTTCAATGAGAAGTGTTAAAATTAATAATAAAATCGTCAATAGAAGCCTTACTGGCTATAAAGTAGTGTTAAATTCCCAATAAATGTCTTCTTAACTAAGAAGCCGCCATTTGCAAAGATAGAAGCTATGGTTTCAAGCATTTGGCGCGAGGGAATTACAACGTACATAAGAGAAAAATTTGCGTCTAGATCGTAACTTGCCTCGGTAGCTCAGTTGGTAGAGCACTTGGCCCGGAAAGCCAAGGGTCCCGGGTTCAAGTCCCGGTCTAGGCAAAAATTTTTCTCTTCAAATATAATTTATCCTTCAATGAGAAGTGTTAAAATTAATAATATAATCGTCAATAGAAGCCCTACTGGCTATAAAGTAGTGTTAAATTCCCAATAAATGTCTTCTTAACTAAGAAGCCGCCATTTGCAAAGATAGATCTATGGTTTCAAGCATTTGGCGCGAGGGAATTACAACGTACATAAGAGAAAAAGTTGCATCTAGATCGTAACTCGCCTCGGTAGCTCAGTTGGTAGAGCACTTGGCCCGGAAAGCCAAGGGTCCCGGGTTCGAGTCCCGGTCTAGGCGAAAATTTTTCTCTTCAAATATAATTTATCCTTCAATGAGAAGTGTTAAAATTAATAATAAAATCGTCAATAGAAGCCCTACTGGCTATAAAGTAGTGTTATATTCCCAATAAATGTCTTCTTAACTAAGAAGCCGCCATTTGCAAAGATAGAAGCTATGGTTTCAAGCATTTAGCACGAGGGAATTACAACGCACATAAGAGAAAAATTTGCGTCTAGATCGTAACTCGCCTCGGTAGCTCAGTTGGTAGAGCACTTGGCCCGGAAAGCCAAGGGTCCCGGGTTCGAGTCCCGGTCTAGTCAAAAATTTTTCTCTTCAAATATAATTTATCCTTCAATGAGAAGTGTTAAAATTAATAATAAAATCGTCAATAGAAGCCCTACTGGCTATAAAGTAGTGTTATATTCCCAATAAATGTCTTCTTAACTAAGAAGCCGCCATTTGCAAAGATAGAAGCTATGGTTTCAAGCATTTAGCACGAGGGAATTACAACGCACATAAGAGAAAAATTTGCGTCTAGATCGTAACTCGCCTCGGTAGCTCAGTTGGTAGAGCACTTGGCCCGGAAAGCCAAGGGTCCCAGGTTCGAGTCCCGGTCTAGGCGAAAATTTTTCTCTTCAAATATACTGTACTGTTGTTTGATAGGGATATTAATCCAGTGTTACATAAATGCAATATTTCCAAAGATTTTTATGTCTGCTGAAAAAAAAAATCATACAGAGTTTATCTACTAACTACATCCTCTATTTGCTTGTGATTCACAATAGCAATTACGTCGTCAACATATCTACTCCAAAATTTGAAAATCAAATTATATTATTTTTAGTCTGATCATCTTACCTCAATATTAATGTTGATTTGTTCTTGAACATGTTTTAAAACAATTCTGTTTTATCATCAGCTGACGATTATTTGAAAGCACACTTATAAAAGAAACAGAAAAATAAAATTCAAGATATTAAAAAAAAATGTTCAAAAAGTTTAATATAAGATTGGCACCAAAGAATGAATACAGCCTTAATAGGATAATTAAAACCAATAAAAATGAGAGAATTGAAAATGAAAACAAATCAGGAATTTATCAGATCAAATGCAGGGATTGTGACAAAATTTATATTGGAAAAATGAAAAGAAATTTGAAAACAAGGGTGAAAGAACATCTTAGAAACATCAAAAATGGAGAAGTGGAAAAGTCAGCAATAGCTGCTCATGCTTGGTCCAAAAAACATTTAATTGAATCATAAGCCAGTCTAATTAAACAAATAGACAAACAAAAGGAACTCACAATTTGGGAAAAGATCCACATTCAGAAAAACAAAGGAAAACTTATGAACTTTGAAATTCCCGCAAATTTTGACCTGATCCAGAGGTTCATCGGTCTATCAACAGAGGGAAGAAGAAGAGTTTCTTCCGATCGACATAACATCAGTTGCCAAGATTGTACTGAAGATGAGACTGTTATAGTCTCGAAATCGCGATCTACTTAGAAGATTTATATGAGGAGAGGTAAGAAACATTTAAATTCACCATGTTCTTATTTGTTTTGCTTGAAATGCTTACAACAAGGACTAACTATAAAAACTTTTGACAAAACTTTAAAAGAAATTAAGCATACAATTTCTGATACAGAAAAATGTAAATTGAAAGTCCCAAATTCTTCTAATCCTTGAATGTATGGTCTCCCCAAAATTCATAAAATTGGGAATAAAATGAGACCGATAATTAATAATATAGGGTCCCCGTCTTATTATTTATCAAAATGATTAGTACAGAAATTTAAAAGTTTTCAAGAATTTGAAAATAAAAGTATTGAAAATTCTTTACAACTCATTGATGAATTGAATAACATTAGAGTGGTTCATAATGACAGATTTGTGTCTTTCGATGTTGTTTCATTGTTTCCAAATGTTCCAATAAGAAAAATGTTATATTTTTTTGGAAAAATGGTTGAGTTCTTTGGATTTAAATAAAGAAGTAATAGAAGAATACATTAACCTTACAAAATGTTGTATTGAAAATTCCTATTTTACTTTCAACGGTAAATTTTACAAACAAGTTTTGGGTTTATCTATGGGAAATTCTCTTTTGCCTTTTTTGGCTAATTTATATATGAGTTACTTCGAGTGCCATATCACCAAGGCTTACCCATGGATTTTCAAGAGTTGGTACAGATATGTTGATATTTTTTCGATAATAAATTTTAAACATGTTGATGATGCGTTGAAATTACTTAATCTACAAGATGTATCAATTAAATTTACCATAGAATCAGAAATTGAAAAGAAAATTCCATTTCTGGATTTATACACAATTAGGAATGAAAAAACTCCAAAAATTGAATTTGATATATATAGGAAGGGTACACATACTGATAATTATATTAAATCAACTGGTTTCAATCCTCTGGCACATAAACATGCAATATTTAATATAGATTGATAAAGGTCCCATTAAAAGGAGACAATTTTAAGAAAGAATATGAAAATATCCTAAATATAGCCAGATTAAATGGTTTTAATAAGAATATAATATCTAACAAATTAAAAAAATTCAGAAAGACGAAACAACTTAAAGAATGCTCTACCCTACAAATGGTTAGTAACGAAAAGAAGAATTTCAAGAAAATTACTTACCATCCAATAGTACATGGGAAATTAAAAAAAATATTTGACAAATACAACATTACTTTGGCACCAATTAATAAATTTAGTCTGGAAAAACTTTTAAATACCAATAAAAAATCAACATCCCAGACAGTAAGAAATCTGGAATTTATCAAATTAATTGTAATGATTGTAGCAAAGTATACATAGGAAAAACAAAAAGGAATTTAGAAACACGCACTAAAGAACATTTTAGAAATATTAAAAATTGTGAAATTGAAAAATCAGCAATTGCTGCACATAGTTTACTAGAACATCATAAAATTGAAAAAGAATCGAAACTTTTAAAACAGTTGGATAAACCGTTGGAATTGACAATTTGGGAAATGATATTCATTCAGAAGAATAAATATCGATCTATGAATTTATTCCGGTGGATAAAAATTTAATTACAAAGTTTATAATCCCAACGAAAGATGGCAGCACAAGAGGTGATGTCACTAAAGAAATCAACAATCACGGAATTTCATCAGTGGACGCCATGACTGATGAAGGACATGATATTGTCTGAAACCGTCGGTATCAAAGAAGTTTGAAAATGTATGAGGTGAGTCGATTAAAATATGTTCTCCACTCACTATTAATGATATAACCTCATAATGTTTACTTCCCAATATTAATTTAAATATAATTATGAATGTACTGATCATCATCATCATCAGTGGCTTTGTGGGCCTTCCCCTTCTTAAGAAACTTTTGCCAAACCTTTCTGTCTTTTGCTTGCTTTTTGGCATCCTCCCTTCTTGACTTAGGCCTTTTACTTACTTACTCACTGGCACTATCGAACCCGTAGGTTCATGGCCATGCGGACATAAGCTCTCCATACATCCCTATCCTGAGCTAATGCTTTCCAATCATTTCCTGTATAATCTACTTCCCTCAAATCATAGTTAATGTTGTTCTCCCACCTCATTCTTGGTCTACCAACTGGGCGTTTTCCTTCTGGCTTTCCTACAAGAAGTTTCCATGCACGTCTTTCATTCCCCATATGCGCAACATGTCCTGCCCATCGCAGTCTACGGGACTTAACTGTTCTTATTATATCTGGCTTCCTATAAAGACCATGTAGTTCATTGTTATGTAGTCTTCTCCATTCACCTGTCTGTTCATCTCTCTTTGGTCCAAAAATTTTCCTAAGAACTTTATTCTCAAATACTCGTAATCTCCTTTCCTCCCTTAAAGTAAGAGTCCATGTTTCGCACCCATATAATATAACTGGTAGAATAATAGTTTTATATATTTTCAGCTTAACGTTTTTTGAAAGGAGTTGGGACATCAAAAGTCTCTGCAATGCATAATAGCATGCATTTCCAGAATTGAGCCTATGTTTAATTTCTTTGTGCATCTCATTCCTATTTGTGATTATTGTTCCTAGGTATTTGAATTCAGCCAATTCCTCAAAATTTCCCTCATTTGTCATTAGCTGTCCATTTCCATTATATAATGTATTTCTACATGTGACCATATATTTAGTTTTACTGATATTTACTTCCAGTCCTAATTTCTTAGTGTTACTCAATAGTGTGTGCGTGTTGTTCTTTAGTATCTCCTCGCTATCGGCCAGTAGTACCACATCATCAGCATAAACTAACAGCTTATTAATACCATTCAGTTGTAAACCTTCCTTAATCTCTAAAGATTTAATGGCATGCTCTAGTACAAAATTAAATAGTAGAGGAGATAGTGCATCTCCTTGCTTCAACCCATTCTGGATTTCAAAAGTGTCTGAAAACTGTTTGCCTACACGCACCCTACTCGTTGAGCCATTTAAACACATTCGTATAAGTCTAACTAACTTTTTGGGAATTCCGAACTCCAGCAGGATACTATATAACTTCTCCCTCTTAATTGAATCATATGCTTTTTTGAAGTCTACATATAGTTGATGTACAGTACCATTATATTCCCATTTCTTTTCTAAAATCTGTCTTATACTAAAAATCTGATCTGTTGTAGACCTGTTTCTTCTAAATGCACATTGATGATCTCCTAGAATGTCATCAATATAGGGAGCAAGTCTGCTTACTAATATATTTGTTAGAATTTTGTACGAAGTTGAAAGTAATGAGATGCCCCTATAGTTGTTGCAATCAGTTTTATCTCCTTTCTTATAAATTGGTACGATAATTGATTCCTTCCATTCATCTGGAAGAGCTTCTTTTTCCCAAATCATACTAAGCAACTGGCATATCTTTTCCATCAATTTTTCTCCCCCTGATTTTATCAGTTCTGCTGGGATCTCATCTGAACCTGATGCTTTATACATCTTCAATTTTTCAATTGCCATTTCAACCTCTAATGTACTTGGCTCTGCGACTAGCATTTCTGCTGTCTGTAACTTATCCTCCTCAATGTCCTGTTCTGTATGTACATTTAATAGCTGATTAAAATAACTTTTCCATCTATTTCATTTTCCTAATTACAAAGATTGTGCATTATAAACTCTTTTGAAGTTCTGTTATCATTCATAAGTATAACTTATCCCAATCAAGCCAGTCTACTAATTTTGATATACTTCACCACATCAGATTCATTACATAATTTTTTATGTAATTAAGAATTATATCTCCTTCCCCAGGTACCAGTTACATTGATGGATCTAAGTACTCTCCTTTTGAATAATTCCAAGAACCGCTCGTCAGATTTCAGTATGTTACAGGTTTCAGAGCCACTGGTATCACAAGAACTTTATACATCATGACTTTGATGTTTCTATATATTAACTGACACCTAAAAAGCTTCTGAGAATTACGAATATGTATATAATTTCTTCAGAATGGAGTATGAATCCATTGCTGTGGGTGCTGCCACCTTAATGTCTCTGAACCTATTTGTATTTCTGTCTGGGGTTGCTTCCATAGCCAGGGTGCTCCCCAATTTTAGAGCACCGGACTTGCCCTCATCCTTTCCCATTTGCTATAACCAGAAGTTACATTGCCCAGAGGTCATGACGTGGATGTAGTGCTCACAGCTGTTATGACAGTACCTTTACAAGGGATTTATGAAGTATTCTGAATAGGCAGAACACACCGAAAATCTAATCCTTGATAGTATTTTATGATGACCTAAAAAGTTTCCTTAGAGCAGCAAAACATTTATTCCCAGCCATAATGAATTTCTGAACCTCAGTAGTAATAATATTCTTGCGATATACCTCAGATTGCAAATATGTAGAACTATGTACTATGAATGTTGTTTCAATATTATGTTTGTTTTCAGATATTCGGATGATATTAAATGATAAAGTACAATATGAGAAGTATGAAGACTTTATGGTGCGTCGGGTGTTGGCTGTGGACCCAGACACGCGCTGGTGCCCGGCTCCAGACTGCAGGTAATATAGTAAAAAGATGCAAGTGTATACACTAGGAACTGCCAGTTAAGATCCATATTTTTCAAATATATTGGACAAATCAAATAAATTGAATTGGTTATTTACATCTCACCTGGAACATTTCTCAATTTTTTTTTTTTCATTTTTAGCTAAAAACCAACCATTGAGATGACCATTGGGAGTCTTGTACATCCCCTCTGATATAGTTCAGACAAACCTCACAATCACATCCTTCTCCCCGAGAACTTCAAAATTAATTATTTTGTCCCCATTTTTTGGATATAGATTTTTTCCCAAACTGTGAGTTATTTTCAGTTGTTTCAGTAAATTTTACATCTTCTTGATTCTATGTTTTTCTGCCCACACATGAGCAGTTACTGGTGATTTTTCTGTTTCTTCATATTTTACATTTCTAAGGGTGCTCTATAATTCTGATGTTCACATTTCTTTTTAGTTTTTACAATGTAGATTTGTTCATATTCCGCACATTGTCTGATCACTGCTCTCACTGTTGGTGTGAACAAGAATAAGATAAGACCATTTACCTGGAGATTCATCATCAGTTAATTATATTTTTTCATGTCATGTGAGCATTTGTCAAGATATATTTATTTTTCCTGACCATGTCATTTATTATAAATGAATAATCATTTCTCCTAATTAATATATAATTATGGAATATTCACCTGAAAGGTCTGTCTCCTCAACTTAATTAATCATTTAACTGTAGCGCGTTCGGGACTTGTCTCATCATCAGCAGGATTCAAAACTGGTGTTTCACTGAAGATCTGGTAGAGGGGGTTGCATGTATTGGGTTCGTTTTCGTTTATCAGGCTGTCGTTGCTGTGAGCTGCTTTCATGATTTCCATCTCTTCGAGTACGTTTATTTTTGCTGGATTATTTTCTCTGTGCATTACTGTTAGGATGTTTTCAATATTTAACATGCGATGTCCTTCATGGATAACGTGTTTTGCATAACTTGATTTCCCTTCTGCATGAATGAAGTCTCGAAAATGTTCTTTGAATCTGATGTTAAAACTCCTGTTTGTCCTTCCTATATAAAATTTGTTGCAGTCCTTACATGTCAGTTTATAAACTCCTTTGCTGTTGAAAATGTTATTTTCTTCAATGTTATTGTTTATTATGTTGTTTAATTTGTTATTGGTTCTGTATGCTATTTTTACGTTTTTATCGGCTTTCTTTAGTGCATTGGCTAATTTTGTTGTTTCTTTTCCTGTGTATGTAAGTGTTATCCATGTTTTCTTGTTGTTGTCAGATTCTTTTTCTAGTTTAGTTATGTTGGTTATGTTGTTCTTCCTTTTTTGTTTTTTTACGAGCTTATCTATGAATTCTTCATTATAACCATTGGTTTTTGCCATATACTTTATGTAGTTGAGTTCTTGGATATAATTGTCTTTGCTTAATGGGAGTTTCAACATTCTACTGACTAAGCTATTAAATGTACTAATTTTCTGTTGAAAAGGGTGTGTATAGAATTTTTGTTTATGGCCAGAGCATTGTTTGTGGGTTTCCGGTAGATACCGATTTCTAGTTTATTGTTGTGTAGATTTTTGGTTATAGACAAATCTAAATAGTTTATGCTGTTATTAACTTCTATTTCTTCGGTGAAAGTGATTTTTTCATGCATGTTGTTTAAGTCTTGTAGTATTTTTTTTTCTTTCTGTTTTCATTGTCATATATTACTAGTACGTCATCGACATATCGTATTATTAGTTTTATGTTGAATTTGTGTATTAGTTCCTCAAAATGTTTATTTTCCAGTTCTTGTAGGAAGATTTCTGCCATTATTCCAGATGTAGGACTCCCCATCGGGATCCCGTCTTCTTGAATAAATAGTTCATTGTTAAATTGGAAGTAATTTTGCTTTATTGTTGTTGTTATTAGTTTGTTTAACTGATTGATATAGTTATCTTCAAGTTTGCTGTCTGTTAGTTTTTGTTTTATTATGTTTGCTGTTTCGTTTATCGGGATATTTGTGTAGAGGTTTTTTATGTCGAATGACGTCATTTTAGTATTCCTATTGATTTCTAAATGCTGTAGTTTGTCAGCTAGTTCAAATGAGTTCTTAATTGTGTAACGATTTTCAAGTTTGACCATCATTTTTCATTTTCTGAGCGACTAATTTGGAAATTTTATAGTTAGGAGCATTCATGCAATTAACAACTGGTCTTATGGGAATGTTGTCTTTATGGATTTTTGGAAGGGCTTTCATTACTGGAGGTGAGGGAGTATTATTTACCCATTTGGCGTTTTTGTATTTATTGTGTTCATTATTGGTTGTGTTGGTGATTAGAGGGCATGATTTTAGTGCTTCTTTTATTTGTCTGCTATACTTTCCTGTGGGATCTTTTTCAATTTTTTTGAAATTGTTTTCTTTTATAAATTGCTTGGTTTTATTGATGTATTCTTCTTTTTCCATAATAACTATTGTATTATAATGAAGAATTCATAGATAAGCTCGTAAAAAAACAAAAAAGGAAGAACAACATAACCAACATAACTAAACTAGAAAAAGAATCTGACAACAACAAGAAAACATGGATAACACTTACATACACAGGAAAAGAAACAACAAAATTAGCCAATGCACTAAAGAAAGCCGATAAAAACGTAAAAATAGCATACAGAACCAATAACAAATTAAACAACATAATAAACAATAACATTGAAGAAAATAACATTTTCAACAGCAAAGGAGTTTATAAACTGACATGTAAGGACTGCAACAAATTTTATATAGGAAGGACAAACAGGAGTTTTAACATCAGATTCAAAGAACATTTTCGAGACTTCATTCACGCAGAAGGGAAATCAAGTTATGCAAAACACGTTATCCATGAAGGACATCGCATGTTAAATATTGAAAACACCCTAACAGTAATGCACAGAGAAAATAAACGTACTCGAAGAGATGGAAATCATGAAAGCAGCTCACAACAACGACAGCCTGATAAACGAAAACGAACCCAATACATGCAAGCCCCTCTACCAGATCTTCAGTGAAACACTAGTTTTGAATCCTGCCGATGATGGGACAAGTCTCGAAAGCACTACAGTTAAATGATTAATTAAGTTGAGGAGACGGACCTTTCAGGTGAATATTCCATAATTATATATTAATTTTGAATAATACCTCAACGGAACACATCATGAACATTTCTCCTACTACAGTATGAGAATGTTCTAATAAACATGATCAGTGTGGTACTTTTTATTATTTATGATGTCATCCACCAAGTCATGCCATGTCAGAATTTATTGTTACTTTGTAAAATATCATTCAAACTGGGGATGTAGCCTTATGTATATACAAATGACCAAGCATTGCAATCCAAAAACTGTCAGTCTTTAAATATTTTTATAACTTTGAGAGGTTTCTAAGTTCACTTGTTTCCCGTTATCATAGAATTTTCCCTATAGTAGCCTGTCCCACACCGACTACAGATAATAAGAAATAAATAAGGAGAATCCCAAATCATCTTACCTGAAGATGATGGTAAAATGAGTCATCTTATTTATTAAGAGAAACCTCATAATGTTAATTGATTAATAGACAATAAATATTTCCCTGTCTATATTTAAATTAATGAAACTCGGAACCAGATAGATCATGTATTAGTGGACAAACGCTGGCACAGTAGCATCATTGATGTTAGATCAGTTAGAGGGACAGACTGCAATTTGGATCATCATCTGGTCAAGGTGAAAATCAGACAATGGCTATCGCTTATGAGAGGAACAAACGCTAAATCTGAAAAATTTGAATTAAAAAACTTGAAAAATGATGAAATGTGGTAAGAATACCAAATCAAAATTGCTAATAGATTTGAAGTACTGGAATCTTCAGATGACAATGTGGCAAACGAAGAAGAAACTGATATAAATAAAGAATGGGTGGCTATAAGAAATACTATTAAATTGTCAGCATCAGAAAGCATTGGTTACTTAAAAAAGAGGCAAAACAAGAAATGGTTTGATGAGGAATATGCCGACATTGTAAGGAAAAGAAAGCTAGCAAAAATGAAATTATTACACGAGCCAAATGAGGTAAATTTAGAGCAATTGGGTAGTATTAGATGAGAAACCACCAGACTACTAAAGGGTAAAAAGAGGAAATATCTGAGAGAGAAGATTAATGATCTTGAAATGAATGCAAAAAATAGGAACATTAGAGAATTATATCAGGGGAATTGGTATAGAGAATAAAGGGTTTCAGGCTAGAACAAACATAATTCGGAATGAAAATGGGGAAGGGGGAGGGGAATAAATATATTACTACAAATTTTAGCTGATGATAAGGTTCCACAACAATATATTACTAATATCTTCAACATCTATAAAGATAATGAAATCTCTGTTAAACAAGATGGCAAATTATCTTCTTGGGAAAAGATCAACACTGGAGTAAGACAGGGATGTGGACTTTCACCGGTGCTTTTCATTATATATATGAATAAATTAATAAACGAATGGAGGAAAACACAACGAGGATATATACCCATCAATAGGAACCTCAAACTCGATGCTATTCTTTTTGCAGACGATTTAGCTCTTCTGGCACTTTCCGAAAATGATTTGCAACAATCAATTTATAATTTACAAAAAATAGGTGCCAAATTTAATATGGAAATATCAATTAACAAAACTAAAATATGGCATTTCATGGGAAGGACCCCATACAAATTAAATCTGTCTCCAGAATAAAATTTTTGAGAGATCTAATCAATTTAAATATCTTGGATATTATCTCTCAATCTGAGATGAAAAGGATATCCCTGAAAAAATTACTAGTTATAATAAAAGTTTAGGAATTATTAATCAAGTTATGAAACCATCCCTTGTACAAAAATACACTAGATTACATTTATATAACACTTTGGCTAGACCAGTGTTGACCTATGGTAGTGAAGCATGGACACTAAAAAGACAACATGAAAGCAGAATAACGCCTTGTGAAATGAGATTCATGCGCAGAACAGCGGGTTACACCAGATGGGATCGGAAAAGGAACACCGATATCTTAAAAGAATTGAAGACTACGCCAATTTTGGAATATATTAAACAGCACCAACTAAATTAGAAACACCATCTTGAAAGAATGAGTTCAAATCGGATCCCCGAAGCTGTTTATAATTATATACCAAGAGGACGAAGATCACTGGGCCGTCCTATGAAACGCTGGAGGGAAAATTTTGTATAGGATCGTAACAGGCCTTGGCCTAATACTTGGAAGGAAGAAGAAGAAGAAAAGGGGAAATTATTGCAGATTCCAGGAGATATTAAATAGATGGATAAGTTACTTTAATCAGCTATTAAATGTACATACAGAACAGGACATTGAGGAGGATAAGTTACAGACAGCAGAACTGCTAGTCGCAGAACTAAGGGCATTAGATGTTGAAATGGCGATAGAAAAATTGAAGATGTATAAAGCATCAGGTTCAGATGAGATCCCAACAGAACTGATAAAATCAGGGGGAGAAAAATTGATGGAAAAGATATGCCAGTTGCTTAGTATGATTTGGGAAAAAGAAGCTCTTCCAGATGAATGGAAAGAATCAATTAAGGTACCAATTTATAAGAAAGGAGATAAAACTGATTGCAACAACTACAGGGGCATCTCATTACTTTCAACTTCGTACACAATTCTAACAAATGTATTAGTAAGCAGACTTACTCCCTATATTGATGACATTCTAGGAGATCATCAATGTGCATTTAGAAGAAACAGGTCTACAACAGATTAGATTTTTGGTATAAGACAAATTTTAGAAAAGAAATGGGAATATAATGGTACTGTACATCAACTATATGTAGACTTCAAAACAGCATATGATTCAATTAAGAGGGAGAAGTTATATAGAATCTTGCTGGAGTTCGGAATTCCTAAAAAGTTATTTAGACTTATACGAATGTGTCTAAATGTCACAAAGAGTAGGATGCATGTAGGCAAACAGTTTTCGGACACCTTTGAAATCCAGAATGGATTGAAGCAAGGAGATGCACTATCTCCTCTATTATTTAATTTTGGTCTAGAGCATGCCATCAAATCTATAGAGGATGAGAAAGGCCTACAACTCAATGGTATTAATAAGCTGTTAGTTTATGCTGATGATGTTGTACTATTGGCCGATAGTGAGGAGATATTAAAGGACAACACGCACACACTATTGAGTAACACTAAGGAATTAGGACTGGAAGTAAATATCAATAAAATTAAATATATGATCACACACAGAAATGCATTATATAATGGAAATGGATAGCTAATGACAAATGAGGGAAATTTTGAGGAAGTGGCTGAATTCAAATATCTAGGAACAATAATCACAAATAGGAATGAGATGCACAAAGAAATTAAAACATGGGCTCAATTCTGGAAATGCTTGCTATTATGCATTGCAGAGACTTTTGATGTCCCAACTCCTTTCAAAAAACGTTAAACTGAAAACATATAAAACTATTATTCTACCAGTTATAATATATGGATGTGAAACATGGACTCTTACTTTAAGGGAGGATGAGATTACGAGTTTTTGAGAATAAAGTTCTTAGGAAAATTTTTGGACCAAAGAGAGATGAACATACAGGTGAATGGAGAAGACTACATAACAATGAACTACATGGTCTTTATAGGAAGCCAGATATAATAAGAACAGTTAAGTCTCATAGACTGCAATGGGCAGGACATATTGCACGTATGGGGAATGAAAGACGTGCATGGAAGCTTCTTGTAGGAAAGCCTGAGGGAAAGCTCCCAGTTGGTAGACCAAGAATGAGGTGGGAGAACAACATTAACTATGATTTGAGGGAAGTAGATTATACAGGGAATGATTGGAGGGAATTGGCTCGGGATAGGGATGTTTGGAGAGCTTATGTATGTGTGGCCATGAACCTGCGGGTTCGATAGTGCCAGTGAGTAAGTAGGTAAGTGAACATTATGAGGTTATATCATTAATAGTGAGTGGAGAACATGTTTTTAATGACTCACTTCATATAATTTCAAATTTCTTTGATACCGGCTGTTTCAGACAATATCTTGTCCCTCTTCAGTCATGACTTCCAGTGCACCTCCTACACATGCAGGCAGAATAATGGACAGCAAAAATAACACTGATAATATTATATTTTCACTCATGTTGAAAAAACAATGACACTATTAAGCACACGGTCACCACCAATCCAGTACGAATGTTTCTTTGTGGTCACAAAACAAAAGATTTTTTTTTCCTGTACTTAAGAGTAGCCTTCAAGGAATAAAAAAAAATCCGTCTCTTAATTCCTTAGGGAAGATAGCTTCATTTGCCAAACAGGCTATATGTATTTGAATTCCATCACTTCTTGATATAACTGATTTTTATTTTATTTTTTCAGTTTTGCTGTGATAGCAGCTGGATGTGCCAGCTGCCCAAAAATCAAATGTGAACGTCCTGGCTGTGATGCTTACTTCTGTTATCATTGCAAGGCAGAATGGCATCCAAACCAGACATGTGATGCAGCCAGGGCACAGCGTTCTCCTAATGTACGATCATCATCAGTTAGTTTTAGTCAGGACTCTCAACATCGTAAGTATCATAATTTCTTATAAGTTGTATCTTATTTCTTATTTATTTTTCTGGCTGTTAACACCTCTTTGTTTCTTTATCGCATCTGACACAATGCATATACATTCAATCCAATTTTTATGTCTTTTCATAAAAAGTACAAATTCACATCATCCTATACAGTATTGCATGTTTTTGTGTTTGATGATTATTTATACCTTGACAATTCGTTTGACTTTATTTTGTGTTTCCAAATATCTATTTAGATTAAAAACTATCTTAACACTTTCTTTCAGTATACCATGAACCAGTTAAGATGTTTAAAGGAACTCTCGTGCACCAGGCCGTCGGTCAGTTTAGGCATTTAATAGCACATGTGAACTGACCTCTTTTATTTCTTTTTTAGGTAACATTATGAGGTATTATTTATTTAAGGAAAATTTTATCATCTCACCTCATATTTTTCTTCTTCTTCCTCTTCTTCTTCTTAGAGCGGTTTGAAAACTTTCTCCTTTCATCCTCAGTCATGAAAATACTGAGGATGGAACTAAAGAAGAAAGTTCCGAAACCGGTCTAAGAAGAAGAAGAATATGAAGTGAGATGATAAAATTTTACTTAAATAACTGCATTTATATTAGGCACCTACTCTATAAATTTAGATACAATATTTACGCGTGTATAGGCCGTACTTTTTTACCTTTTATTCGCTTTTTTTTTTTTTTTCAAAATTAGGGTGCGGCTTGGCTTGTACATGATATAACTAGAAAACATGCTTCATTTTAGAACAATTTTATTTTCAATGCCGCCGAATTACAAGGTTTTGATGTGTCATACATCGCCTTGCCCAGCCATAACTTGCCTTAAATTCATTGCATGGGATTTCCATATTCTTGGCTACCTTAAGACCTTCAAACTGAAAATCCATCTGCTCTTGTTTTCCATATGTAATCCAGGAGAACTGTTCTTTACTGTGGATATTTCGCTTTCTTTCCGCAGAAAGATTGTCTATGTTGTGATGTGTTTTCAAGTGAATGTTTCGCCACATCCAACTTTCTTCTGCAGTCCTATTTCCATGTTCTACTGCACAGCGCACCACTTGTAGCTTGAATTTGGAGGTATAACTTGCTCTGCACCGACCCATGTTTACATACAGTGAACAGGAATGACAATGAATACCGTATGTTAACAAATGGAAACAAAATGAGGCCAATAATTAACAATATTGGATCACCAACCTACAAAATTTCGAAATGGCTGAATAATCAATTTAAAAGAATTAATAATTTTGAAAGTCTGCAGATTGAAAATTCATTGGAATTAGTTAAGAAATTAGAAAAAGTGGAAATTGAACCCACAGATAGGTTGGTTTCGTTTGATGTAGTTTCACTATTCACAAATGTACCGAAACAAAAAACTTTGGAGATATTGAACAATTGGTTAAGTAGAAAACAACATAGACAGAGAGATCAAAGAAAATTATTTGAAATTAACTGAGTTATGCATTGACCAAATGTTTTTTACATTCAATGGGAGTTTCCATAGACAAAAATCAGGGCTCTCAATGGGAAACCCATTATCACCTTTCCTGGCAAATTTATTTATGAGCGATTTTGAATGTAAAATCACTAAAGCACATCCCACAATGTTTAAATTTTGGAGCAGATATGTAGATGATATAATTTGTATTGTTAAAGAAAAACATGTAGAAGATTCCCTAAAACTGTTAAATTTACAGAGTACAAACATCAAATTTACCAAAGAAATAGAAGAAAATAAACAAATACCTTTTTTGGATCTTAAATTGGTCAGAAACAAAGAAAAAAGAAAAATTGAATTTGGGATTCATAGGATAGAAACTCATACGGAAAATTTTATAAAATCAACAGGGTTCAATCCAATTGGACATAAATTAGCAGCCTTTAATAGTTTAACTCATAGATTGGTAAACTTACCCTTAAACGAAGAAGATTTCAAACATGAGAAAAAACACATAATCAAAGTAGCAAGAGAAAACGGGTTTGATGAAAAAATGGTACATAAAAGGATAGAAAAGTATAAAAAACAAAAAATGATAAACAGAAGTAATCTTGAAAAAGAAGAACCACCTATGAAAAAATATAGGAAATTCACATATCACCCTTGGGTACATAATAAATTTCAAAAGATATTTGAGAAGTTTAATATTAAATTAGCACCAAAAAATAACTACAGTTTAAATAAACTAATAAAAACCAACAAAAATGAAAAAACTGATAAAAATAAAAAGTCAGGAATATATCAAATTGAATGCATGGGTTGTGAAAAGATATATATAGGAAAAACAAAAAGAAACCTAAAAATTAGAACCAAAGAACACATAAGAAATATTAAAAATGGAGAAATTGAAAAATCTGCAGTTGCTGCTCATGTTTGGTCTGAAAAACATAATATAAATTCAGACACTAAATTATTAAAACAGTTAGAAAATACAAAAGAGCTGACTATTTGGGAAAAAATTTATATTCAGAAGAACAGAAACAGAGTTATGAATTTTGATATACCAATGGAGGGTGACCTTGTTTGGAGGTTCTTTGGCCAACCACAGGATGGAGCTGACATCGACATCCAGGTTGTGCAACATAAATAAAACCAGTCTGGAAAAGCTGACGATAAAACAGAATTGTTTTGAAACATGTTCAAGAACAAATCAACATTAATATTGAGGTAAGATGTCCAGACCAAAAATAATATAATTAAAATAACCTCAAAATATAACTTCCTAAAATTAAATATTAAGTTACTTGAAAACTGGAGGTTACTCTAACCTATATGTAGGTCACTAGATAAGTTTTAAGATATGCAACAATGGGTCATGATAGAGTTTCCATACCTATCATATCTTTTCAAACAACTCTCCAGCACATTCTGTACACCATTGCATCCTCTGGAATCACTTCTGGAAGCAGCCACTCGATCTCAGACATTGCACTAAGCTCCTCCAACAGCATCTTCTGGGCTAGGAAATTGGTGTCCGCACAGCAGTTCTTCACGTTTGGGAACAGGAAATAGTTGCACGGGGCTAGGTCCAGACTGTAGGCTCGATGAGACATTAATTTCTCAGGTGTCTTTTCCAGAAACCTAATTGTTGCATTGGCTGTGTGCAAAGAGGTGGAGTAGAATTCCCCACAGTCTGGTCTTTGGCCGCTTCTCCTGGATCTTTGAGAAGACTTTGGGAAGACAGACTTCTGTATACCATTTAGCAGTAACTGTCCTCTGATCCTCTAGCACAACTGTAGCCAGATGACCACTTGTTGAGAATAAAGTTGCCACCATTTTCTTCCCCACACTCCTAGACCTTTTGACTTTGGTTGGAGGCTGCTCATCTGGGAAGACCCACACTTATGATTGGTGCTTTGTTTCACCGTCATACTTGTAGATCAAAGTTTCATCACCTGTCACTATGTCAGACACCTGGCGGGAGTCCCCGTTGTTGAATCTCGCCAGCATTTCTCTACACAATTCCACTCTAGTCCATTTATGCCCTTCTGACAAGTGGTGTGACACCCATCGAGAAGAAATTTTCCTTACTCTTAAGTATTGCTGCAGGATGGTGGAAACACTTGGCGAACTAATCCCTAGGCCCCCCTCGATGTCCTTATAGGTCAGTCGTGGATCTTCCTTAACCCGTCAGTGACGCACCCTTTTACTTGCTTTCCTACTGCATGGACGGAGGCCATTTTAACATTTTAGTATTCCTAGAACACTGATTTGTATAAACGATCATAACTTTTTTAAATATTGATGGATTTGAACGAAATTTTTACTTGTTAGCTCAGAAATAAATGAGAAATTTAATACATACCATATGGAGTTCAGTAGCCTTTATAAACTATTAAAAAAAATTTGAAATCTGAGTTTCTCTCTCATGATACACATTTTTACTAAATCATTTGATTTGTTCACATTGGACACCCCTGTTTCTTTCTGTGAGACACTAAATATATTGTGTGGCATAGTGCTGATTCATCTGTAACTTGTATATACAAAAGCAGCTGACATAACCAAAATCAGAATGAATATTTAGAAGAGTGAACTCAAGCTCAATCTTGAGTCAAAGCGATAGCAATGTTTATACTTAGAATCTGAATTATTGCTTGGATTCGTATAAAAATTCTACAGCAGTTATTTACAACAACACATACCATAAAAATAATTTTCTCTTATTTTAGTACAACTAATTTTAGAAATAAAAAATCACATCACCTTAGTAGTTGAGCTTGGTGTGATACAGCTCGAAACACTCTTCAATACACAGACCTACATCACATTCCTGGCAGCAATAAACAGATGTCTTTCTTCTCCCATGTTTAGTACAAACAACACACCTCCTTTGAGGTTTCAATTTATCACTTTTAGGGGTAATTTTTCTGATGAAGTGTCTTTTAGGTTACGACTGGCCATAATTACGTATATAACGCACGACACCGCGCCTCAGACTGATTCCTTGTAAGTAACATCTACTTGAAAGAGGCAAAATAAATCAGGTATTCCCCTAAACAGGTCGATTTATATATCAATCGATAGCTTGTATATCATTTTATCGACCTGAAAAATTAGATTGTGTATAAGTTTATTAGAAGCCCTGCAGAAAGCAGCACAAAGCTAGGTCTGTGTGCCATTGAGTGTTGAAGTAAGAAACTACTTCAACCTCAATGCCACATGCACAAAATGTGATCACAGCTGATTCATACACTTAGAAAGAAAGCTAAGATCTTAGGCTTCAAAACTGTATTGTTCATATGCAAATATAAGAATATACAGCAGTAAAAAAACAAATGAAAAGGTCGCGCGCATTTAGAGAAAATTATGATTACTTCAATCTCATCTGATTTTTAAACAAATAATATGAAATTAAATTTTAAACAAATATTATTTTTATTCATATGTCCTGAAAGCTCATAATTTCTACGTTAAACACAAATAAATTACATATTTGTAGCTTCAAAAATGTATGATCCAGAACAAAAAGAAAACATGCCTGCATAGGTCTATACCACGTATAGATGTCGGCAATAAGTGAAGAAGAGAGGGTCTATACCACGTATGGATGTCGGCGCTGACGGGTTAATCAGAGTCTCCACTGCAGAGACGTTTTCCTCTGTCACCACTGTTGTTGGCCTCCCACTTCTCCCTTCATCTTTAAGGGAGGTTCTCTCCCTATTAAATTCAGGAAATCAGTGGAAAACTGTTGCACGTGAAGGAGCAAGGTCCCCAAATGTTTGTGTGAGTTGCTCAAGTGTTTGCGACTCATTTAAACCTCACTTATAATGATATAAAATCATAGCAAGAAAATACTCCCTCTCAAGCTCCATAGGACACATTTGATTTCACCACGCACAGAGTACTTCACAAAGGTGCTGCTCAGAGACAAGTGACAGGAATTGTTTCTGCCTGCTATGGTTTTAACGTTCGAGAGTTGGGCTTTCAAATGGTATATTAGTTTATTGCATTCCTGTCGCCATACTGCCGTGTCTCAAAACTTATCTAGTGACGCTCATAACACCTATAAACACCATCTCTGGTGTCAACAAACATTTATAGCAAATTTTAGATTTGATACGCTCATCATATTATATTTTTAAATAGAGACTTTTCTTGGATAATATTCTAATTCAAGTGATATGGATATTGATGCTGACTGGTGCAGAATATTTGTCTCGGTAGTGGGAGAAATATAGTTATGTTAAGAATGCAGTAACACTGTATTTTGTTTGTTTTGAAGCTGTAGTGTTGTACAATGTGAAGCAATCCATTTTTTTAAGGTTCTGTAGATGTTTGATTAAAAACTCCTGGCGCGACAGGCCTACAAGGCCCTTAGCCTACCAGCCGGTTGCTGGCCTCACATCCACATGTGTCAATCACAGAGGTAGATGATAATCAGCCAGTGTAGGGGTGACATGTGGTCAACATGTCGAGTCCCCCAGCCGTTATAGCTGGTTTCCTCAACCTGGAGCCGCTACTTATTGTAGCTACCCAAATGCATCATGATGCTGGGTGGGCACCAGTCCCATACTGGCTGAAATACCATGAGAAAATTTCTTCCCCCATGGAGACTCGAACCAGCGCAAGTCCCATAGCTCTGCGCCAAGGCTTCCTACCTTAACCACTCGGCTACGGCGCGGGACGTAGATGTTTGATAGAATGTTAAATTCTAGGAATGTGATTATTGTGCTTTGCAATCATTTAAAATAACACTGTTGTAATTCTCTTTGCAATATTTTGCTGCTCGATTATGATGCACTTGCTGTCGACACAATTATTCCAAATTAAGAAAAGTAACTGTATGTGTTGCTTTACAGGTGATGACATCAAACCATGTCCTCGATGCCAAGTGTTGATAGTGAAGATGGACGATGGTTCCTGCAATCACATGACATGTGCAGTATGTGGGGCAGAGTTCTGTTGGCTGTGTATGAAAGAAATCAGTGACCTACATTACCTAAGGTAATACATTGTTGTTGGCTAATGCTCATTTAATTGAATTTTCTCCATTTTTCTTCAGACATCCCATAGTATTTTGTTAAATTGAGTTTTATTCACTGATGGACTGATTAGGAAATGAAATACAAGAAAATGTAGCAGATCATAATTCTAGGCAATAATTCTATGAAAAAAGGGAACACTTTCAAATATCTAAGAGTATTAAATTATTTTCAGTCTAATCATCTTACCTCAATATAAATGTTGATTTGTTCTTGGACATGTTCCTAAACAATTCTGTTTTATCGTCAGCTTGTCCAAACTGGTTAGATTTATGTTGCACACCCTGGACGTCGATGTCAGCTCCATCCTTTGGTTGGCCAAAGAACCTCCAAGCAAGGTCACGCTCTGTCAGTATTTCAAAATTCATAACTCTGTTTTTGTTCTTCTGAATATAGATTTTTTTCCAAATAGTCAGCTCTTTTGTATTTTCTAACTGTTTTAATAATTTAGTGTCCGAATTTATATAACGTTTTTCAGACCAAACATGAGCAACAACTGCAGATTTTTCTATTTCCCCATTTTTAATATTTCTTATGTGTTCTTTGGTTCTAATTTTTAGGTTTCTTTTTTTTTTACCTATATATATATCTTTTCACAACCTGTGCATTCAATTTGATATATTCCTGATTTTTTTATTTTTATCAGTTTTTTCATTTTTGTTGGTTTTTATTAGTTTATTTAAACTGTGGTTATTTCTCGGAGCTAATTTAATATATCTTATGGAATTTATTGTGTACCCAAGGGTGATATGTGAATTTTCTATATTTTTTCATAGGTAGTTTTTCTTTTTCAAGAGTACTTCTGTTTATAATTTTTTTGTTTCTTGTACTTTTCTATCCTTTTGTGTACAATTTTTTCATCAAACCTGTTTTCTCTTGCTACTTTGATTATGTGTTTTTCTCCTGTTTGAATTCTTCTTCGTTTAAGGGTAAGTTTACCGATCTATGAGTTAAACTATTAAAGGCTGCTAATTTATGTCCATTTGATTAAATCCTGTTGATTTAATAAAATTTTCCGTATGAGTTTCTTTCCTATGAATCCCAAATTCAATTTTTCTTTTTTCTTCGTTTCTGACCAATTTAAGATCCAAAGAAGGTATTTGTTTATTTTCTTCTATTTCTTTGATAAATTTGATGTTTGTACTCTGTAAATTTAACAGTTTTAGGGAATCTTCTCCATGTTTTTCTTTTATGATACAAATTATATAATCTACATATCTGCTCCAAAATTTGAACATTGTGGGATGTGCTTTAGTGATTTTACATTCAAAATCACTCATAAATAAATTTGCCAGGAAAGGTGATAATGGGTTTCCCATTGAGAGCCCTGATTTTTGTCTATAGAAACTCTCATTGAAAGTAAAAAAAAAAACATTTGGTCAATTCATAACTCAGTTAATTTCAAATAGTCTTCTCTGATCTCTCTGTCTATGTTGTTTTTACTTAACCAGGTGTTCAATATCTCCAAAGTTTTTTGTTTCGGTACATTTGTGAATAATGAAACGACATCAAAGGAAACTAATCTATCTGTAGGTTCGATTTCCACTTTTTCTAATTTGTTAACTAATTCCAATGAATTTTCAATCTGTAGGCTTTCAAAATATCTAAGAGTATAGTTAACCCTTAACTGGAGTTGTGCATTTCGTATGCTGTAAGTGGAGTTGTGAGGTCGAAAAAGATACCAACAGAAATGTGATAATATGTGCAGTTGTATTTGTATTTATTGTGGAAAATAGTTGTTTGTTTAACTAACTGATTGTGGAATAATGTGGATCATTTGGAGGGGGGGAATTCATTAAATTACAGGATATAGCACATGTGTAGTGAAAAATAAAACAATAATTACCACGAACCTCTTTACAATGAATTTGTCAGATTTGGTGTGCATACACATTTTTTCATTGACATTTCAACATACACTGAATAAAAATTCCACATAATTTACAAAAACTTTCTTTCATAGTAGAATGTTCCTTTTTCTCCACATAACTGATCAGCATGTAAGTCTTTTGTTCAGATATAGCTCTGTAAGTTGTTGGCCTAAAGTTTTCAGGAATTCAAAGTGAGAAATAGGCTTGTAATCCTTGAAGGATGATTGCAATCCATAACAATTGACATCAAAATTTGTTCATAATAGCATATCAGACAGCCATGTACCATCTCCTTCTTCACCTGCTTGTGCTATAGGTAAAAAGTTTTTGTTCAAATTATCTACTCTCCTTTTGTACTACTATAAAAATATGAATATAATTTCATGTTTGTATGTCTCAGGGTCAGTACATTTCGAACGGTGCACATTAGACAGCATAATGGTAGCTTTTCCTTTTTTAGGTATATGCAAAATAATTATTTGATCATCTCTAAACCCGTACTCTGTGATGTCTGTTATAGGTTTCCTGTTTGTTTGGAAGGATATACTAAAAAATATCAGAGTCACATTCTAGTTGTGAATCTGTTTCATGTTCAGAATAATTATATAGTCAGAATCGCTTTCATCCCCACATTCACTTACATCACTGCCCTCATTTTCTTCCAAAACTTTACGTACAAAGATCAGTATAAAGCACTGACATACGTTTATGAGAATAATAAGCCATATTAACACCAACTATACCTTAGTTACATAAAGTAACATTCAAGACAAATAGTGGAACACAACTGAAGTTGTGGAGTCGTAAAGGATACCACTCTTTATTATACTTATGCACAGAGAAAGTAACAGAACTTACAGGTTACAGACAATGGCTAAGGGTTAATTTTAAACAAAGGAAAGCTACACAAAAGGATTTTGAAAATAAATGGATTTTAAAAGAATGTCAGGGTGTGCAGTTTCTTTGGTTAAGGGTTAATGCCCTCTTCGTGCTGGCTCTGTGAAGTCGAGTAATGTCCAAGGTTGTGTTAACCATTTCCTTTGCTGAATCTGTTGACTAGCTAACAAGAACAGGAAATCTTAGTTCAGACCTTTGATGGTGATGTGAATTGGCAGTAGAGTTACATATGGGTTAGGGCAGAGGCCAACAGTAGCTCCTGTAAACTAGTTAGATGTTCTACTGCGAAAGAGAAGGGATATCTCTTTAGTCAAGATGAAGGCAACTTCCTTGCTGAAATCAAGGCCACACATCCCACTGTTTGAGCATTAGGCTGACTGACCTAATCTTGTAAAAATTGTTCTTGTCATGAAGTTCTCACAATTAGAAAAGGTGGACTAATTACACACAACAACAAATTTGAACTTTTTGTCGCTCGCAGAAATGAAAATAGGTGATTTTAGTTAATAGGCATGTGCTGATTTCAAATTTGAAGTCCATTTTTCTCTATCACCTAACAGTTTTTTGCAAGGACGTGTTGAATGTTTTTCGTTATATTTTGCATATTATTGCTTACCTGCACTTAGTTTCATTTTTTTTGCAATAATATTGCTAAAGCAATTGATCTATATAAAACCAAATCATATAAGATCCAAAAAGTTAAAATATTTATTTTCTAAGAAGGATAAATATGTAGTTATGTTACAACACATGCTTAAATTGTAGCAAAAATCTCACCTTCCAAAACTTCTTCCTGGATGACTTACGCCGATAAGATGGCTCTGAAACGTCTGTGATAAGTTGCCAGCAGTAATTAGCAAGCATGTTGGTCACTGATTTCTCTTTATAATGCTTTTCCATTTCTAAAATGTCTTCGTGGAACCTTTCGTCATGTTCATCACTGACGTCACCCAAGTTCGGTGAAGAATCACTATATTTAACAGGTCGCATGGCTGACTGCAAATTTGGATACTGAAGAGAATGCTTATTTTTTTTAATGAAACCAGATGTATTGACCATACAGAAATAAGTCAGTGATGTGGTCTGTAGGTTCCCTCCACAACATTGGAATGGCAAATGGCAAGCACGAATGCGAACCTTTTAACCACCCTATTAAAATCCTTTGGTAGTTTGTACAGCAAAAATTGGGGGCCCAATATTTATCAGTATCTCCAAATTTACTATAGTTCCTGAAATATAAATTGTACGCCTTTATAACTAGTTCTGCGCTGAGATTTTGTACAATACTCTCCACATACGTAATAGAATAAATTAGGAGAATTCATACAGCGGCAAGACATTGCAAAATTATGGTTGGTTGGTTGGTATCTAATGTCGAGCACTTGATAATGAAATCATTCGCTCTCTTGCACTCCAATATTTAGCAGAAAGGCTGGTCTCTTCTACAAAAGCTGGACAACGGAGGAGATGGTTTCTTTCCATATCTTCATTTAAATTGCAAAAAGGGCATTTAGGTGAATCTGTTATGCCAATTCTGTGTAGGTGTTTATTCAAGCAGTCATGTCCCGTTAGCAGTCTGAATGTTGCTACTGCAGATTTTCTTTGTAATGTAGTAATGTCATAAGCTTGTAGATTTTCCCATTCCTTTCCAGATGTTTTGGTGGTGTATTCTTCTCTAAGTTTATTGATGTATTTATTTGAGATAATTCTTTTGATAGAGTGAAAGGAAACTGGAGCAGAAGTTGGGTTTGAAACAATTTTGCTACCCTTCTTGGCTAGAAAATCGGCTATTTCATTGCCTGTCACTCCACAATGGGCCGGAATCCATTGAAGTACAACTTTTTTATGTAGACGGGATAAATGTTTTATCATTTTGTGACATTCGATAATTTTGATGCTTTTAGGTGTTGTGTCTCGTGTTATAGCAAGAATGGCTGCTTTGGAGTCACATAGAATTACAACTTTTGTAAATTTTTGGATGTGATATAAAAGATTTTGTAAACTTAAGAAAATTGCTAGAATTTCGCCATCAAAGTTTGTTGAATTTGTGTTTAGTTTACGATAAAAGGAAAAAAGTGGACATACTGCACCAGCACCAGTGCCACCATCATTTGGTAGGCTGGAGCCATCTGTAAAAATATGTATCCATTCAGGAGCTGGGTATCTTAGATTTATCATTTCCAGTGACATTTGTTTTAAAATATATGGAGGAGTTTCAGATTTCTTGATGTCTTCTGTTAAATGAAGGTTATATTCGATTTCCAAAAATTCTAGAGGGTTGTTTCTCATCTGCATATTTTCTTTTGAATGTGGAAGTTGCAATTTCTGTTTGATTTCTTGTACAATGCTTAGGAAGCTTTGCTGAGATTTTAAACATACTTGTGGTTTTCTTTGGATCCAGTTATTATGGGGTAGCCTTAAAAATTTTTCATACTGTGTGACTGCTGTTTTCTCAATTTCAGATGCTATGTTTGGGTTATTTGTTAAGATTTGCATGGCAGTGATTGGTGTTGTTTTAACGGCTCCTGTTATCAGACGGAGGATTTGGTTCTGCAATTTATTAAGTTTTTCCACTTTAGTAGTTACTAGGATTTCTTCACAATATTGAAGTACAGGTTTTATGTACATTTGGTAGAAGGTGTTTAGGGTTTGTGTGTTGCAACCCCACTTTTTCCCTGCTAATCGTTTTAATAATGGTAACCTTGTTTCTATCTTTGTACATATATTCTCCATGTGTTTCTTCCATGTTAATTTTGTGTCCAGAGTTATTCCTAAATATTTTGCTTCATGTGTTTGAGTTAATAATTCACCCTCCAATTTCAGAGTGATGGGTAGTGGTTTCTTTCTTAATGTAAATAGTTGATAATTTGTTTTCTGTATATTTATCTTCATTAAGTTCTGGGATGTCCAATTCTCTAACTGTATTAGTGATTGTTGGGCTATGGTTATTAATTGTTGACTTTGGTTTTTTCGTTTGGAGACCCATATTACAACATCATCAGCAAAAAGTAGGGTTTTCGTTTCGAGCTTTTCTATAGGCTTAGGTAGATCATTAATGTAGATATTGAAGAGAATGGTACTGAGTACAGAACCCTGTGGTAAACCTCGATGTGTTTGTTGGTATTTAGAGAGGTGATTATTATACTTTGTAGCGATGAACCGTTGGATGAGAAAATTGCTGATCCAGAGTAGCATATTCCCTTGAATGCCTAAAGTCTGCATTTTTTCTAATAATTTATATCTCCAAATAGAGTCATATGCTCCTTGGAAATCAACGAAAATTGCCAGAGTGTCTTCTTTTCTGTTGAAACTGTCTTTAATAGCTTGACTTAGGTGTACAATTTGTTGATTTGTTGATTGTAATTCTCTAAATCCAGCTTGATTGGGTGAAGAAAGTAAATTATTGGTTTCTAAATACCAATTTAATCGATTTGAAATCATTTTTTCCATAGTTTTAACAATTACACTAGTTAGTGCTATTGGGCGATAATTTGAAAAAGTATTTGTTGATTTTTTGTTTTCGAAATAGGTATTATAATAGCTTTTTTCCAATCATCAGGAACTTTTGTGTTCCAAGAAAGATTATAAAGGGAGAGCAATTGAGTTTTGGCTTTATTGCCAAGGTGTTTGAGAAATTCTGCATGTATATTATCTGCTCCTGGAGATTTGTTTGATTTTAAACTATTAATGGCTATGTTTAACTCTTTAATGTTGAAATTCTTATTAAAGATATTATCTTTTGTACTGCTTGTTGATTTTATGTAATTTTTTAGGTTCTCTTTTATTGTTTTTTGTTCTTTTTTGTTCTCTGAGGACAAAGTATAGGTGTTAGCGTAGTGTTTTGTTGAATTTGTTGGCTATTTCACTTTCATTTGTAATGTGTTTGTTGTTGTGGATAAATGGGTGTTTTTTGCCGTTCTTTTTTATTTTGTATATTGTGTACAAATCTATATGCTTTCTGGCCATCTTTCCTATAATCCATTTTTTGGAGGAAGTTATTAAAATTTTCTCTTTTATTGCTGTTAATTTCTTTTTTGAGTTGTGCGCACAGTTTTCTCCAATTTTGTACATCTTTTGGGTCTTTTGTTTTTTCTGCTTTATTTCTAGCGAGATCTCGGTCTATTTTCATTCTTTCTAATTTTGAATTCCAGAAGGGTTTGTAGTTTTTAACTATTCCTCGTGGTATATATTTTTTTGCTGTTTTTAATATTATTTTGCATATAGATTTGTTAATTTGATCTGACTGAAGTGTGATACGTTTAAAGGATTTTCAAATTTGGTTTCCAGTTCGTCTGTGTACAGTTTCCAATTGGCTTTTTTGAAGTTCCACCTGGGTTTAAGATGCATTGGAAGTAAGTTGTTATTCCCCAGTTGAATAGTAGCAATGATGGCTCTATGTCCTGAGCCAGGATCTTCTACAATTTGTTTTTTGGTTTTGGAGTATAAATTAGAAGATACAAAGAGTAAGTCAGGATTAGTTCCTGAACCAGAGTAATGTATATATGTTGGAGGATCCTCTTTGTTGTATATTATTTCTATGGGTGTTAAAACTTACGTATTAAAATATATTATAATAGATTGTTTTAATTCAATTTCTTTAGAATGATACACAATAATGCATATATCGACACTTCACAATCACAATGATGTAATGTAAGACGAACTGCACAGAACGAGGTATTATAAGCCATTACTTCACGTATTTGACAGTGACAATCAGGAAATTTTGTATACCTGTGTATTCCTGAGGGTTTAACAATCCCTAAGAGTAATAAAACCGCGCAAAAGAAAAAGAAGGGTGACCAGTTTGAGAGGCAATAGCGCCTGCGACTCTCACGAAAATGATCACTTCTGCTAAAGGTTGTCGTCGAAATATCTGACTCCTGTTAGGTGATTGAAAAAAACTAATATCATTTTCGTCTTCTGCGAGTCCTAAAACATAGTTATTGATACATTTCGAGCCCGCAAGTAATTCTTTGTTGTTGTGTGTTATATGGAAAACAATACGACAGTCAAAAAATGAAAAATCGAGTATGGAAATGAGAAGATGAAAGGAAGTGGCACTACAGAGAAATATATATACTGACTCTTTTTAACAAAATTTTGTTTGAAAAGTTTTCTGTCAATAAATTAACTTCTCTTTAAAGTAAAGATCATCTGATATGATCTTGAGCCATGTTTCAGCGAGGTTTATTATATGAAAATGCAATAGAAAGTAACACTATGAGGTTTTACTTAATAAATAAGTTTGTTCTGTATTTTCTTATCTCATAACAACTATATGAGGTAAAAAGAATACAGACCAAACTTATTTACTCAGGTTTATTATTCCATGACAGTATCAGTCTTCAATGTTTTCGAAATTTCACATAAGAAATGAACCATGGATCAAAACAGATGGTAATCTGAAGGTGCAAGATCAGTATTTATATCCTGGGTGTGGTAGCAGTTTGATTTCTCCCAATTCTTGAGTTTTTGTCAGGTTTGTTTGTGCAATGTGGGGTCTGGTCAGATTTGAATCCACAATCCTCAAAAATTAATGAGCTTGTTCCAGTTGTCAAGAATAAAGATCCTATCAACTGCACTCCCATTCGGAATGAATTCCTAGTGAGTCATGGCGAATTCCTACACTCATAGTTACCTGGCTTCCAGATTTGAGAAGTTATCTTCTTTCTGCAATTTTGACACTAGGTCACAAAGATAACAGTCTGCTAACAATCCCTCTTCATAGCACTTCCTCATATTCTACTTCTTTCACAGTAGCCTTTGCCTGCTCACTTGGTACTTTTAAGTCACACTTATACAGTTACCTGTTGTTAAATAATTAATTTTTCTCGAGAGTTAAACTTGTTCTATGTCATTAATAGTTTCTCCTTTTTTTTTTCTATCTTGTACATTTTATATTTCATTTATTAAATATAGATGTAATCAAAATATTTTGTAAATAATAATTATATTGTAGACATACTATGTAATTAATTCTGAGTTGTTTTTTGACTCACCTCACATTTCTTCACTTCAATGCAGACCCAGGGTTTTGTCACTGCTTTTATGACATTCTCGATGCAAAACCAAGTTTACAGCTGCCATCCAGCGGTTTTCTTTCCTGTAGATTGATTTCTGCACTCTCTGATGGCTGACCGATGAACTTCCAAATCAATTATATTTATCCTTCAGTGAGAAGTGTTAAATTAATAATAAAATTTCCAAATCAATACCCTCTCATTTTCACAAGGTATTTCAAAATTCATAGTTTTCTTTTTATTCTTGCAATATGTAAATTTTCTCCCAAATTGTGAGTTCCTTTGGTGTCACAGTTCAAGTAATTTAGCCTTAGTTTCAATTCTGTGTTTTTCTGATGAAACATGTTCAGCTATTGCACATTTTTCTGTTTCTCCATTTTTAACATTTCTAAGGTGTTCTTTCAATCTTTTATTTAAATTCCTTTATGTTTTCCTTATGTATATCTTTTCACAATCTTTACAATCAATTTGATAAATTCCTGATTTGTTGCAGTCTTCAATCTTTTAATTTTTGTTGGTTTTGATTAAATTATTCAAACTGTAATCATTTTTCGGTGCTAATTTAATGTTGAATTTGTTGAAATTTTTTTATAACTTGTTAAATACTAAGGTGTTGTATGAGAATTTCTTGAAATTTTTACCACTTTTTTATCTGTCGGATGAGTACTTTCATTTACCATTTTTTGTTTCTTGAATTTATTTATTTTCTTGTGAATCATCTTTTCTTGAAATCCATCTTATGCAATTCTCTTTCAAGAAAGAAAAAAAAACATGTTATAAAAATTGCAAAAGAATAATGCATTTCAAGAAAAGATGATTCACAAGAAAATAAATAAATTCAAGAAACAAAAAATGATAAATGAAAGTACTCTTCAGACAGATAAAGAAATTGGTAAAAAATTCAAGAAATTCACATACCACTCCTTAGTATTTAACAAGTTTCAAAAATTTTTAAAGAAATTTAACATTAAATTAGCACCTAAAAATGATTACAGTTTGAATAATTTAACCAAAACCAACAAAAATGAAAAGATTGAAGACTGCAACAAATCAGGAATTTATCAAATTGATTGTAAAGATTGTGAAAAGATATACATAAGGAAAACATAAAGGAATTTATAAAAGATTGAAGGAACACCTTAGAAATGTTAAAAACAAAGAAACAGAAAAATCTGCAATAGCTGCACATGATTGGTCAGAAAAACACAAAATTGAAACCTAGGCTAAGTTACTTGAACAGTTAGAAAAAACCAAAGGAACTCACAATTTGGGAGAAAATTTACATATGCAAGAATAAAAAGAAAACTATGAATTTTGAAATACCCGGTGAAATGAGAGGGGATTGATTTGGAAGTTCATCCGTTAGCCATTAGAGAGCACAGAAATCAATCTACAGGAGAGAAAACTGCTGGACGGCAGTTGTGAACATGGTTTTGCATCGAGAATGTCACAAAAGCAGTGATGAAATCCTAGGTCTGCATGGAAGTCAAGAAATAAGAGGTGAGTCAAAAAACAACTCAGAATTAATTAAAATAAACCTCATAGTGTTATTTCCTACCTACATAACTTAATACTATGTAATAATTATTTTTATTATAATTAGATATAAGAATGTTTTTGTATTTTTTTAACCCAGTTGAGTGGTAGACAAGACCTTAAGGCCTTAACTCTGCTGGGTAAAATAAAGCTATTATTATTATTATTAAAAATCGAACAGAGAGGAATGACATTTGGTTTCCGGAAGTCGGCGGCAGCTGCCATGATACCGGATGATGATGATGATTATTAAAAATCCCACCAAAATTCTCTTTCACAAAACTACATTAAAACCAACATTACTTATGAGACAACCTAATAATTGGAAGGAAGTCAAAGTCCATCGTGGGCTGTAGTGCTATGGAAGAACAAGAAGAAGAAGGATTGTTAATGGATTAAAATAATACAAATGTAGAAACTAAATTATTATGAGTTAGATTATTTTTGACTCGCCTCATATTGTAGTTTTCTTACAGACCAGGGTTTCAACACTCTAAGCGTCATTTTGAAGAAGTGTTGATAATGGCACATAGAGTGTTGAAACCATGGTCTGCATGAAAACTACAAATATGAGGTGAGTCAAAAATAATCTAACTCAGAATAATTAAAGTTATGATACCGAACTGGATTTATTAGGCTTAAAGGACCTTCGGGACTTGGAAAATCTGGTAGCGGTTTCCTAGCCGAGCGTTAGTATGAGGATGTACAGATATACATGTTTTGAAATAAACAAATGGAGTCATATTTTAAACTATTTTATTACTAACGTATAAATAATTAGAAATCCTAAATATCTCTAGCCCTAAATCTATTCTAAGCCTATATTAAAACTACAGTACTTTCTTGGGGAGGGTTGAGAAGGGAGTTGTGGAATTTTAAATCTAACCAAATCTACATGATTAAAAATGTTATATCCCTTATTGAAAATATCGTATTAAAACAGTCTACATGTTTAGACTTCTATCAGAATAGTTAAGGTAATTGATTCTTTTTCAAAAAGATCCCTGTCACATATTAAGAAAAATGGTCAATGACTTACCCTCCAGCAGTACACACACAGACAGACACGAGCCCATCACTTCTCAAGTGTTATATATTCAAAAATGACCTCGAGTCACCCGTAACTGTACATACTAACATTCCAAATGAACTAAATGTAGGGATGTTTACAGTTAGCTTCAACAAGACTTTGAATGTCTATACTCTATCTCAACAGACTGCAGACTTTGAATGTCTAAAGTCCATCTCAAACGAGTTTGCTCGAATAATTAAAATAATCTATAAAACAATAAAAAATCTATATAAAGAACTATGTATTTATCACATATTCCCCCCTTCTCAATCCCAAGAAAGGGTCTTTTAAGGCCCTTTTTGGGGCCGCTGAAATTGTGTACTTAGACTACGCACAAGCTTTTTAATTGATCTGGATTTTGTTTACATTGATACTACAGATTTGCTCTATCTCCTGTTCCTAAAGCTACTTAACTCTTTCTAACATATGATTCACAAACAGTAATTTTAACAGGAACAATTTTTTTATATAGTCATGAAATTTAGTGTGTTCAAGTTAATCCATTTTCTCTTTACAATTAACCGTAGTTCCCTTCCTCTATATGGGACATAGACGTTTTCATACTTTATCAACCACATTTATCTGGTTTTCAAATTACATCTGGAAAATGGATTAGCCTGTCACTCCGAACCTGAAACAAGAAAACATATATAAAACACAATTTATCTACTCTTCTTCCTTTTCAACTGTTCCATAGTTCTGTTTTCTTCAATGCTGTTTCTTTTCCACACTGTCATTCTGAAAAAAGAAAAATCTAAAACTTTAATTAGAGCTTATCACTTTCTTCACAACACTCGGCTTTTCCACTAGCCGCGTCCACCGAGAAACTTGAGCACTTAGTTCTTGTTTGGCGCCGCGCATGTCCGCGCTCATGTTGATCTCTTACAGCATCCCTGGTTGAATCTGATGCTTGGTCCACGTTCGGTGATGGTATCTTCCTTCAGTCGGGAGAGAGCCATGCCGGATACTGGGTCTGTCCTTTGAAGTTCTCGAGACCAGCAATTTCTTTTAGGAGCCATGGATTATCCGGAGGATAGGTTTAATGGGATTTCTGTGTTTTTATCCAATTTTCTTACTGTATAATACTGGTTGGGAATTATTATATGATCCACGGACGATCAGAGGTTCGGTTTGATATGGTTAAGGTATTTGCTTGGTCTCTCATGTCGCACCGTATTGACTGGTGGACATTTCCCATGTTGAATGACTATCCCTGATGTAGTAAGTCGTACCCGCATAGACCCTGTCTTCCTCCTTTTTGTTTTTGGTATCAGCTAATCTATGTTTCGTGGTGTGGGGGATGTCCTAGGTGACTCAACATCCTTCGTCGTTTCTAGTTAGCCCAGTCGTGCTCGTAGTGTCAGATCGTGTGCGTAGTCGTTCTTCTTGTGCTGAGGGTTTTTTTCTTGTTTACCGTTATTTTTGTTTAGTTTTGTTGTTTTTTTTTTCTTCTTTTTTTTTGATTTCTTATTTGTTTAAAACTATGGGTTTGCACTACCTTTTTCTTAATAAATTCCATATGGACTTTTAGAAATGAATCAATAGTACCTTCTGGGGTCTCAAAACCAAATCCTAGTTTCTTACTAAGAATAGTATCCCTCTTAACTAAACCCCGAATCTTGAGCAACCATGTACATCTTTACTTTTATAATTTTCCTACGTTCAGTTCCTCTAAATTTACTTTTAGTTAGTCATATCTCAATGGTGCAACCAGCAAAATTGTATTTTGCATTAAACTTTAAACTGCCAACCTCGTTCCTATACAAATGTTATCCCTGTTTTATCTTTTGGCGTTGCTAGATTTTACACTGGAAACCGAAAAGAGTGCTCTTATGCCTATCAATTTGCATAGCCTTCATCAACAAATATCAGTTCCTAAATCATCTTTTATCTTCCCTAAAACTTTCAATTTGACAGTACTTCAGGTGTATATATACACATAATTTCCATAATTAGATCGGTCGATATTTTGCTGTATTTAGCAGCCCTAAATTTTGCCTAATTCTAAGGGTTTTATCTAGTCCCTTTCTCTATAATAGAGTCCTAGGTTCGACTGGGTGCGCTCGTCTTCACATCAGTCGGAAAGACATACACTACACTTATTTATCATGTAAATGCTACTTGACCAAAGCCGAATTAGTCCTTACAAACGCCAATTAATACTCGTATCCTGAATTTCTGTCATCGTTTCCTTAGGGTCCTGAGTTTGAGAGCATTCTTTCCTTTCTCCACTTCTGAAATAACTGCCTCTATTTCTTAACTCTCCCTTTCCTAGTCTTAATTTTCTTTAATTGAGATATGATTTTTAAGCTACTTGTGTCTGGACAGGGATTCAGGTTTTCATTATTCATTGGTCTAATTTTCCCGGACTATCTGATCTTACTGCTAATATATCAATCCACTTAGTTTAACCTCTGAATCCTTACTGATTCAATTTTAGAAGTCACCGTGATGTTACGTAACCTGAGTCCTTGTCCTCATTCTCCCTTCTGCTGCCGTAACTTCTGATACGGCGTACTTTACACTCTTACCTCACCTAACTGTTTGTTTGATTGGCAAATTCTCATAGCTGATTTGTTGAACTTTTTATACTTTTATTTTTCGTTTGTATACTTTATTCCCTGATTGTTTCTTGATCTACATGTATTTAAACTGCTTTTTTCTACTTCTTACTCCCGGGGTTTCCTTGATTTCCCATTACATACATATCATCATTTATTGGGGTTCGATTTTTTTTCTTCTTCTTACTCTGAAATATTTACCCACGTCCTACTCCAGGGTTCTCTCCTTACTTCTTCTTTCACTCGGAACTACTCCTATCTGTTCTGCTTGTATCCTAGGATTCTATTTATTTTAGACTGCTTATGCGCTTAAACTTATCTACACCACCATAGGTGTTTAACCTCTCGTTTTTATGTCGTCCTCTTCCCTTTCCATCCTAGGTCAATCTGTCCCTCTTCCGTTTTCATTCTGGCGGACTCGTCGAGCTAATCGCCTCAATGGGGGACGGCGCTAGTTCCTTACTCCCTTCGGGGCCCAAGAAAACTCGAGCGAATCGCCTCAAGGGAGGGGACCCATCACCGCCCTGGCCATTCGGGGCCCAAGTCGTCCCTACCGTACTCCCGCTCATTCTGACCCCCTCTTGGCTCTGTCTGTCGATGGCACAATCGTATGTATGCGCGTTTCCCAATTTTCCTTCTGTTCCCTCTAGTGCACTAGTGTTTCCGGTGTTATTTTGCTAGTATTTGTTATCTACCCGTTAGGACCATATTCTATCTGTGCGTACGTCTTTACTTCGCGGTATTCTTTCCGCTTTCTCACCACCGGCGGATTTCCTGGCATCATTATTGACTCTGGATGGTCCCTGACCATCGCCTCTTGGGGGGGCCCCAGACCATGACTGGGCTGCGGCCTCGAGGGCATGGGAAGGTCCCCAATTCCCACAAAGGGGGCCTGGATCTCTCTAGGCGCTAGCCTCAAGGCGGGAAATGCGTCGATACCCTCCATGCCGACGGTGGCCCTAGTCATGCCCGCCCCCACCTCCTAATCGCGATTTCTGTCTCGCTAATCGTGTCGGGTGAGCCAGCGAAGCGGCCGGGCGCGTCCTTGAAGGCGGAAAATGGGTCCCGTCTTCCACAATGGTGGCCCTAGATTTCTCTGGGCTCGGCCTACAGAGGGAGAGACAAGCCGTTTCCATTCCCGTCAACAGTGGCCCTGGTCCTTCCTGACACACCGTCTCTAATTCTGTTGCCTCAGAATTTTCGATCTTAATATCTGGTGGCTTCACCGAATCACCGTTGTGTCATTGGGGGTGGATTTGATCCGATTTCCCGTGACAGGGTTCGTATCTTGCTCACCTTTCTTATCACCCGGGTGTTTGTCTAAGTTTATTTCCTCGAGAATCCGTGTTCTCGTTTAATATTCATTCTCCGATGCCTAACTCTCTATCTGCTGTTGTTCCATGGTCCTAAACGTCAGTGCCAAGTCGGCAAGGTTTTATGGCCAGTGCCCCAGGATCACCGAGGAGGTCTGTGACTCCAGATCCTTTTATTACGGGGGTGTCCCACCTTCCGATTGCGCACTCCCTAACTCTTCCCTATTTCTCTGTCTCTCTCGTCTGTGCACTGTTTCCTCCTAAGGGTCGCTGTTCGCATCTCTATCCCAGTGGCTCTAGCATGTGCCGGGCCTCCATCAAGATAGAATGCCTCCCTTTTGCTTCCTATCCTAATTCTGTTACTCTTCTAACTTATTGTGGGTTTCTGTGTTATTTCCCTAACATCGCTTAGCCAAGATTGACCTAGGTTACAGTCTATTCGCTTGTTTATCTTGATATGGTTCCGAGTGATCTGTAGGCCCAAGTCTGGTGAGTCTTAGGGCGATCTAATGGTCATTTACTATATAAATAAGTTTGAAATCCCATGTGTGTGTGTGTGTGTGTGTGTGTGTCTATTCTCAACTGGTCACTAGTTCCACTGTTATGCTATCAGGGTATACAGAGGGAGAAATCTCGGCCGCAGATTCTTTCTCTGTTTCCTCCCGTAGGCACCTCAGTCAAGTGTCATGATCAGCCGAGTATAATAATTGTTGTGTAATTTCCATTAGAAATATATTCAGTGTAGCCCTTGAAATCCCAAATTTATATGATAATACTTTCCACTAGATCGATTAAGACACCCAACTATCGGTGAAGTATCCTAACCTCCATCTTCTAAATTACTATGGGAATAAATTAATTTGTTTTCGATCGTTTCTGCATGTTCGTCACTCGATAATTCTGGGGAAATCTTTCAATGCTTGTCCTATTCTTCATTGCGTTTCAAAAAGTATGTTCGTCACTCGATAATTCTGGGGAAATCTTTCAATGCTTGTCCTATTCTTCATTGCGTTTCAAAAAGTTTATAAATTTTCCTAAGTTCCCATGCCCCTCTTCCGTTCTCTTTGTAATACTTTTTTTTTTTAAACCAAGTTGGATAATGCACATCCTCCCTTCTTAATCTGAACTGTTGTCACTCCTTATTTCTTGCAATGTTAAAATAATTTCTACCCTCCGTGTTGGCATAACTGCTGGTTAATTGAACCTATCAGTCATCTTCCGCTATAGGCTTAACATACTACGTGCCTCTATCTGGACTGCTTCCACGTTATTTTCTCGCGAACTAGCCTACTACTTATCCCGGAACTCATTCATATTAAATGAGTCCTAATTGCTGAAATTGAGATTGTGGTTTTCCGTTATTTATCATTTTATTCATAAGCATAAGTCTTATTTCTGGTAGTTCGCTCTTATTTCATCATCATTATTATTATTATTGTGGTTTATTAATTCACCATGAATTATTATTATTATTATTATATCTATTATTATTATTATTATTATTGCTATTATTATTATTATTATTATTATTATTGTTATTATTATTATTGGTAATTAATTTTCCTGTGAATTATTATTATTATTATGCAGTATGACTGTCACCTTTTATTGTTATTACTGATGTTTGGTATCATTGTTTATTTTCATTAATATAGTTATTAAGGTTATTATTATTATTATTCTTGCTATTATTATGATTATTATGATTATGATTATTATTTAAATACGATATAAGGATTACTGCTAGTCCTATCTGGTATCTCAGTATTACGATTTTTAGCCCTTGTCCTTCAATATTTATCCGCAATCCTTCAATCTGATTGTTCCTCATATAATTAATCATCATCATCATGATGAAAAATTGTTCCTTAAATCTGAGTGTTCCTCATATAATTAATTATTACTTTAAGTATCGATATAACATCTCATGCTAATCATTTGTTATTGCAATTTGTTTATATTTATTACTGGTATTATTATTATTATTATTGTTGTTTATTAATTTTTCTGTGAATTATTATTATTATTATTAATTATTGTTTATTTTTCTGTGAATTATTATTATTATTATTCATTATTATTATTGTCATGCAGTATGATAGTTAACTTTTACTGTGGATTACTGATGTTTTGTTTTTTATCATTGTTTATTATTTTTTTTATTATCATTTCTTTCATTGTTTAGGTCGATTAGTTATCATGTTTTTCTTTTATAGCTCAGATTGCCCGTTGGTTATTCACTGAGTCTCGGTCATCCTCTTTTACCTCATGACCTGTCTTCGTAATCTGATGCTCCTTTATACCTGCCAAACTGCTTTATTATTAATTATTTAATTATTAATATTATTCAAATTAGTTTGTTAAGATTACTCGTAGTTGTTCCATATTTACTTGTGGTTCTCATAATCTTTGGGTTTAATTTATTGCAGCGATTAAGATTATCTACTCGCTTCCTAAGTTAGTGCCATTTACATTTCCCGTTAGTTCATTTACTTACCGATGTTTTACTTTTAAATTAGTTAGTTTAAGTTCACAGATTATTAGCTTATCTTAGTAAGGTTTCTATTTATTATTTATTGTTATCATTATTTATTGGTTATTTATTATTATTAAGGCGTTCATTAATTGAGTTCTAACTTCCCACATGTTCTTATTCCTCAAATATTCCCTTCATCCGGAATATGTGTAATGAAAGTTTTTTTTTTATTTATTTATGATGATAGAGCGTTTACGGATTAAGTTAAACCACTAAGTCTGCTTCATTACTCAAATATTCAAAAACTGCACTTGAATGACAAGAAATTATTTCCAGGGTTCTAGGGTCCTACAGTGCGCCGGCATTATCACCACGTTTCAATTATCAACTTCGCTTGCTACAATAAAATGTCTAAAGGATCTACGACTAGATTGCTCACTTCACTATGAAATTAAATAATCCAATAATATTATAAAGTTTATCGGAACAGTTCACAATCTTACAAAAAAATGCTGCCACCTATCTAAATTATATTGTTTTAAGTATGTAGTCGCATTTAAAAGATAATGCCTAAATAACTAGACACTCTTGATTTAATCCAAACTCTTCACTGCATAAAAATCTCTCTGGGGAAACTGCAAGTCACCATTCACCATATAGGTATTCAAATATTTACTCAAAAGTCCTAAGTAATGCATAAAGTCGGTTGAAAATTCACAAAACAAATTTATAAGGTAGATAAAACATAAGACTTATAATTCACAACAGAAACTCAAAAAAATATCCCTGGTTATGTAGTATCATATCACTTGGGGTTAGGATTAATAGACAATACCATGTATTTGTTCATTTATTTTTGTGGATATTATTATTATTATTATTATTATTATTTTTTTTTTTTTCCTTTCTGAAGTGATTTTTAAAATAGACGTAATTATCACCATACTTATAGAAAAGATTACGCGATCGTTAAGGTATAGAATTTTTATGATTCCTAGTATTTTTTTTTTGTTTTAACATCTTCGGCCCTATCAGTGTATGTTTATTTTGCCAACCATAATGTTCTATTATTAATTTAATTAAATGCTTAGTCTAATGCGGGCAAGGTCGTTTACTCGGACAGAGAATTATAAGAATGGTCAGCATCAAGGTTCCCTCAGCAGTACTAACTATTTTATGAATCAACATAATTTAAAACATTATAATTCATCAACTACCTGTATCCAACCCATTAGTTAATAAATTCGCCTCTTATGGTTATTAACGTTCATCGACCGATTCGATAAGATAGATTAAAATTCTGCATCCCTCTATTATGTTCTTTTGTTTCTAAATTATAAGGGCGTTATGCGACACAAATGTGTCCTAGTTCGAACCATCAGCTGACATACCTTGTAACAGTCGTGGAAAGTTTTCAGAATCTATTTTCAATACACCGTTACGAGATGTAATCTGATGTAGTGCCCGCTACAAGTTTCCCATCCAAGTGTAATTAGTTCTATTATAAGTTACACTTTAAATAAACTTCCGTTGAAACCAAGATTTATCAAAGTTAATTATTTATTTTGTAAAGGAAACTGAGTTCCATGAGCCACTTTTATTTTATTTTAAATAAATTTGTTATTTAATCTGTAAAAGAATCTAAGTTCCATACTTCCATATTTTCCTTCGACAAATTAGTTATACGAGTTGCGGAAAATTTCCAATTTACTCCCGACAAATGCTAAATATTCCTGACTTGTAAAAAAAAGGTAAAATAATTTATTAGTTCAAGTTCCAATAACCTCGAAAACATTTTCAAACTTATGGCCATCTTGCGCTATTCTGGATAGATTAACCAAATACTGAATACATTTTTCCTGAGTTCGAATCCAAGACTTCTGGTGACGACATCCTAGCCAACACATTACACGTGTTGCCAGATCAATCTGTTTCAAAAAAAAATTTGATACTCTTTATGATTTTGGATATTTGATCTGATGATTCGTTAACATGTAGGCCTATAGTGCAGAGCGAATTATTTTGAAGCGTAACTCCCTCATTCAAGTTGGAAAATTTTCAGAATCTTTATCAAAATCCCGTTAGATAGCCTCGCATACGGGGACATATTTCAAACTAAATATTCCTCGGACATCTCTTAACATTCCTGCTAAGAATATACTTGTATTATAGCTAATTTTGAACACTCCGGCTTACCGTTCTCGGACAAGAAATCTAATAAAAAGACAACTGGTAGTCACCGTATGTGAAACTTATTGTACTGTTTTTCCGACCTTTCCAAAACCTAGCCTTCACTCCAGCCGCCATCTTGTAAAGCTAGTCACCAGGGTTCGAACCCGAGACTCCTTTCTCTAAATATTTTCTTAACAATACCCTGTAGTTACCCCGTAAATTATTTCATATATGCTACATAAATATATATATATATATATATATATATATATATACATACATATGACCTGTCATTTTTCACTAATTTTAAACAAGTCGGTATGGTTTCGACTTGACATTATGTATTGCCAACATAGGAGTGACACAGTCCGTTTATTTATTTAATCTCCATATTTAATATATTTTCCAACGCATGCAGAAACGATCTGTTCGCAGGAAAGATCTAAAAATAATTCCTATATAACGTTACTAAATTTTCTCATTTAATTCAACATTTCGTTCATATGTTGGTATCGCTTGAGTTGCCCTGAGGTAATTAATAACCCGAGACATTTAAACCATTTGTACTTCAGTATTATATGGAAGTAATTTTCCACGAAGGTAATTAGTTCATGCTATTTTATTCGTAATTATTATTGCAGAGAAATTATTTTATTTCTATTATTATTGGTCACAATCACCATCGGCAAAAATATTCATGTTAGTATGATGGCGTGTCATCCCCGTCCACAAGCCACGAGTTCGGTTCGCATACGTCGACATATCCAGTAAGGAGGCCACGTTTCAGGCTACGTTTCAGCAATGATTTTTGCCAATCTATAATGGTTTTATATTTTTATCCTATCTTCTAGACAAAAAATAGTATACACTCTCTTAATATATATCATGCATAGATTTTTACAAGATAAAAAAAATGGTTGCTCAATTATTATAGCTACATCGAAAAACATTTTTGTTCTTTTTTTTTCCACAACTTCCCTCTCTCTTCCAAGGTCGGATTAATCTAAATCCCAATCCAGAATTAATATCTTTTTCTTGATTTAATTTCTATTAAATAATAAATATCCTATTTAATACACAATTGATCTTCTTGGTGATACAATATTAAAATATATATACAGTCAATATGCCCATTTCACCAATAAATGTTTAAAATGGTCAGTCAATATCTGGTCTTGAGAATGACAGCTTGGCTGTAGAAACTTGTTGACCATTTTAAACATTTATTGGTGAAATGGGCATATTGACTGTATATATATTTTAATAAATATCCTATGTTCTACATAAATCTTACACTGCTGATTTTAACCTAAAACTGTACGTATCACAAAATTTTAATATTTATTGTATTCCTAACGGTCCAGAAAGCTTGCAAGGGTCCGTTTCCCTATCAGAAAAAATATGATCGGCACCGCTGTTCACCAATATTATGGACCCAACTGGATTTATTAGGCTTAAAGGACCTTCGGGACTTGGAAAATCTGGTAGCGGTTTCCTAGCCGAGCGTTAGTATGAGGATGTACAGTTATACATGTTTAGAAATAAACAAATGGAGTCTTATTTTAAACTATTTTATTACTAAAATATAAATAATTAGAAATCCTAAATATCTCTAGCCCTAAATCTATTCTAAGCCTATATTAAAACTACAGTACTTTCTTGGGGAGGGTTGAGAAGGGAGTTGTGGAATTTTAAATCTAACCAAATCTACATGATTAAAAATGTTATATCCCTTTTCTAAAATATAGTTTCAAAAATATTATATGGTACTTGTTTTTAAATCCAAAGAAATGGACTACATTATTAAGAAAAATGGTCGGTGACTTACCCTCCAGCAGTACACACACAGACAGACACGAGCCCATCACTACTCATGTGTTATATATTCAAAAATGACCTCGAGCCACTCATAACTGTACAACCTAACATTCCAAATGAACTAAATGTAGGGATGTTTACAGTTAGCTTACACAAGACTATGTCTATACTCTATCTCAACAGACTGCAGACTTTGAATGTCTAAAGTCCATCTCAAACGAGTTTGCTCGAATAATTAAAATAATCTATAAAACAATAAAAAATCTATATAAAGAACTATGTATTTATCACAGTATGTATTCTTCTAAACTCTGTGTTGTTGGTCTTTTCAGTTGTTTTAGCAATTTTAATTCTATGATTTTCTTTCCACATACCATATTTCCTCATGCAATTTGTGCACTTTTTAATTTATTTTGGTCACTGAATAATTGGGGAGCATAAAATGTGCGGATTTTTAAAAATTAGAGGTCCTGTTCTGAGTTATCTCAATTATGGTAGGTAAATACAGTAATTGAGATTGCAGTAATTTTGTCATTTCTTGTATATTTATAGAATAACACTGTAAATACAAATACCATGATGATCTTGAAGAAGATTTTTACGCTGTAGGCCGTGGTCGTGAGGCTTGTAGTTCCCCGACGTTTCGCCAGACACTGCGTTTCAAGACAACCCTTGAGGATGCCAGACGCAGTCTCTGGCAAAATGTCGGTGAACTACAAGGCTCACGACCATGGCCTACAGCCCGAAAATCTTCTTCAAGATCATCATAGGAACTCCGGCCGTGAAAGTCTATGTCAGTACAATACAAATACCGTAAATCATCTATATTGTAAGAATTAGCAATTTCATGTGCACATAATTGTAGCATGTCATGTGTAACTGCTATACCATCATTCCACAACTGTTCAAAATAAATTAAAAGTCCATCTTCTACAGTGGGATATTTACCAATTTTTGGGCTACAAAATGCCCTACTGTCACTTTTTGCATTCTTTCTGTTTCCTCCAATAATGCATGTTGGATTTGAGAACTCCGAAGTCTCTTTCTGCTGCATGATTACGGAAATGTTCCGCAAAACTTATCACTTTTAATTTATATGATGCTGTGTAATTGTTATTTTTCTTCCCCATCTTGAAATACAGTATAAATGCAAGTGCACATTAGAAATGTTGAAAGTCAACTGAAATATCGGTATTTAATTTTCTAAAACTTGTCTCTACCAAGGGCAAGGATTGTTAAACTAGCGGGACTTTGGGTTTCTTTGTGAAGCAGATAGCACAGTTGCTAGTAAATTACCTGTGTTGGAATATAAATATTGGCAGTGGAATTCAGAGAAGGAAAATCCCTGCTACACTGAAAAGAAAATGTAAAGTTCAAAATAATCCCTTAAAAATTAAGGTGCACAAAATACATGGGGGCTCAAATTACACAAGCAAATATGATATTTGCAGCAACTGCTATTTTTTTCTATTTTTCCATTTTTTCCATTTTGTAAAGTTTTCTTTCATTCTGATTTTCAGATTTATTTCAGTTTTTCGTATGTAGATTTATTACATTCTCCACACTTTATCTGATAAATTCCTGAATTATTTCCTTTCAACAAAATATATATATAATGACATGATAAGAAAAATAAATGCCCGGACAAGACTTGACCCGGACCTCTGGATGATACTCCCTCCAGAGGCCCGGGTTCAAGTCCCATCCAAGCATTTATTTTTCTTATCATGTCATATTAAGCTTGCATTGTTCAATGTCAAAAGTTTAATTTTAACATTATATATATATATATATATATATATATATATATTTTGTATGGGGAAAATCTACATCCTGAAAAATAGAGACAAAATAATGAATTTTAAAGTTCCTGGCAAAAGAATTTAATTGTGAGTACATCAGCCCAACACCAGAGGAAGAGAATATAGTAGCTTTTACTTCTTCAAGTGAGATTTTTACTGGTGCTTTGGATCCAAATCTAAGTTGATTAATTTAGATAGAAGCCTGTAACTATCTAACACATAGTAAACAAAAGTAAACTCAAAGGATGAGGTGAGATGAGATGAAGCCCCAGTTCTTGAAGGTCTGTGATATATAAGGATCCCAGGTCACCTGGATTTCACAAAGGCAAATGAAATGAAATGGAACAAAATGAGAATGGCGAAGTGTTGGAAGTCGGCTGCAATGGTCTAATGTTATGTTCCTTGCCTCTGGTCCCAAGGGTCGTGATGGAGAATCTAAGTGACAAGTTCTTTGGGAGGGATTTTAAGCCATGAGCCCTGAGTCTGAAGATCTTGAGGCTAGTAAAATAATCACAAACCTGAATAAATAAAAAGTGTGCAAAATGTAACCAACCTTCATCCGAGTAATACCTTAGTTTCGTACTAGATGTCATCTCAAGGTGGTGTATTAATCACATGTTCCTCACTGACATCTCTAGGGAAATACGCTTAACTAAATCACTGTAGTTAAGAAACTCCCCACTATGGAGCACCTCTGCTCCAGCAGTGGGCTGAATGGTAATAGTTTGGGAGTGTTGGAATTAAGTTTTTGACAGGGAAAAATAAAAGAAGCCATGAGTAAAATCTTGCCATAGTTCTGATTCGTCCATCTGAAAAGATACAAGGAATAACTTGGATGCCAGAGGGAAAGTGTCTTAACCATTTGTGCTATCTGACAAATAGTGCAGTTTAATATTGTGTATGTTTTTCTCTGTTTTGCAGTCCTTCCGGTTGTACATTTTGGGGAAAGAAACCATGGTCAAGAAAGAAGAAGATTCTATGGCAGCTTGGAACATTGGTTGGTGCACCTGTTGGTATTGGCCTAGTTGCAGGCATTGCTGTACCAGCTATGATAATCGGTAGGCAAATGTGCAACACAGTTTAGATAAATTAAAATGTTTCATACCTCTCCTCATAATTAATCTTCTAAGTAGATCACAGTTTCAAGGTCTTGGCAACCCCATCCTCAGTACACTTATGCCGACTAATGTTATGTCGATCGGAAGACCCACTTCTCCTTCCCTCTGTTGGTGGACCGATGAACCTCTGGATCAGGTCAAAATCTGCAGAAATTTCAAAGTTCATAAATTTTTCAAGAAAGAAAAACTTAGAAAATTAATTATGAGGAGAGGTATGAAACATTTTAATTTATCTTAAATTAAACCTCATAGAGAGTATAAAAGTTCAAATTTTAATTTATTTAATTTTTCCTGTACTTACAAAAATATCAATGAGGTAAAGACATCCAAACTACATTGGAAAGATCAGGTGTGCATGAAATCACATTGGTAGGAAGACATTTGGAAGAAGTGGATAACAAGGGTGTAAAGAGAAACTTTGTGGAAGAGGCAAAAATCAATCAAGTTTAAAGTTGCTCAAAATCGATTGAAAGGTATAATTAGTCATGAAAGATGTAAAAAGGATGTCTTTAAAACTTTAGGAATAATCTCCACAATCAAACCCAAATAATTTTCCAATTCATTATTCCCAAAGCTTTTTTCGTTGAATGGACTTTTTGCAATTACTTATACTGAACTCATTTTCCCAAATGCACATTTTCACAAATTAGTCTCCACTCTTGCTAGTATGCAGATGAAGAATCATTTTTTCCCTAAAAACATGGTTTTGTTGATTAATAATAAAAGTACAGTCATTACTAAAAATAAAATTGAAAAAGCTCATTTTTAATTGACTGCAGTTATTATATGGTACTTGTAGCTTTACTTTACTTTTTTACTTTCTGTATCTTAAATTTTTGATACCTCAAAACATCATGTGTATCCAAAAACACTTTTGAGATATCAAAAGTCAGCTGTGTGTACATTAAGCATTTGTGGTTAGAGCTCTGAACCCTGAAGCACCATGTTCCCTAAGCTTCCCAGCAATCATCTCAAGCTTAACTCTGATGAAGATTGAAAAATATTGTTTAATTTTATTGGAAAGCCACCAAAACTAATGTGTTAAATTCAACAAATATATATTCTGTTACAGAAGCATTACAGCACATTTGGAAATTATGAAGTTATAAATTTAGTAATAAATATGATGCAATCTACTAGCACAAGTTGAATCTGTACGTGGAAAATATGCTAGGAATGTTTCTCTTCCTTCGTCTTGCAATGTTGGCACTCACAGTATATGTGTTGTGTTATTTGACTAGAAGCAGAGGGTGTTTAAATGGTCTAACATTTAGCATACATTGACCAAATGAATAATCTGGCAACCATAGAACTGGGGTAATGTGTACAAATGGACTGCCCCTTACTTGCCTTCCTTATTACTTGTTGCTACTTCCCGTCCCCTGAATTTGTGTTGTGAGATTGAATTATGTCAAATATTGCAATTTTAAATGTTCTGACACCTTCAGCAGTCAAATGATTAATTTTACAACCATGTTCTGATCTTAGGCCTTCTCCACTTACACATGAAGATCATTCATTTCAGTAGTGATCGAATGTACAGTCTGTCATGCCAGTTATTCAACATTTGCTAATTTTCATATAGTTATTTTAGATTTATTTATATTTTAGTTAATTTATATGTATTTATTTATTTTATTTTGACAACAATGTCAAATGTTACTCTGCTGCAGTGAAGGTAGAAAATTTATACAAAAATTTTGATGAAGGAAAAGTAAATTGTGCCTCATTTAATAATTCAACATTGAGAGCTTCAATGTTGTTGGATATTTCAGTTTGTACTGTGCAACAAATTAGAAAAGAAGGTCATTGCCTAAGCAACTGGAAGTGGAACTGTAACTCCTGGCAATAAAAGAAGCTGTTGGCTCATAGAAAGACTCTGAACAGCTTACAAGAGTGTGCCATTGAAAGATGATTATATCAATATATATGTATAGAGTCAAGAGGAAAGTCCAACTCTCAGTGATATTCTGGCAGAAGGAAACAAAGAACTAAGACTTAGGCGAGAGAAAGAAACATTTAGAAAAATCATTAAAAGCTGGGATATAAATTTAAAAAGTGTAAAAGTGATGGGTATATATATATATATATATATATATATATATATATATATATATATATATATATATTTTTATTTATTTCTCTAATGGCATAAAACATTAACAGAAATGACATTTGTTCATCTGATTCATCATCATCATTCTGGCTTCCCAATATTTTCGGTCTCAGATGTACTGCGAAGAGCCGGGTAGCATATTAGCACATATCTTCATCCAGGTTACAGAGCTTGCAAGTGGGCACTTGAAGTATTCCAAAGTGAGACAAGTATTTGGCAAGAATGTCGTGTCCAGTTTTGAGCCAGAACTTCGCAACAGCTTCTTGCCGTGGCCAGTTAGATGTGTTATCTATGGAGGTCTTCCAGGACTTTGTTGCATTGTTTATTTCTAAGCTCATGATGTAAATTCATCTGCTTCTTTTTGTAGAATTTAATATATATATATATTAGTAGAACGAATTTAAATTGTAGCCATCTGAGGTTGTTATTTACAAAGAATAAGAAATAATGATCAGTTAGGAGACAAGTCACTTATCTAGACGAGACATCCTCATATTCAGCAAATAATTGTTGACAAAGTGAGAAGGAATTTGGAGCCAGAAAAAATGATAGTGCTGGGCAATGTTATATACTTGTGCATGCTGGAGACATTCCTGGTCCTACATTTGTCTTCAAAGTCAAGCAGAAAACTGGTGATTACCACAACAAATAAATTTCAAGAAATGGGCAGAAGAATGACTAATACTAAATTTACCACCACATTGTAATGGACAATGCCCCATACCATAGTGTTTTACAGGTTTCCTTATACAGGATATCAGAATCTGGCTTCAATTTTCCTCCATCTGCTCAAAAATCTGAACTACTGATAATAGTAAGAATCCAAAAACCTCCCCTTTCCTACAAATTGACAATCTTTTAAATATTACAGCCAACAGGTAATTAGATTACCTTCTTATGAGTTTCATGTTTAATCCAATAGAATATAATTGATTTTCATATATACTGTGCTAGTTTTTATTAACTTGATTACATCGTGGATTTTCATCAAGTAAACACTATATCATTAAGGTAGAATATTTTTTATCACTTACTTACTTACTTACTCACTGGCACTATCGAACCCGTAGGTTCATGGCCGCACGGACATAAGCTCTCCATACATCCCTATCCTGAGCTAATGCTTTCCAATCATTCCCTGTATAATCTACTTCTCTCAAATCGTAGTTAATGTTATTCTCCCATCTCATTCTTGGTCTACCAACTGGGCGTTTTCCCTCTGGCTTTCCTACAAGAAGCTTCCATGCAAGTCTTTCATTCCCCATACGTGCAACATGTCCTGCCCATCGCAGTCTACGAGACTTAACTGTTCTTATTATATCCGGCTTCCTATAAAGACCATGTAGTTCATTGTTATGTAGTCTTCTCCATTCACCTGTCTGTTCGTCTATCTTTGGTCCAAAAATTTTCCTAAGTACTTTATTCTCAAATACTTGTAATCTCCTTTCCTCTCTTAAAGTAAGAGTCCATGTTTCGCACCCATATAATATAACTGGTAGAATAATAGTTTTATATATTTTCAGTTTAAGGTTTTTTGAAAGGAGTTGGGACACCAAGAGTCTCTGCAATGCATAATAGCATGCATTTCCAGAATTGAGCCTATGTTTAATTTCTTTGTGCATCTCATTCCTATTTGTGATAATTGTTCCTAGGTATTTGAATTCAGCCACTTCCTCAAAATTTCCCTCATTTGTCATTAGCTGTCCATTTCCATTATATAATGAATTTCTACGTGTGACCATATATTTAGTTTTATTGATATTTACTTCCAGTCCTAATTTCTTAGTGTTACTCAATAGTGTGTGCGTGTTGTTCTTTAGTATCTCCTCGCTATCGGCCAACAATACTACATCATCAGCATAAACTAACAGCTTATTAATACCATTGAGTTGTAATCCTTCCTCATTCTCTAAAGACTTAATGGCATGCTCTAGTACAAAATTAAATAGTAGAGGAGATAGTGCATCTCCTTGCTTCAACCCATTCTGGATTTCAAAAGTGTCCGAAAACTGTTTGCCTACACGCACCCTACTCTTTGAACCATTTAGACACATTCGTATAAGTTTAACTAACTTCTTAGGAATTCCGAACTCCAGCAGGATACTATATAACTTCTCCCTCTTAATTGAATCATATGCTTTTTTGAAGTCTACATACAGTTGATGTACAGTACCATTATATTCCCATTTCTTTTCTAAAATCTGTCTTATACTAAAAGTCTGATCTGTTGTAGACCTGTTTCTTCTAAATGCACATTGATGATCTCCTAGAATGTCATCAATATAGGGAGTAAGTCTGCTTACTAATATATTTGTAAGAATTTTGTACGAAGTTGAAAGTAATGAGATGCCCCTGTAGTTGTTGCAATCAGTTTTATCTCCTTTTTATAAATTGGTACGATAATTGATTCCTTCCATTCATCTGGAAGAGCTTCTTTTTCCCAAATCATACTAAGCAACCAGCGTACCTTGTCCATCAATTCTTCTCCCCCTGATTTTATCAGTTCTGCTGGGATCTCATCTGAACCTGATGCTTTATACATCTTCAATTTTTCAATCGCCATTTCAACCTCTAATGCACTTGGCTCTGCGACTAGCATTTCTGCTGTCTGTAAATTATCCTCCTCAATGTCCTGTTCTGTATGTACTTTTAATAGCTGATTAAAGTAACTTTTCCATCTATTTAATATACTCCTGGAATCTGCAATCATATCCCCATTTTCATTCCGAATTCTGTTTGTTCTAGCCTGAAACCCTTTCTTCTCTATACTAATTCCCTGATATAATTCTCTAATGTTCCTATTTTTTGCATTCATTTCAAGATCATTATCTTCTCTCTCAAATATTCCCTCTTTTTACTCTTTAGTAGCTTGGTGGTTTCCCGTCTAATACTACCCAATTGCTCTAAATTTACCTCATTTGGCTCGTGTAACCATTTCATTTTTGCTAGCTTTCTTTTCTTTACAATGTCGGCACATTCCTCATCAAACCATTTCTTGTTTTGCCTCTTTTTTAAACAACCAATGCTTTCTGATGCTGACAATTTAATAGTATCTCTTATAGCCTCCCATTCTTTATTTATATCAGTTTCTTCTTCGTTTGCCACATTGTCATCTGAAGATCCCAGTACTTCAAATCTATTAGAAATTTTATTTTATTTGTATTCTTGCCGCATTTCATCATTTTTCAAGTTTTTTAATTCAATTTTACAGAATCATCTTTAGCGTTTGTTCCTCTCATAAGCGATAGCCGTTGTCTGATTTTCACTCTGACCAGATGATGATCCGAATTGCAATCTGTCCCTCTAACTGATCTAACATCAATGATGCTACTGTGCCAGCGTTTATCCACTAATACATGATCTATCTGGTTACGAGTTTCTCCATCTGGGGACGTCCAGGTGTATTTATGAATATCCTTATGCTGAAATGTTGTGCTCTTAACCATGAGATTCTTTGATGTGGCAAATGTGACTAATCTAACCCCGTTGTCATTACTATCTTCATGAAGACTGAATTTGCCTATTGTTGGTTTGAATATATCTTCCCGCCCCACTTTTGCATTAAAATCTCCTAAGACAATTTTCATATGATATCGTGAAAGGCTATCAAATAAGCATTCTAATTCTTCATAGAACTCATCCTTGATTTTGTCATCTTTATCTTCTGTGGGGGCATGTACATTTACAATTATAAAATCATGTTGTTTACCCTTTAGAATTATGTATGATATCCTATCACTAACAAACTTAATATCTCGGATAGCGGATAGGATCCTCCTTCTGACTAAAAAACCCGTTCCAAATGCAGGTCTTTCTGCACCCCCGTAGTATAATGCAAAGCTTCCTGATTCCTGACTACCTTCTCCTGGCCACCTAACTTCCTGTAAAGCGACTATATCCAAGGGCGATTTGTCTAGTTCCCGCGTTAATATCTCTAGTGCCCCGCTATTGTATAAAGTCCTAACATTCCATGTTCCTAGGAACATGTCCCTGTGTTTGAGCCTTTGGCATGGGTTCCCTGAAGTAGTCCCCGCCCTGAGAACCGAATGGGGGACTATTTGACCTCCGGAAAATTTTACCCCAGTTGAACCCATGTCCGCATTTCTTGACGGTTGTATTTTTACGGTGAAAGATCGTCACTCTTTCGACCAAGGTACTTATTTCGTCTGGCTTATCACCTTCAACCAGTCCGGCATGGGTAACCCTATCGGCAGCAATGCTACCGCCGGCATAGCTCTCAGGATCATTTAAGCATGCAAGCCACTCCACCACGACAAGGTAAAGATACCATATTTTGTTCTTCTTATTTGATTATAAACTAGTTTCGGAACATAGTTTCTGTTCCATCCTCAGTATCGTCACGACCGTTGTTCTGTCGTATTGAAGAGCTGTTTTTCTCTCCTTCCATTGGCTGACTGAAAAACCTCGAAACCAGGTCATTCTCACCGGGAATTTCAAAGTTCATTAATTTCTTCTTTTCGCTCTTTTGAATGTAGATCTTTTCCCAAACAGTAAGTTCTTTTGGTTTTTCTATTTGTTTTAATAATTTAGCTTCTTTCTCGATAAGATGTTTTTCAGACCATGCATGGGCAGCCACTGCAGATTTTTCTATTTTCCCTTTCTTGACATTCCTGAGATGTTCTTTCACTCTAGTTTTCAAATTTCTCTTAGTTTTTCCTATGTAGAATTTCTCACATTCTTCACATTTAATTTGATAAATCCCTGATTTGTTTTCTTCTTTAATTTTCTCATTCTTATTAGGTCTAATCAGTCTACTGATGCTGTAGTCATTTTTGGGAGCTAACCTTATGTTGAAATCTTTAAAAATTTTTTGAAACTTGTGGTGTTTTAATGGATGATATGTGAAATTTCTAAATTTTACATTATCGTCTTATACTTTTAGAAGAGTGCTTTGATTAATAAGTTTTTGTCTTTTGAACTTGTTTATTTTTTTGAGTATCATTTTTATTGCAAAACCATTTTTCGTGGCTACGTTGATTATGTGTTCTTTTTCTTTTTCATAATTTTCTTTGTTCATTGGTATGTTCACTAATCTATGTGTCAAACTATTGAAAACTGCTTCTTTGTGAGCTATGTGATTGAAACCTAAAGCTTTTATGTAGTTATCTACATGTGTCTTCTTTCTGTAAATTCCAAATTCTATCTTATTTTCTTCATTCCTTTTTAAGTTGAGATCTAAAAATGGTATTTCTCCATTGATTTCCTTTTCCATAGTGAACTTTATAGTTTGACTTTGAATGTTCAATAATTTTAATGCATCATCTATCTGTTTATGATTAACTATTGCAATTATGTCATCCACATATCTGCACCAGAACTTGAAAATTAAACGATGTCCATTAATTATCTTGTGTTCAAAATTCCCCATGAATATATTAGCTAAGAATGGAGATAAAGGGTTTCCCATCGAAAGTCCTGAATTTTGTTTATAAAATCTTCCATTGTAGGTGAAAAACATATTATCGATACATAATTTTGTTAAAGTTTTATATTCGACTATCTTAACTTTTTCAATTTTATTATTGTTCATCCAAATCTCTAAAATTTCCATAGTTTGGTCTTTTGGAATGCTTGGAAATAAGGAAACAACATCAAAAGAAACTAATCTGTCTGAAGATTGTAGTTGTATGTTTTCTAGTTTATCTACCAATTCATAAGAGTTTTCTATTGCAGAGTTTTCAAATCCATTCATTTTATTAAATTCCTTACATGAGCATTTAGATAAATGATATGTAGAAGACCCTATGTTGTTAATTATCGGCCTCATTTTCTTCCCTTCTTTGTGCACTTTTGGGAGTCCGTAGATGTTGGGAATTTTTGGATTTGAAACCTTCAGATGAAACTTGTCTTTCTTAGTTAAAATGTGATTGATATTCTTGAGAGTGTTGTCTACTTCTTTAATGGTTTTGTTAAGGGGGTCTGATTGAATCTGTGTATATTCTTCAGAGTCCAAAAGTTTTTCCATTCTGTTGTCGTATTCTTCTTTGTCTGAAATAACCAATTGGTTGCCTTTGTCAGCTTTAGTAATTATTACATTTTTACTGTTGATGTCTTTAATAATTTTCATTACTTATTTTAGGAATTCTCACTGTGAGGTATATTCATTAAGGTAGAATATTTTTTATCACTCACCTCATATTGTTCTTCTTATTTGATTATAAACTAGTTTCGGAACATAGTTTCTGTTCCATCCTCATATCATTAACTTTTACAGGAATTAATCACTATGAGGTTTAATTTATGGTAAAATCAAATGTTTCTTATCTCTCCTCATACAAATATTCTAAGTAGATCGTGATTTTGAGACCATAACGGTCTCATCTTCAGTACTATTTTGGCGACTGATTTTATGTCGATCGGAAGAAACTCTATATCCCTTCGATAGAGTAGTAGTTTGGCAACACAAGCACGAACACACTTCTCATCCTGCCATGCATACTTAACTTTGGCATGTAATACCAACTGTTATCATCATCATCATCCTGAAAGATTTTATAAATTCAACCATAGATGGCAGCACAGAAGACGGTGACAATAGAAGAGTTGATGGCGGAAAAATTTCATCAATCAGAGTTTTGACTGAAGATGGGCGAGATTTCGCTTGAAACAATGGTTTTGTGAAAAGCACAAAATTTATGAGGTGAGTTTTCAAAAATGTTCTCCGATGAATTTAAACCTTCTAGGTATTTTGAGCTATGAAGTTTGAAGTATTTAATTTTATTTATAAAATGGCAGGAGCTGGCAATGATGCCATTTTCCCTCAGTACTCCCAATACAAGCTCACAAAATCTTATCTTTTTTGGGTTTCTGGGATCAACTGTGGGCAGTGGAGCAGATGCTGTTGGTTCATTTCCTCGTGGAGATCAGCACAAAGTGGGCAGCTGGTGGACGGATAAATTACCAATCGGTGGGGGAGGCAGACATGTCCCATCATCAGCCTAAACCTGGCGATAGCTTCCTTATGTCCCTTCAGTTTAACCTCATTGTTTGAAGTATTCAAATAAAAAAAAAACTAAACATAATGTGATTCATTGTTGAACTAGCTCTTAATTTTTGCAGGCAGTGGTGAGAGTCAGGATCTCACCTTGTTAGTAAAAAGATAATTCATGAGGTTTTGATTCGAGAATTGGAAAGCCTACAGAGAAAATTCTACACATATCTATTTCTCCATGTCTAGAGGGTTTAATTCCCATGATTTCTACTCTAAAAAAAGTCTCGACTGGGCCAAGAATATTCCTATACTCAGAGTATACTGGCCCGTGAACCAGTGAAGTGAGAGTCATAGTGATAGCGACTGCCAGCAATTTGTTTGTGAAGTGTAATTGAAATTTGGTGAAGAAAATTAAGTGTATTGGAAATTTTCTGTGAGCATCTATTGTGTTATCAAGAGAAAATCCATTGGAACTTTATGCAACTGTAAAGCTTGACAATAATTATGCTTTTCCAATCCTCAAACAAAACACTTGATTTGTTTAGGTTTTTAAAGTGAAATAGAATATATGCTTAACACGTTGAGTCCTGCAGTGGTACTAGTACCACGGCATTTAAATGACACTGAAGTCAGATAAAATTAAATCCCTCGGCATGCCTGTGCAGGCAGATTTACAGGGGCATTATCTGGTTCAGAAAAACACCCTTGTAAATCTGCTGGCACAGGCATGCCGAGGGATTTAATTTTCTCTGGCTTTAGTGTCATTTAAATGCTGTGGTACTAGTACCACCACCAGACTCAAAATGTTAAGGCATCACTTTCTTTTAATCCATTTGATAGAATTGAATGTGTATTCCAATGCCACCTACTGCACTTTTGTGTTTCAGATTTCTATAGTGAGCAGTAAATGACATTTATATGATATATTTTTAGGTTACATTTTGGAAGGCTTGGATGTCTGCCTGTCAGGGAGCAAATCAATGTTTCATAGGTTTTATGTACTTATATTGTGTACAAGCAAGAGTGCATGTTTGAGTTATATTATTTTTGGTCTGGACATCTTACCTCAATATTAATGTTGATTTGTTCTTGGACATGTTTCAAAACAATTCTCTGTTTTATCTTCAGCTTTCCCAGACTCTGGGAAAGCTGAAGATAAAACAGAGAATTGTTTTGAAACATGTCCAAGAACAAATCAACATTAATATTGAGGTAAGATGTCCAGACCAAAAATAATATAATTAAAATAACCTCAAAATATAACTTCCTAAAATTAAATAGCATGTTTGAGTGTTTGTGTATAGAGTAAGTGTGTTGTGTGAGTGAAATGCAGTGCCAGTAGATACTCTACTTCTGTCAAAAACTACAGAGGGTACCTTGAGACCTAACATTCCATGCAAAGAACAAAGAGTTGTCAACAGTACCACAGGCTTTCTTAATGTGTGCACTTAATGCAGACACAATCTAGTGATCAGATATTTTTCACCACCTTCCTCCTAAGCTCAAGATTGAAAACTTTACAATAATGTTGGGTATTGATCTCAGATCCACTAGTCAGGAGGCAGCCATACTACTAGCTGAGGAAGTAGTAGATATATATATATATATATATATATATATATATATAATTATAAAATTAATAATTCATGAAGGTTGAAGTAAATATATGTAATTATGGAAATTATTTGAAAATGACTGCAGGTATCCCTGTGTGGGTTGGTAGGAAACTTTACGCCCGCTACGAGCATGCCAACAAACATAAACGCAACCTCGCCATTGCTGGTGGAGTTACTGCTTCGGTGAGTACATATTTAACACTTACTTTACTTTGTTTGTTGTAAATCAAATTGAAAAATTATCGGTTGTTCTATTTTTAATGTCTCTCTTCATACCTGCCAGCAATATCTCTAAGAATTGGAGAAGCAACTTAATTTGAATTATATTTATGTGATGTCGTTTTTGTCAGTTTAGTTGCATATTGTAAAACTTGATTATCCAGATGAAATATCAAAGAGACATACTCAATAATTGATAGGAGATAACACTGTGAGGTAAGAGTTTGAACTGAAAATTTACACAATTTACACCATCCTCACATGTCCATGTGAGGAGGTATATATTTCCAGTTCAGTCTCTTGATAAAAATTCATATCAGTTAAATGCAATTATATTTATGAAGAATGAGTCATTTTTTATATATTACCTCATAGTTTATGTTTTCTTAAACATGGGGACTGCAGTTTTCAAGAGGAAACATCCCTCCCATTTTCAACCAATATTATGACTACCAGATTTTCATTGGAATCTATTTAATATCCCATATTTAATTATGAACAATTGTATTTTTTTATATCATCATCATCATTCTTTTATGTGCCCTGTTATAGGTAGATTCCAAATAGTTTCCATGCTTTTCTTCATTTTAATTCTTCCCAGTCATATTTCTTTACTTGTAAATTTGTCTTCACCTGGTCAACCCAATTTTCCCATGGTCTTCCTCATGGTCATTTCCCTTTGACCTTTAAATTAAGCATTCATAGTGGCAGTCTTCCCTTTTTCATTCTTTTGAGGTATCCAAAAACATTTTATTCCATTTTTTCTATATCAATTTTTAATTTTCTCTATATTTAATGTCTCTCATATGTTTATGTATCCTATCATGTTTTCTTTTTGTCTGCAATTCCATGCAGAAATTTCATTTCCAGCCTTAAATCCTGCTCATCTCTTTCATTATATGTATCCAAGTGTATATGTGTATGTTAAAACTGGTTTGAAATTTGTTTTATAAATTACCATTTTGGTTTTAACAGGTGTATCTTTATTCCAAATGAATTGTTTAGTTAAAAGTGATAAACTTTTCTCTATTGTATTATTGATTCATTTTGTGTTATCCCATGGAAAATTATCTCTGTTCTTAAATATTTAAAGTTGTTAAAGTTTTTGCCTAATAATTTAAGATGGACTGACGAACCAAATTGAGATCTCATAAGAACAGGCTCAAACAACCTAAACATAAATAAATTCATGGTGATGAACTCAGTACTCCAATAAATGTTTTGTTTTCATTTCTGCTACCAATCTTCAAGTCTGTGTTCTATTGCTCATCTGCAAATATTAAAATTTTCAACTATATTTATTTATCACAATATTAAACAAAACAGATGGCAACACATTCACTTGTCTCACTCCGTTGTTTGTTTCAAACCACTGTGTCATTTCTACAGGAGTCTTTAAACAATTTCCACATTTAGTAAGATCTTCAGCATATTTAGATTTTGTAAAGCTTCCCATATGTTTGTTTATACAACTATATAATACACCTTTTAGATATCTGTGAAGGCTGCTCCACAATCATTTATTTTCAATTTAATTTTTAGATATTGTGTGTTATGTATGTAATTCCCTATGAACTGTCAGTTCAACATGGAAACAAATTTCTTATCTATAATATTATGTGTTTTTTTATAATAAACCAACAAAAGTTAATTTTAAGGTAATTTTTCTTAAAAAGACAAATTTACGTTTATTTAATACTGAACTGAGATATCAATATTTTCAAGTTTGAATTTTTTGTTTTTTAAAAAAAGAAGATAATTGAATATGAAATATTTAAAATCATACCAAGCATCATTGAACATGGATCAGATATTGTTACCAAATATTGGGAAACTACAAGAGAAACGAGTGTATTTTCAAAACCGGAGCATTAGACACCTACAAACAAACCTGTACAGAACAAATACATTCTCTCTAACACAAAGAGAATAACAACACTATAAAATATTTTTAGACGATGTAACTAATATACTAAACTTGTTCTCATGAATAAAAAATTGCCATGCAAATAAAGGAAAATTCGGTACTGGTTGCTATGCAGGCAAAGAAAATGGAGTACTGAAATTAATATTTCCTAATATGTGTGGCAAATAAAATGTTATGACTTTCATCTATTCCTCTATCATAGTAATAATTTATATTATATATTTTAATTCAAATTTCACAACATTTTAATTAATATTAATATGAATTGTCCAAAAAAAAGGATGTTAATCATCCAAAAAATAGTATACAATACATGTTAAGTTATGTAGATAGGAAATAACACTATGAGGTTTTTTAATATTGTATATTTATGAAGTATGAGGTGAGTGAAATAATAAAAAATAAACAATAAAATACATGTGTCTGAAATGTCTGCATAGATTCTTAGAAATAGACTTCATCTCTTTTTTCTAACTTTTTTTCTGTTAAGATAAACTTCCCACATTTGTATCACATTATACTATCATCTACTTTGATTATGTAAAATCAAACTTAACTACATTAAAAGGAGTATCGAAATGGCCTATATGCTTATTTGTTGTACACATTAATGATAGCATTTTTCACATTGTTTTTCTTTTCCTCTCATTGTTAAAATGTTTAATGTTCCATTTGATAACTTTGTTGTGCATTCAGTATCATGTCAGCAATGTACTACTTGTGGTAATTATACCAATACTAATTTCATTGTTCAAATGTTCCATCGATCAGCAATAGGAGCAGTGTATATAGACAGCCATACAAATATTTAATTTTAGGAAGTTATATTTTGAGGTTATTTTAATTATATTATTTTTGGTCTGGACATCTTACCTCAATATTAATGTTGATTTGTTCTTGGACATGTTTCAAAACAATTCTCTGTTTTATCTTCAGCTTTCCCAGACTGGTTTTATTTATGTTGCATTATGTTGCACCACCTGGATGTCGATGTCAGCTCCATCCTGTGGTTGGCCAAAGAACCTCCAAACAAGGTCACCCTCCATCGGAATATCAAAATTCATAACTCTGTTTCTGTTCTTCTGAATATAAATTTTTTCCCAAATAGTCAGCTCGTTTGTATTTTCTAACTGTTTTAATAATTTAGTGTCTGAATTTATATTATGTTTTTCAGACCAAACATGAGCAGCAACTGCAGATTTTTCAATTTCTCCATTTTTAATATTTCTTATGTGTTCTTTGGTTCTAATTTTTAGGTTTCTTTTTGTTTTCCCTATATATATCTTTTCACAACCCATGCATTCAATTTGATATATTCCTGACTTTTTATTTTTATCAGTTTTTTCATTTTTGTTGGTTTTTATTAGTTTATTTAAACTGTAGTTATTTTTTGGTGCTAATTTAATATTAAACTTCTCAAATATATTTTGAAATTTATTATGTACCCAGGGGTGATATGTGAATTTCCTATATTTTTTCATAGGTGGTTCTTCTTTTTCAAGATTACTTCTGTTTATCATTTTTTGTTTTTTATACTTTTCTATCCTTTTATGTACCATTTTTTCATCAAACCCATTTTCTCTTGCTACTTTGATTATGTGTTTTTTCTCATGTTTGAAATCTTCTTCGTTTAAGGGTAAGTTTACCAATCTATGAGTTAAACTATTAAATGCTGCTAATTTATGTCCAATTGGATTGAACCTGTTGATTTTATAAAATTTTCCGTATGAGTTTCTTTCCTATGAATCCTGAATTCAATTTTTCTTTTTTCTTCGTTTCTGACCAATTTAAGATCCAAAAAAGGTATTTGTTTATTGTCTTCTATTTCTTTGGTGAATTTAATGTTTGTACTCTGTAAATTTAATAGTTTTAGGGAATCTTCTACATGTTTTTCTTTAACAATACAAATTATATCATCAACATATCTACTCCAAAATTTAAACATTGTGGGATGTGCTTTAGTGATTAGATGTCCAGACCAAAAATAATATAATTAAATATAAGCCATACAAATGTTGCATAAAAATTATAAATTTAAATTAAATTATTTTTTAATCAAAGTGGATAAACATTGTATGATATAGATAACTTCATATTACCACACTCAATGATTTATCAGACTTGCCTGATAATTTTACAGTCTTAAGTCACGATACCGGTACGTTTATAAATAACTATTATTTCACACTACTTTATAGTCCTATAAAATAACTGGCCAATGGAACAGTACCCTAGTGTAATATTTGCAAAACAGATGCAACTTTCAATGTAATAAATAAACAATTGAACAAACTTAATTAGTAGTTTACATAAACAAGCAAGAATATTCTATATAAATTATATGCAAAAGTTCATATCATCTATACTTTCCATATAAGGCTAACAAAAGTTGATTATTTCACATTTCAAAAATGTATTTTTAATATAAGTAAAGTAAAGTAAAGGGATCCCACAATAGGCCCGGAGGCCCTTGGGGTAGTAGGAGGTTAAGGCTCTCACTTTTTCTAGACAATTGGCACTTTATGTCAGCCCTGCGTGACGGCCGCTTTTACCCCCAGAACAAGCATCTGGTACTCATTTATGTTAGAGGCTGAGTCGACCCCAGGGTCATAGTGCCGCCAGAGGGTTTGGGTCAGTTTAAAAATCCTGACCCCAATGGGACTTGAACCCTCGACCCTTCGGCTTGTAGCTCAGTGCCTTAACCACTGCGCTACGGCATGCCCCCTTTTTAATATGAGTATAACTTGCATTTCATTTTATCAGTTGGGAGTAATGAATGAATCGGACTTCTTTTGTTCCATTGTTACAATTAATGTTGCAATGTTTGGTTACACATTCATAAAAGTGAATATTACTTATAAAATATTTTGTATTAAAAAATAATGAAATTCAACATAATATGAATTTTTTTTTTACAGTTACAAGAATTGAGAGCTATCGTTAGAGAAATTAAGCATTATCCATGTTAGAATTGACTAGAGATTATGAACTATATGGGCTCAGGTTGCAAACTATATCAATTACTATCACTTATCTTTCTTTACATGTCTGACTGCATTCGTGGTTCCACTGTTTTTTTTTTTCATTATGATATTTAGTGACATTGTTTGTTACTACATCCTATATTGTTAGTATTTTTTTATGTTACGAAAAGTAGTCATTGGGACTTCTACTGTGGATTATGAAGGAAATAGCTAAATACCTTAAATTATTGAACTTTTATAAGATAATATCACCATGAGGTTTAATTTAATGTTTAAATTAAAATGTTTTATACCTCACCTCATATCCAGTCTTCTAATTATACTGGTTTCAAAGTTTAGGCAGCTTCATCTTCAGTACTTTCTTGTCGACATGACATCAGTCGACAAGAAATTATTTAAGATGAAGCTGCCTAAGCTTGAAACTGGTGTAATTAGAAGACTGGATATGAGGTGAGGTGTGAAATATTTTAATTTAAATCTTAACTTAAATTATGTTAACTTACATTTAATTAAGTTTTCATAGGTTTGGATAGGTTAGATTATGACTGTTAGGTTATCTATATTTATGATCAAAATAAGTAAATTATTGTACACAGACAAGCTATTGTAATTTAAGGTAAGGATAAAAATAGCTGTATTTATTTTACATACATTTTATTATATTTGAAGAGAAAAATTCTCGCCCTGACTGAGACTCGAACCCAGGACCTTTGGCTTGCCGGGCCAAATGGTCTACCAACTGAGCTACCGAGGCAAGTCACGATCTAGACGCAAATTTTTCTCTTATATACGTTGTAATTCCCTCTCACCAAATGCTTTTGAAACCATTGTTTCTATCTTTGCAAATGGCGGCTTCTTAGTTAAGAAGACATTTATTGGGAATTTAACATTACTTTATAAAGCTAGTAAGGCTTTTAATGATGTTTTTATTATTAATTTAACATTTCTCAGTGAAAGATAAATTATATTTGAAGAGAAAAATTCTCGCCCAGACCGAGACTCGAACCCATAGATGGTTTCAAAAGCATTTGGTGAGAGGGAATTACAACGTATATAAGAGAAAATTTTGTGTCTAGATCGTGACTCGCCTTGGTAGCTCAGTTGGTAGAGCATTTGACCCGGCAAGCCAAAGGTCCCGGGTTCGAGTGTCGGTCTGGGCGAGAATTTTTCTCTTCAAATATAATTTATCTTTCACTGAGAAATGTTAAATTAATAATAAAAACAACATTTTATTATGTTTAGATAGATTTGGATAGGTTAGATTAGGACTGATAGGTAAGCTATATTAGCCAATCATCTGTGTATATTTTTGTGGTGGAATGACTGTTCTCGTCTTCATGAGATGTATTCTTTTGGATATTGCAAAACATCGGAATTGTGTACTCCATTGAGGAGACCAAGTGAGTTAAGGTAATTGATCTGTAACACAAACTTTCATATACATTGGCAATATTCTGTTTTCAACTATTAACATTAGCCAGGTTTATATCACATTTTATAGATTATGTTTGTATCCAATTAAAATTAATTTTTTCACTGTTTTCCTAATAACTATATATACACCTCATGTCGCTAATTACATTGTGCAACATTAATTTGGTTCTTTTGTGTGTGTGTGTGTGTGTGTGTGTGTGTGTGTGTTTTTATTACGATAGTGCATTATTTTCCCAACAAAATTGATTTTTTTTTTCAAAGTTTGCCTATGCTTTAGTTTCAATCTTGTAATGTAAATAAAAATTGTTTTACAAAGTTTTTCTCAGAAATCCCTTTAGCATTGACCCTGGCAATCTTCTGCCTTCTCTAAGTCTTGACAAAGACACCACTTTTATAAATGTTTAATAATGTTTGGAATTCCAACTGTCAGGTGTGCTGATGGTATAACCTTAGACAAAAAAATTAGTCATCCGCAGATTCTATCAACCGATCAGGGAACTTCGTGAGCGCTCACAGAAGCCGTATTCATATCAACACGTTTTCAGTAATTGTACTGGGTTGTTTGCTAGTTAATGCAGTGCACACTCAAGCAACATGAAAGAGAGAGCTTGGCTTAGTGTGTTTCTGTGATCGAGAGGTTTAACAGACATCATCTGCGTTCGTAACCTCATGGGTTCGATTCCCGTTCTACTTTTTTTTAAACTGAATGTTAGAATAGCATTTTGCCTGTAATATAGTTTCATATTTAATTTTATATTTGAGTTTTATGACTTTAATGCACACACAAAACATACAAAAATTAAAACAATATCTCCTAAAATGAAAACTTAAGCTAAAACAAAATCAATATCGGGTGTATGAACCCTCAGCATCTATTACTGCCCTCAATCTGAGGGGCATTGATGCAATCAATTTTCTACAGGCACATGGATGATTGGCTAGAGTATCCCAGACATCTTGAATTTGTGCCCATAAGCATCTTTCGTGCATCTGCAGGCCAGTTAGAGTTCATCTCTATTTTCATCTTAGCCCACACATTTTCAATTGGATTCAAATCTGGTGATCAGGGAGGCTAGTCTATCACTCTGATATCCTGCCTCTCCAAGAACCAGTTTTAAATCACTCGACAAGTGTGGACAGGATGATTATCCTGTACGAATTCAATAATTCCATGAGGGTATGTCATCCTCACAGATGAAATCAAGATGTTCTCCAATATAGCCTTATACTGTACATTGTTCAGTGTGTCATCCAGCTTCCACAATACACCCAGACCGTCCCATGATATCCAGCCCCAATACTATACAGATACTCGTACATGACGAAATTGTCTTGCCACATATTCTGTATTGTATTGAGACCCCTTTGGATGATAGACAATCTCTTTTCTGTCATGAGTAGACAAAAATGTCACCTCATTTGAGAATATTATATTATTCCAATCAAGGTTGGCATTCTCCTCTGCAAAGGCGAGTCGAAACAATCTGTGATTGTCTGTCAGGAGTTCCTTCTTTGCTGCTGTCCGTGCAAAAAGTCCTGCATCATTTAAACGCCGCAGAGCTGTCCGAGCTGATCCAGGGAATTGAAAATTTGCTTTAATTTGAGAAGCAGTTGGGAAGGGGTTCCTATGGGCTTCTGCAATTAAAGCTTCATTCTCTTGGGGAGTGGAAACACGTCTTCTTCCTGAACCAACATGGCGGTTTTCTGTCCCTTCCCTGGATAATTTCGCCCACCTCTGAGCTGTAGATGCAGGGACTCTCAAACGCCTTCCAGCCTCACAAGCAGAAAAACCTGCAACATTTACCAGTGCAAGGAGAGATTGCCATGTGCCTATGTCCTTGTGTGTGCGCTGAGCCATGGTAAAACTCGATATGATTCATTATAAACAAACTTGTTAGAGGCTGTTGCTTTTGCGCAGATGTCTGTGCATCACAGTCTATTGAATGAAAAACATTGAAATTACGTAGAACAAACCCTGAATGTGGTAAATATAATTGTTACAATAACGACATTAACATTGATTTAATTCAAATGTCAAAATAAATTGTTGTATTTAATCCATAAAACATTTTAATACAAATATCATGAAAAAAAACTGCATAATTGAGAATGTGAACCTGCGACCTTCATTAACAGAAACAGTGACTGAATGCTTTACCCCTGACCTAACAGGACACGTAGGAGTGTCTTCAGTTTATGCCACATAACACAGTAGCTCAGAGACTGCACAATTATGACTAGTTTCCTAGTTTGAACCCAGCGCTGTGCCAAAAAGGACTTAGAAGAAATGTGTGTTCAAGTGATGACTCATTTTTTCCCCTAAGGTTTAAATGTTATTTCCCATATTTAGCTATGAATGTATATAGCTTCTTTGTCTTTGTATGCAACACTGGTAAAATGTTTAGTTCTAAACTTCCATATTGTTTTAATCTCCACTTATTTATAGAATGTATTGACTCTATGAAAAACGAAGATATAAGAACAGAACTTAATATATTTAATCTCTGTGAAAGAATAAAATATTATCAAAATGCTTATCTTCAGCACGTATTACGAATGAATGAACAGCGCATACCAAGAAGACTGTATAATTATAAACCAAAAAGGGAGAAGAATGTTGGAAAGACTATTGAAGAGATGGAAGGACCAATTCAACCTATAATGAGATCGGAACAGGCCGTTGGACTTAATCCTTGTTGTTGATGATGATGATGATGATGATATTGACTCTATGCAGTATTACTTTCAATTATCCTTACTACCAAATATCCAAAAAAGTCTTTATGGAAATTTCTTCTGACAAAACTAAAATTATGGTTTTTTATGAGAAGAAGCTGGTATCTAGCAAGATTTGTTTCAATAGAATTATTCAAAAGAATTCAAGCATATAGAGGATACGATATTAGTTCGGACCATTTCATCATCATCTCTACGTTTCACATGCCAAATAAATGGATTTACAAGAAGAAAACAAATGTAACAAAAGTAAAAAGGACAAATTTTAAAGTACATTTATTACAACAAGAGAGTATAAGGAGATTATACTCTTCACGATTATTAAACTATGTAGATCAAAGAGCTGTAAGTACTAATGTGAATGAAGAATGGCAAGATCTAAAAACTATTATATTAAAAGCTGCTGAGGAAGCCCTAGGGACAAAATCTACAAAAAGAAGGAAAATAGATTTATATATATGGAATGATGAAATTCAAGAAATGATCGAAAACAAAAAAAAAGAGCATATTTAAAATACATCCAATCAAAATCAGAAGAAGATAGAATTGCTTATAATTACAGAAGTGCCATTGTTAAAAGAGAAGTAAGGAAGTTGAAACGACTTAGCTGGGACAACTATATATCCAATATGGAATACGATTGCCATGGATCACAGGATATGGCTTACAAGGTTTTGAAACATCTGAATACAACTGAAAAAGACACAGCCAAATTAAATAATATACCAGAAAAAGAGTGGCTCAAATATTATGGAACATTATGGACAGATATGTCAGAAATAAACATTGACTCCAAATTAAAGGAAATGGCACATGTAGATCTTCTTGAAATCAAAGAATTAGGGTCGAGTGTTTGAACGCATTAGACAGTAAAAGGCGTTCTCTGCTGATAAAGTTTTATTCAAACACAATTTTCTTACTCAGAAATCTATTCACGCGGTAATAATTGTAAAGCTACCTGACAAGGTACCTTAAGATCGTAGCTCAAGATATAAACTTATATGAAAATCCTGAAGGGAACCGATGGTAACCGATGTAGTTTGAAACTTATCTAAGATGTCGGACCTTGAAGACTTCGATCATGTTTTCGGTATACGCGGAGAAGAGGAATTTGATAGAGTCTACCAAAGAATTCAACTGGAAGAACAGGAGAATCGGCATAATATTGCGCGTTGCAGACGTGTTTGTATACGGTATTATTTGCGGGATGCAAGCATAAATGCATTCCTCTATAGCAGACGAAAATAACGGAAGTGGTTTTATCGCTGAGAATTCTGGGTAATTCGTTGCCAATATTACGAAAAAGTCAACATTCATGCATGACCGGTAAGGTGGCTGTTAATTCGATCTCAGCTCACCAGTGATTGGAAGTAATTTGAGTAGAGAGTAATGTATTTGCATACGACCCTTAGAGAACGCTCTAGAAACATTCAAAAATAAGAAAACTCCAGGAATAGACTGTTTAAATATTGAACTTTTAAAGTATGCTCCAAGAGAAATTAAGCAGAGATTCTTAGATGTACTAAATGTGTGCTGGAGGATGTGCATAATCCCGGATGAATGGAAGAAAGGACTTATATGCCCCATATTTAAAAAAGGAAGTAGACACGAGTGCACAAGTTACAGGGGAATCTGTTTATTGAATACAGCTTACAAGATATACGTTAAGATTATTACTAGACGATTAAATATAATAAATGAGTATATATTAAGTGAAGAACAGTGTGGCTTTCGGTAAGGTCGGTCATGTTCAGATGCCATTTTCACAATAGAGCAACTTATTCAGAAGAGAAGAGAATTTAATTTGCCAACTTGCATACTTATTATTGACTATCAAAAAGCATTTGATAGACTGTCAAGAAATAAACTATGGGAAATAATGTATGACAAAGGGTTTCCAGGACACATTGTCAAAGTTGTGCAAAGCTTATATTTTAAATCAGAAATAATGATTGATAAAGGAGGTACAATGAGCGATAATACATTAGAAATTAATCAAGGGGTCAGACAAGGATGCCCGCTATCTCCTGCACTTTTTAGTATATATATAGACGAGATCATTGTACAATGGCAATCAAATTTAACCACAGAGTTTAAAGTTGGCAGTACGATTCTAAATACCATACTGTTTGCAGACGATCAGACAATCCTTAGCTCTTCAGAAGACAATTTACAAATAGCAGCATATAAATTAAACGAAATAGCAAATAAATTCAATATGACAATCTCTGAAAGTAAATCGAAAGTAATGGCATTCAACGGGAAAGACCATATGAGGTGTAAAATCAGTATTAATAACAGTATAATACAACAGGTGAACAATTTTAATTATTTAGGATGCAATATATCATACTGCCAGAAGGAAGATATTAATATTAAATTAAATAGATTTTACAGAATGTGTGGCACTATAAGACGGACACTGAAAAATAAAACTTTGAGGAGCACACAACTAAAATTTTACAAAATTATGGCAGTGCCTGTCTTAACATATGCAAGTAAAAATTGGACTCTTAACCGTTCAGACAGAAGGAAAATAGAAACTTCAGAAATGAAGTTCCTACGTTCAGTAGCAGGTGTGACAATTTTGAACAAGAAAAGAAGTGAGGATATTAGGAATGACTTAAATATTTTCAATTTAACAAATAGAATTGACAACATGAGAAACAACTGGTATGAACATGTCAAGAGAATGCCTACAGATAGAATCCCTCAGCTGTTACTAAATTACAAACCAATAGGACATAGAAATGTTGGACGCCCATTTACTAGATGGGAGGATTCATTAAATCCCACTTGATGTGAAAACAGGTCAAAAGGCCTAATTTCATGAAGCAGAAGAAGAAGAATTCAAGCATGTAAATATGTTGGCTAAAATTATCTTTCTTAGCAGATTTAGACATTCAAGACAAAATGCTGTAGTATAATAAAGCAATGGGCATCATAAATATAATAATGAAAGCATCTCTAGTTCGACATGGTGCACTTGTCTATGTAAAATTTTAGCAGAACCTATGAAGTGTAGCATGGACTGGAGGAAATGTGATGCTAGTTATATGTGCTGAAACAGTTGGCTGTACTAAATGTGACCATGAATAAAATGAACTCTATACTAGCAGACATGTCACTATAAAAATAACACAGTCTATCTCTAGAACTAGAATCCTGCATTAGCACTTAGAGGAAGGAGATCAATTGGACCTCCCATGAGGAGATGGGCTGAAAACTTCTATGAACAGTCCTTGTAGGATTATAACCTGTATCACTGATGACAATATACCTGTCACTAAAAGTTCTGATTATTATCTATGTTTCAATTAATCACATTCATACACAAACACTAAGGGTCACATGCAAATACTTTAATCTCTACTGAAATTACCTCCAATCACTGGTGAGCTGACTCACCGTGAGCAAGTGCAAATATCGAATTAGCTACCCACTGGTCATGCGTGAAAGTCGTCGTTTTCATAATATTGGCAAGAAATTACCCAGAATTCTCAGCGATAAAACCACTTCCGTTATTTTCGTCTGCTAGAGGAATGCATTTTTATGCTTGCGTTCCACAAATAATACCGTATACAACGACGTCTGCATCGCGCAATATTACGCCGATTCTCCTGTTCTTCCATTTGAATTCTTTTCAAATTCCTCTTCTCCGCGTATACCGAAAACATGATCGAAGTCTTCAAGGTCCAGCATCTTGGATAAAGCAGCAAGGTTTCAAACTACATCGGTTATCATCGGTTCCCTTTGGGATTCTCACGATAAGTTTCTCTCTTAAGTTACCTCGTCAGGTAGCTTACGAATATCAACAATTATTATCGCATGAATAGATTTCTGAGTAAGCAAAATCGTATTAGGATACAACTTTCTCAGCAGAGAACGCCGTTTACGGGGTAATGCGTTCATAGATTCGACCCTTAGTCTCAAACAATTTGAAATTTTCTTCCTTACAAATATTAGACCTGTTGGCTGTTATGATCTCATTGTTGAATTTTCAGTCCAGTATTTGATGGGATGATCCAGAGATCATTTATCATTAGTATAGCAATGAAACATTATTTTAGGGATTATGCATGAGTGCATACAAAGAAAATGATTTCTCCATTTGTTTTGATAATGGTGCATATGAATCCAGTGAAATATAATCTCTTAGTTTCAGAGAAGATAAAATATTACAACAAAGTAAGATTTAAATTAAAATGTTTTATACTTCACCTCATATCCAGGCTTCTAATTATACCGGTTTCGAAGCTTGGGCAGCTTCATCTTCATCTTGTCAACAAGAAATTACTATAGATGAAGCTGCCCAAGCTTTGAAACTAGTATAATTAGAAGACTGGTTATGAGGTATAAAACATTTTAATTAAAGTCTTAAATTAACCTCATAGTGATTTTTTCCCATAAAAGTTAAATTACAATAAAGTATTTAGGAATTTTTTTTTTAAATGAAGAGAAAATATACCAAAACAAGAATATATAAAGCCGTGATACAACCAATATTGACCTATGCCTCCGAAACAAGAGTGATACTGTTAAAACAAAACAAACTTTTAGAAACAAATGAAATTAATATTCTGAGGAAGATTGATGAGAAAAGGGTTTTTTATGAAGATCTGAGAGAAGTAATTGATGATTGTGTGAATGGACATGAGCTCTTGCTAATGGGAGATTTTAATGGACGTGTCGGTAGAAAAATTAATAGTAACATTGTTGGAGCCTGGGGAGAAGATACAGAAAATGATAATGGCAGGAGGTTGATTGAATTCTGTAAGGAGCAGGAATATGTTATCATGAATACAAAGTTTAAACACAAGGATATACATAACTATACCTGGGTAAATCACTCCAGGAATTTGAAGTCTATTATAGACTACGTAATAGTAAGACAGCAACGATTGATTAAAGTACAAGATGTTAGAGTACGGAGGAAGATAGAACGTGGATCGGATCATCATATTGTTGTATCAAAAATTGCGTTCCCAATGAAAACTAAATTAAAAACAACTAAAACTCAGAAAAATAAAGAAATGACTATTATAGATGACCCCAGATATTTGATGCATCTATTACGGGAATATAGTGTATGCTAACTATATCAGGAAAGGCTGAACAATAGACTGAAAGTAGTAGAGGAGGATTTGAATACTGAAGGCCTGTATGATTTTTTAAAACATTGTGTTAATGGAGTAGCTGAGGAAGTGTTAGAAAGGGAGAGAAAAAGTGGAGGAAGGACAGAATGGATGACTATGGAAGCACTGGAAATTATTAATGAAAAAAAGAAATTGTACTATAAGTGGTTGAGCTCTAAGAGTGAAGAAGACCTACAGAAGTATAGAGAATGCAATAGAAAGGTAAAGAAGGTTATAATAAAATGTAAAGAAGAATCATGGGAAAAAGTATGTGCTGAAATCGATCATTCATTAGGATACAGAAGATCTGCAGAGGCATGGAGAGTTATAAGGAGGATGAGGGCAGTTAATAATCCATCACCAGCCTTAAATCTTGTGAATATGGAACAATGGGAGAAGCACTTTAAAAATCTGCTTGTTGAGAAAAGGAAGGGACAAAAATGTGAAAATTTGGAGTATATGGACAATATATCATCACATATGGAACCTATTTTAGAGAAGAAATAAATCAGGCACTGAAAAAAGCAAAGAATGGAAAAGCCAGTGAACCCGGTGGAGTAATGACAGAATTATGGAAATATGACCCCCCCTTATTAAAAAGACTTATCTGTAAAATGTTTAATCAGATTTTGGAGGGTGATGAAATACCAAAGGATTGGTGTATGTCATATATAACATCTATTCATAAAAAGGGAAATCGTAAAGACCCTGGAAATTACAGAGGAATCAGTGTGATGTCATCCATGAGTAGAATTTTTAGCAGTATCATCACAAACAGACTTGAACACACTATCGAAGGAAGAATGTTGGAAGACCAAGCAGGATTTACCAAAGGGAAATCATACATGGATCACATTTTTAGTCTGAGACAGATAACAGAAAAATCACATGCTAAGGGCCAGGAAATTCATTTGATATTTGTTGATTTAGAAAAGGCCTATGACTCAGTGCCAATCAACCAACTTTGGGATGCAATGGTTGATGTTGGTATCGATTTACCAACGATTTCACTTGTCCGACGGGTACCAGCAGTGTCAGGCTTTGGTTAAAGTGGGTAAGATGATATCCTCTCCATTCAGAACTACTAAAGGCCTGCGACAGGGCTGTAGTATGTCCCCATCTCTGTTCAAAATATACATCCAGCATATATTGGAGCAGTGGAATCGATATTGTCGAGGCATGGGAGTACCAGTCCAAGGTGGCACAATACATTCCGTTATTTTGCAGATGATAGCTCAGAGTCGTGAGAATGTGAAATACATGATGAGAAAACTTCTAAATGCTTTTGAAATAGGAGGATTAAGAGTAAACATGGAAAAAACTGAATATCTTGTAGTAGGAGGAAGTGGACGAGGTATATCCCTATCCCAAGGAATTATTAGAGCTGTTTAATTGTACATCATTTAGTCATAGCTGAAGATGGGAGATCTCTATGGTAAGTAACTATACATTGAAGTTTAATTGTACATCATTTAGTCTGTTGTTATATTCTTACACACATGATTGTTAATATTCCAGTGATAGCATTTTTTTGGAACCAATCTCAGCATATATTTAAAAGCAATAAAATGTTGTACCTCTTGTGGCAGTCTTCCTCAACAAATTATATTTGTATAAAATATTCAATTAGGCCTTTCGGAACTGCTTCCATTTTCAAAGCTGTTCTTTGGGTACTGGTTTTATTTAACGAATATATTGGAGAGTGGGTTGATCTGGCAGGGTGTGTTCTCGTTCAGCAGGTTATCGTTTCTTGTTTGCTTCATGATTTCCATTTCTTCTAAGATTTTTATTTTTCTGTTATCGTTTTCTCTATGCATTATTGAGAGGGTGTTTTCTATTGTGTTGAACTGATGACTTGTGTTTGTGACATGCTTAGCGTAACTTCATTTGCCTCCATTTGTTTAATGAAATCAGTGAATTGCCCGTTATATCTTATTTTAAAACTCCTGGTTGTAAGCCCTGTATACAATGTTTCACAACCATTGGATTGAAGTTTATATACTTTTTTGTTGTTGTATATGATGCTGTCTTCTATTTTATTTGATATGATGATGATTAGATTGTTATTAGTTTTGTATGCTATTCTTAAGGTTTTGTCATTTTTTTTATTGTTTTGGCCAGTTTTATTGTTTCATTTCCTGTATATGTTCAACACAGTAGAAAACATCATTTCAATAATGCATAGAGAAAATGATAACAGAAAAATAAAAATCTTAGACGTAATGGAATTCATGAAGCAAACAAAAAACGATAACCTGCTGAATGAGAACACGCCCTACCAGATCAACCCACTCTACAATATATTCGTTAAACAAAACCAGTGCCCAATGAACAGCTTTGAAAATGGAACCAGTTCTGAATATTTTATACAAATATAATTAGTTGAGGAAGACTGCAGCAACAGGTATATATTTTTTTAAATATTTAAAAATAACCTCAACAAAACAAAATGTTCTTAAAAATATAGCAGTCTATTAGGAAAAGTAAGGTCGAGTTCGTTAACCAACAAAATTGGACGAATAGAAAGGGGAGGGGGAATTCACAGAGAGTGAACATTTAAAAATCGCTCCAGCGACCGGAATTTTCAATTCGCTACAAACCTCGATATATGCCATTGGAATAGAACGAGTAAGATATTCTTCAAATAATCAGGGAAAACCATCCATTAGGAGTGTAAGTCGAAATTAAAAAAAAAAAAAAAAAAAAAAAAAAAAAAACTCTAATGGCCGGAGTATTTATTTTCTCGCAACTAAACTGTCTACATACAATTTAATTAACAAGAGGAAGATATATGCTGTAAACCAGCAAAATTGAACTATAAATTTTGATTGGCTAAAGAATTCGGTTAGTTTACGCAATTCCTATGTGGCCGAGTTTTATTTTATTTTTAATTGCAATTCTTCAAATAATGATAACGCTTAAGATGTATCTAAAATTGAAACCTGGCTTTTCCAGCAGATTATAAACTTTACTTACGGGATTTTATCACCGCTCTTAATGTTTTACGCATTCCTGACGTCACAGCAATAAAAAGATATTACTCCATTTCCCAGTGGAATCTACAAGTCTTTATCTCTTTAGATTTCAAACTCTTAAATACTTTTTTTTTCTGAATTTTATTTAAAGGGATTGCAGTATTGTCATTAACACATCTGTATCCTCTGATTTGAAAACAATTTGGATGCGTTAATTAACTTGTGTCAGAAGAGAAAGCACTTCATTAATTACTCTGTGATTTCAAATTGCGAATTTTAAACCATTGGTCTTATTAAATCCGTTATTAAGTATCATTAAACGTTAGGAATCATTTTGGGAAAAATCTAGTGAAATAAGGCATTCCATCCATCCATAGTAATTCTGCCCGAGGGCAGGTCTTTCACTGCAATCATAGAATTTTCATGCTATGCTTTGTAGCTTTACTAGGGAATTATAGGTGTGGTAGCTTCCCGTTGCTTTCCACACCGGTGAAGGATGTTGATGATTATGATGATGGCCGGATGATTTTCGGGGACCGTTGGACCCTAAGCTTCCTAACATTTGTGTTACAAGTGAGGAAAACCCCCCTCCAAAATAAAACCTCACCCAGGAGCCTGTCCCGACCGAGAATCAAACACTGGCCCGCTGCGTGACAAGGCAGCACGCTACCTCGAGACCGCAGCGGTGGACAAATAAGGCATAATATCAATTATTGTCGGTTCGATTGAGTAGCAGTTACTGTGCTCGTTTCTGGTTCCGAGGTTTCCGAGTTCAAATCCGGTCAGAGTTGATTGATGTTTTCATGGTATAAAATCCTGGTTCCCTTTGGAAGGGAAGTAAAACAAAGCGTCTCGTGTAGTCAATTTATGACACGTTTAAGCATCTGAATCTCGAAAAAGAGGGCTCCGAGCTGAATGTGTGCCTTTTTATACCAAGCTATGAATTACTATGTTACTGACCTAAGTTGTTAAAGTGTTTGTTAAATAAAACAACTACTGTTTCTATAACAACTACTATTACTGGCGGTAATACGACTTTTATTACCTCGCTGAAGAACGTAGATCTCGATAGCATTCTTGTTCACTACCACGGTCTCGCTAAGATCTCATAAAGATTTAGCTCAATTTTTTCTATTAATGATGGTGTAATAATAATAATAATAATAATAATAATAATAATAATAATAATATTTAAGAATAAAGTGCTTAGAAAACATTTTAGACCAAAGGGAGGCGAACAGGTATGTGAATAGTGATTTACGTAATCTTTATAGGAAACCAAACATAAAAACTGCAGTTAAGTCTCGTAGGCTGCGTTGAACAGGACGAATGGGGAATGAAAGAGGGGCTTGGAAACTTCATATAGGAAAACCAGAGAGAAAGAGCCAAGTTCATAGGCTAAGATTGAGGCAGGTCAATTGCACAAGGAATGATTAGAAAATATTTCAGGATATGGATGACCTTTGTCCGCGCGCCCTGTTGTACATTGACTGTTCAGCAGATAGATTAGAGATTATTAAATTTATCACCAGAGAAAATTTCCTGGAATATTAGACAAGGAAAACCCTTTTCCGATTCTCACACTTAATAGTAAAAACTACTCGTTTCCGGGGTTAATTCAGATAGAGGGGTGAGATGTGATGGTATCTGGTATACAGTACTAGGCAGATCTTACATTTAATAGGCATTTAAAATTACTGGAAGCCTGATTAAAAATTTGCCAGGCCTTTTACATCCTGAGTTGAAATGACCTTGGCTGTTAAAGATCGTCGTTAAATAAAATAACAACTGGAATGATCATGCTTTTTTAAGGTTGCGGGTTCAAACCCGACCGGGCCCCTTGATTCACGAAGAACCATGACCAAAATTCAAGAATTGGTAGGAATAACATATAGCCTTGATCTTGCGCATTCAGATTATCATCTGTTTCGATCCATGCCGTATTTAATGCGTGGAATTTCGAAAATGTTGAAAGGCGAATTCTTCACATCAAAAAACCATAGACTAGTACCGTCGCGGGATAACAAACCTCGCTGGAAGATGGCTCAAGACCATATAATGTGAAGAGTACTTACATTTTTTGTCAGAAAATGTTCCAAATAAAATATAAATACTCACCAATGGTAGAAGATAACGCAGATTTAGAGAACATGGCAAGAAAACTCAAGGATAAATACGAAAATGGGGATTGAATATAAATTTGGACAAAATTAAGTATATGATAAGATATAAATAAAAATTCTGGTTTTGGAAGGCGGACATGGAAAAATAACACATGCGGCGAATATGTACAAAAATGAATGCAGACTAAGTCAGATGCTGAAATTAATGAGAGGATAAATGCGGGTAAATCTGCAAACTCAAAACTAAACCGTGTTTTATGAGATTGGAATATAAGTTATAAAACAAAAACAAACATTTTAATGCAATGATGTTGAGTATAATGACATAGAAATTAAAATCAATGACTGTAAGTAAAATAAATTCTAGAAAAAAATGGATTTTTGGAGGGTTCAGCTGGAATTTATAGAAGAATTAAAAATAAAAAACATTGTAATTAAACAAAAGATGAATTGTGGGTTTCATTAAAAAAAAAACAGAATGGTATGGTCATGTAAAAAGGAATGACAAAAGAAAGAGTTCCGAAAAGAATATTATTAATGGGTGCCACCTGGTAGAAGCCCAAAAAAAATAACATAGACTATTAGTGTTTTATCCAGCATGAGGGAAAAAAGATTCTAAGTTGGGGATTGAAAAGACAGACAGACGTGGAGGAGATAGTAGATTAATTGGTCGCTGGAAGGTATTGTGAAAGCTGCCAAATAATAAGTAGATATAAATATATAATAATGCCTATAATTATATAGTAATTTATGTATTTATACGTTTCAGATGCTAGGTTACATGCTCTCGGTCACGAGACAACTGCGACTGTGAAAATAAACGCGGTAAAATTATTTTATTTTAAGCCACCAAACGGACTGTAGGCGCTATTTCAGTAATGCGTTATAATACCAAATTGACAGATAGGAAATATAATTGTGTATTTAGTACAAAAACACTTTTTTCATCCCAACTTCTTTACTTCTTAGTCAAAAATAGCCAGATATAACATTAATTGTAAATTTCTTTGTTTCTTTCTTTAGTTTAACCTGTCTCTTTGTAGGTAATATTACATATCACACGTCTTTCGGGTTTTATAGGGACATGCCCTGACGGGAGAGGATTTTAAATTCTTGATCACACAAGGACATGGAGGGCCTTCCCAGATGATTAGATCTTCTCAATGTCAGAACCACCTCCGAGACAACACGAACCTTTAAGACAAGATACGCCAATCACTCGTACACTCTTCCTAAACAAGGCGAATGTGATTATGGTGGCTAGATGGGCCATTTGGGCCTTAACATTTCCTGGCGATTGTCTTACAGATGAGGAAAAAACCCGGAAAATAAACTCTGTCCTTACCACCAGACCTGAGTGTAGGACATAACTAACTAATCCACTGGCTCTATAGAACCCGTAGGTTCATGGCCGCGTGGACATAAGCTCTCCATACATCCCTACCCTGAGCTAATATTTGCAATCATCCCCTGTGTAATCTACTTCGTCAAATTATGGTTAATTTTATTCTTCCACCTCATTCTTGGTCTACCGACTCGATGTTTTCCCTCTGGTTTTCCTTCAAGAAGCTGTGGTAGACATACGTTATATATATTTTTGCATTATGTAGCTAATATTGTATACTTATTGGTTTCGAAAAAACAAAAACTAAACCTGCTACAGCGTTAAAACACACATACACACACAGAAATTATCTACTAAGTAGGATTCATAAAGATAAGTAAACATTTTTTTTTAACTTTTAATGAAAACAATCTCAATAGCTTGAGTAGCGTCATTTGAACGAGAGTCCAGTGTACCATAACAAAAAGTCAACTTTTTTAAAGCAGTGTGTGAATCAGGTATTGAATATTGTTTATGTGCATCGTGATTTGACATCCCCGCATATAATATTGGTTGCTATGAAAACAAAATAAATCTCAATACATTAAAAATAACCAAAAACACTAGTGCAGTAAGTAAAAACATTTATTTTGAAATATTGATAGTGATATTGCAATTTGTATTAATATTGATATTAATTCATCACATCCAACTGTCCATGCCTCTTCTATTTCATCATCAGTGCACACATCTTCTAAAGCTTTATCCATAATCAGAAATAAATCCCAAATCAAATTGGTTTTACAGTTTTAACGAATATAAGATGGCGACATAACCAATAATACTTATTATTTCTCCATAGCAGCACATATTGCCGATTCACCTTCTGAAATCTAACATTTATCTTCAATTATATTTATTAATATTTTAGCTAATATCTTAATTACTAAAATAAATACATATAGTGAAAAAAAATAGTAAGCGATATTCATGTGGTAAACACATAACGGAATCTCGTAAATAAAAAAAAATAAAAAAGAAAACTCGGCGCAAGCGCCTCGATTTTTAATTTTTTTATTTTCCTCGATCCGTATAGCACTTGTATAGCAATATACTGTTATATTTAGTTTCCATTTATTTATCAAATGAAGGTGTATTGAATTGCACGATACATATTTTCAATGTAAATTAATATCAACTTTTAGCTTGGTTTTAAATAGTTGGTAAGAAAATGTAGCAACATCCTGTAGATGGTAAACTGTTGTATAAAACTAAAACGAAATTTTCTGACTGGCGGGCGGGAGGGAAGAGAGGGACTAAACTCAAGTGTTGGACATAAATTCTTTTACTGATAAATATTTAACGACTTGACAGTCCTGCAACACAATTTATAGACAACTGCAAAGAAGTGCAACGTGAGGAGGAATAACACGTGTACATTTCATTTAAAAAAATGCTGCTTCAAAGAGGTTTTCACCAAAATCGATACCTTGAAAAAGAGGTCAGAGATATGGTTTGCCGCACATTGGACTTGTGGTTGGGTTCCAATATCCAATACCTGATTCACACACTGCTTTAAAAAAGTAGACTTTTTGTCATGGTACACTGGACTCTCGTTCAAATGACGCTACTCAAGCTATTGAGATTGTTTTCATTAAAATTAAAAAAAAAATGTTTACTTATCTTCATGAATCCTACCTAGTAGATAATTGCTGTGTGTGTGTGTGTGTGTGTGTTTTTATGCTGTAGCAGGTTTAGTTTTTTTTCGAAACCAAACTCTGCATATAACAATCAATTAAGAAAGTAAGGTCGAGTTAATTAACCAAGAAAATCAGACCATTAGGATTAGGAGTTCACCTGAAACGTAACTTTAAAAATCGCTCTAGTGGCAGCAATTTTTAGTTTCCGCAACGAAACTCAGTATACAGTATTGAAATAAAAGTTGGAAGGTGTTATCCAAAAATCAGTGAAATCCAACCAATAGAAGTGGGGGTTTACTTGAAACCTGAAATTAAAATATCGCTCATTTTCACTGCGGCCCGATACACTTAAATAACAGACACGAAAAATTAATGTTTCTCCAATTTAAGAGTTAACGAAAGAAAAATATATTCCTTAAACCAACAAAATCAGACCTTATTTGAGTTGCTGAAGGATTCGCTTAGTTTATGCAATTCATGAGTGACGTACTTCTTTATTTTTATTCTTCTGCTTGGCTTCGCGGATTAGGCAGAAATCCTCTTGTACTGGTCTCATATAATCTTCGTTGCTTATTCTCTTTGGTCTCCACTTAGGCCTCCATATGCTCTCTTTCTATATTCTGTCATATTTACAATTTTAAGTGTACTCCCAGTGGTCCTTTTCTATCAAACTTCGTGTAGCGAGTCTCTCACAAGTGTCATTTCTGTAGCTTCGATTCTATTGTTATATTTTATCTGGATATGTAAATAGCCTGATTCTACTTTAAAGAACCCGTTTTTATTGTATAAAATATCTAAATTATCTTCATTTTATTAACATTCTTTATTAAAAATGAAATTTACAAAATCGTATTTTAAAATACCACATGAGTGTTCATTTCTCTGGTCGGTTGGATCCCGACGCTATGTCCGGTCATGACTTATCGACATGATGAAACTCTTGTGGTATTGTCCTTGATGCTTTTAACACTTCCATACGAGTAATATGTGAATTGTACAAAGAAGATGCTTCATCAACACAGATTGTTCAAACATATTAACTAATGATTGTGTAGTGGCATATCAATTTTATTTCTTCTTCTTCTTTTGGCTTTACGGTCCTCTAAGAATCTTGGCTTCCTTTATAACATCTGCCCATTCTTCTCTATTCTTAGCTTTCTGTCTTCATCTTTTAACCTTCAGTTGTCTTAAGTCTGCCTCAACCATATCCAGCCATCTTAGTTTCTGTCTTCCAACCTTTCTTCTTCCTTCTTTTTCCCTTCTAAAATCCTTCTTGCACCTCTTTTCTGCTCCATCCACAACACATACCACTATCCATTCCAGTCTCTTTCTTCTAATGTCTGCTACCAGATCTAAATCCCTATACAACAATTCTTCCAATTCCTGGTTCGTTCTAATTCTCGATGCATCTTGTCCCTGTACTGCTCCATTTATCTTCCTTAGTATTTTTTCTTTCCCATGCAACTTATCTTTTTCTTATAATGTCCATGCCTCGCTTTGTTTATGATAATTTAAGTTTGTTGTGAGACTCCATCACATAACTAGAAGAGACAGCAAACATTTTGGTAGAAACTGTAAAAGAAAACTTGAATTTGCTTAAAAAAGTTTAAAATTTTGAAACTATGAATAACGTTGTCAAAGTAGACTGACTTTACAAGATATGGTACGGTCATTTTCGAAATGTCGAGTGATGATACGTGATAATCGACAAATATTTGTAATGGACAATTTATTATTGGAGATTACAGTTATTGTGACCTGTAACGCCAAATAAATGTCAACAAACTGACAACTAGTCATGATAGATGAGTTGAATACATAACTCATACATTTTCCATCTGTTTGATTGTGTCAATCTAAAGAAAAAAACGCTTTAAAATTTTATCAAATACTAGCTAATACCAGGCGTACGCTGCTACGCCTAAATAAATCATAATGTGTGTTTTTACCTTTAGTTGAATAAGTAAAAGGAATATATATAAATTTGTATCACAATTATTTTTTGATACCCCGTGCTGTTTATCCGGCGTTGGCCGAAAATCTACGTAGTCCTATGTAGTCTACTTGGCATAATGAGCTGAAAGACTAAATTTGTTATTTTGAGTTATCCGTAAAAGAATACCCGCTGTGTGCTGCTATGCTTTTCCGGCAATCTACTTATTCCGATCTTCTTGGCATTGGCATCAACGAAAGACAAAAATGGTTATTGTGAGTTATCCGTAAAAGATAAACATATGCTGTCGCGGACTTTTTTGTAGAATTTTTCGAGATATTCAATTCTGTGTATATTAATTTTGTGTATTTGATATGGTTTGGGCAGCGTATGCCATTTAAGCGTAAAAAAGGGGCGCACGTTTTTAAGGGTGTAGGAGTTGAGTACCATAACTCTCTTATAGCCTAAGTTCATTCCGGGAATTTGCTGAACATTTTGCAAAAAAAACCCATCACAATCGGATGAACGGTATGGCAGCGCATAAAATACGAACAAACACATGCATTTTTATATACAAGATAAGATTTGTTAATTTAAGCAAGTATTTTTGGCTTTTAACGATTTTAAAAAAATATTAGCATTTAAAAATATGTTCTACTAATTATTCAGCTGCTTACAGAGCCTTAAAGCCAAGTAACTAATTGTTGGTCATTTGTTGTAATGACAGAAAGGACAAAGTGAGTTTGGTGTGACGCTTCCATCGTATCTCAGTGTGAATTCTACAAATGCTAGACATTCTCAGAGAATGTGGGAAGCTTTTGATGGAATTACAAATTTCAGGATGACTTACCGTGGTTCTGGTGCAATTTATACAAAATCGTGGTACCGAACCTCCATCTGGAGAGAGAGGGTTTGATAAATACTTGGGTAGGAGTTCCAATTCAGTTTGAATTAGTCCTTCAATTGTAGCTTTATAAAGTTATTTTTAAATTCCCTTTGCTTTAGTTTAATCTCTCCCTTTACATGGTCGCGACTGCCCGGACTTAGAAGGACCACATACCGTTGCTTGATTTTTAACCATACAAGAACCTCCTCGATTGAGTGGCGGGGAAACCTCCAAGAGCATTTAAGATGAAACTCACCAGACAGGGTGATTACGATGGCCAGATGGTGTTCGGGAACTGTTTGGGCCTTAAAGTTTCTTATGCGAGACAAAAAAAAAAGCTCACCCAAGAAACTAGTCCGGCCAGGGATAAATAAAGGGTGTATGATCCATAAAGATTTAAATGGTCCTTTAAAAAGTAAGAATTTGAATAATACATAGTTTATTCCTCGTCTAATATGAAGATAAATACATACCGGAGTACGTTACCACAGCAGTGGATTACCAGCCTCATGGTCTTGACACTACGGTTCATGAGATCCCGGGTTCTATTCCAGGCCAGACCACATGATTTTTTTTTCTCTAAGGGGATTATTTCTGTGGCCACTCATGATCTGGAATTAGCCTTCTCTTAGTGCTTCGTTATTATTTATCACCCATCATTATTGAGATAACTCTTCCGTACAGATGTCCCAACCTTTGAAGTGGGTTAGAATTCCGTCAATGTCAGGAGAGAATGATAGAAATGACGTAAAACAGACGAGTGGTGTTGGGAGAAAAAAAAAACGGAATCAGGTGTGAATACGCTGTAGTAAAATTAACCGTGATTAAGTATTGATTAAATAACACTTTTCCTAGGCAACTGTTAATCGGTTTGTTAAAATGTAAAACCGAGTTTACACGGAACAGTGATCAGAAAACTCAATTCTGTTGAATTAAAAATGAACTCCACTAAATTCTCTGGGCTTGTAACAGTTTATCCAGCAAAGTTACCTTAGTAAAGGGGGAGGGATTTTCTGGTTCCGCGATATTGAATTTAACAGAGATGGTGCACCTGAGCTTGTTTCATGCATAAATTACAAGTAGTAGTCTGCCTACGGTTTAAACCACCTAAATAAGGATTACCGACCAGTCATTTATCCATGGAGTAATTTTGTATAACATGCTACACAAATGTAATACTAATATGCGTGTTTTCCTGCTCTCAAATACAAATCATAACGAGTGTATATCTGACCTGTATCTAATATGTTAACGTGTGCATTTGCTTTTCGTAACATGCAAATTACAGTATGTTCACAAAAACACTGCCCAATTAACGTCACTGTCTAGTGTTATACATGGTTTTGTTTTCACTGCAGTCCGACACATTTAATTAACTGGCACGAGAAATTAGACTTCCGTCCAATTTGAGGGTTAAATTAAATAGCTGAATTTTTTTCGAGATTGTTACAATTGAAATTGTTTCTCAGTTCCCTTGTATCCAAGCAGTTTCTTCTCTTGTAATCCCCTTCGTTTCACCATTTCTTGGATATTATTCTTTCATCTGTGTTTAGGTCATTCCCATTTTTTCCTTGATGGTACCCATTCTAAGATATTCTTTGACGACTTTGTGTTGTCCATCCTGACTATGTGCTCATGCTATTTTAATTGTCGCTTCTGGTTTTACAAACCATAAACATTTTCTCTGTTTTCCGATGTCACCTTGTCCAAGTAGTTTTCACTGAAGTTTCCGCCATCTTGCTGTGGCCTTCTTCAGAGAGTTGGTGTGAGGCGATACCTATCAATACAGTGCTTCTACATACCCTTCGTCATACTTGTTGGTTAGGCCTGTGGTACTATGAAGGTATTGGGTACAAGATTATGATTGGGATACTAAGTGGAGCCTTTCGGTGTGTCCCTAGGCACTAGGAGAGATCCATCGGAAGGTCCGTTTTGAATGGCCACCTTAAATGCGTTTAAGGCCGAAAAGTGCTTCCAGGAATGATCTTGGAAAGCAGAGACTTAACTGTTCTTGTCCGCCGACATGGCGCTCATTCAAACCAAACTAGAATTTCTATTATCTTCGCGGGTCTTTTCTTTCGCGAGTCGGCGATTCGTAAATCTATTTCTACCAATGCTAGACCACTATTCTCTCGTTGTTACGACGCGCCACAATATATATACAGGATTGTAACAGCGACACTGAAGTTAATTGTATTGGTACCTAGTTAACTAGAGGTCATAGTTCTCTACATAGAGCCTGGAGTATCGTACGTGCAAAAAGTGACAAAGTTAGACATATAGGTGTTGTCGCTAGTTGTAAACAGTGGAAACAGAAACAAATGCAATGAAGTATCATGCAGATGTGCATGACTTTAATTACACAGGAAATTCAGGCAATATGGAGGTGGTAGGTATGAAAATTATTTTTCATCACAACTGTAAATAAACATAAATTGAGATATGTCAACTACATTCGTGATACTAAAGCTCCTTTAGAAAGTGAATCATATTGAGAACATGTTACCGGAAAAAAATAATAACTACGTTAAAAAAATAATGGGAACACAGTTGAGGAAGATGAAGGAGACCAGGAAAGGGAAGAAGTTGTCTAATGGAAAACCCGTAGATGGTAGTAATCGACTGACTGTGTAATTGGTACACTAACCTTGTATTATGGCGATGCCATAACAAGCAACAGGGCCTTAGTAGATATGAGAAAAGCAATATGGGCAATCTGGTTTACTCCAGCTGATTCGAAGGAACAGTTGACACAATAACACACTGTCTTCAGCAGAAATGTAGTTAATGAAGCCAATTATAAAAATCTGGTTGCCCAGAATTGTGTGTTCGTGGTTATACACAAAATAATATTGAATCTTACAATTCCAAAATTTGGAAAATTTTCCCAAAACCTGGCTTTGCAGAAAAGGAGAAACGTATCTTGCTGTAAGTGATGTCCTCATAACATTTTATGATGGTATGAAAGCAATAATTCAATTGTTAGAGATTTTGGGCCTGTTGTGGGAGTTTTGTATTGAAGAGTTAAAAAAATAAAGATGATAAGAAACGCATACTTTCTACTAATAAGAAGACAATGGAAGAATCCTCAAAAGAAGTCAGGAAGTGCAGAAAGAGGCTTAGAGTAGACGAAACAGCTCGGAAGGAGGGTCTAGTTTATGCAGCAGGTTAGTTCTAATGTAAGTCCCAATCTCTCATATATTTATCGGTCGTTTCTCGTGATCTTAATTCTCTGAAACGGTTTACATAGTAACTAAAAAAACTGAAGTGGATTACAATTTCGCCAATGCCAGGAGAGGATACCAGAACTGTCATAAAGACAATCTCTGGCATTGGCAAAAAAAAAAAGCTGAAAAACCAGAGATTTGCAAGAAATTTTGCATGCTAGTGTATTTTATCCGTATGAACAATATACCGTGGGATTTTTGCTATCTCACAAGAAAATTGAGTTTGAAAAATAATTAGGAATGAAAATGTTTAGAAAATGTAATGTTAAAGGCAATGATTAAGAGAAAAAAATACCCTCATATATATATGATGTTAAGTCCACCGGTATTGTCTCGGGGTAGCGTGCTGCTTTGTCACGCAGCGGGCCCGGGTTAGATCCCCGGCCGGGACAGTTTTTCTGGGTGAGGTTTTTATCGGGGTTTTTCCTCACCTGTAAGACAAATGTCAGGAAAACTTTAAGGCCCAAACGGTCCCCGAAATCATATGGCCTTCGCAATCAATATATATATAGGATGTTAATAATTACACCGACAAACTTTCAGGTATTGCAGAAGAGAGTTAGACGAACAATTTGAGATAAGGAACTTGGGGTGTGTGAAGCCAAATTTTGAAGCTATATTACTTTTTTTTAACTGGACGTTTGTACTCATTAATCGACAATGAAGCAAACTATGAATATGGTTTGTCCTGGGAATACTTCAGTACTGTTCCAATAGTAGGATAACTGTAGTTTTAATTGCAAGTATAGCAGCATTTTCACCATTCTGATCCATGGTGGTACGGACATTTCGTCTTTTGGCAAGAGCCAGTGTGCCACTGACAGTCTGTATTTCGTGTCCTGTAATGCAATCATGCGTATTAGATGTCTGGTAGTTCAGACGTCGTTGGCAATAATAGCTCAGTCGGTAGCATGCTTAACGCTGGATATTGTAATACCGGTTCAAATCTTTCTTCTTGGTTTTTGTATTTGTATTTCCTTTTTTTATTTTTATCCAGAGAAGGATATTGCTTATATAGTTACTTAATTGACTTTCTGATATTATGTTTAAGCATAATTATTTATTTTGAATTAAATTAATTACGTTATTTGTTTACACAGATACAAATTATTTTTAAAATACTGTACATTTAGTCTGTTCATACCAACTGCTCATGCGCGTGCCCGTGATACCAGTCTGTTTCACTGTAGCTTTGAATCTTGTAGGAGGAACATTGTTTACATTGACGTGAATGTTATGGCTAATGTTTATGCATTCAATGAATTAGTAGATATGCATTATGTTTATTGTGAGGCAAGAGGAAATGTGCATGCAGCTGCACAAATGCACAGAGAAAGATATCCTGACAGACAACATCCCTATCATTCAACTTTCCAAACCATCCACTGGCGTCTACGGGAAACTGGAACCCTGGTGATACATAAACCGGATTCCGCAAAGCGAACTCGTATTCCGGATTTAGAAGAAGAGGTGCTCGACAGGATTCGAGAGAATCCTTCTACCAATTTAAGAGCAATTGCATGTGCCATGGATACAAACCGCATCAGCGTGTGGCAAGTCTTGCAGGAAGAACTCCACCCCTTCCACTTTTTGAAGGTACAGTGCTTGACACTTCGGGCCTCGCGTGCAGTTTTGTAATTTGGTCCTGGTTAAACAGCCTGATTTCTTTTCAAAAGTTATTTTCACCGACGAGGCTTATTTTACAAGGGGTGGGGTTGTTCTAAACCAGAGGAACATGAACGTCCATTTCCCATTGTTGAGAGAGGCTATCAACGCAGGTTCGCCGTTAACATATGAGCTGGTATAATTTCCAATTACATAATTCATCCCTAATTTCAGCCCCCACGATTAAATGGTGATGTGTACAAACAGTTTTTTATATACGTGCTTCCTGAATTCCTGGAAGAAGTCCATCTTGATATCCGACGTCAGATGTGCATCCAGCATGAAGGAGCACCTTCTCACTTTGACAGGAATGGAAGGAACCATCTGGATAACATCTTCCCTGGACGTTGGATTGGTCGCGGCGGTCCTGTAGCGTGGCCTCCGCGTTCACCTGATCTCACTCCATATTTCTTCCTATGAGGACACCTTAAGAGCCTCGTATGTCAGACTCCAGTTGACTCAGATGAGGAGTTACTGGTGAGAATTTTGGCTGCCTGTGACGAAATCAGTAATGCTCCAGGAATTTTCGAAGGAGTGCGAGTATCATTTCTGCACGGATGCAATTCGTGTTTACTCCGTCAAAGGCAACATTTTGAACAGTAGCTACATATTATGTTTTTGAAGCAAACATGAATAAATATATTTTTTTTATTTGTATATAATAAATAAATCTACATATTTATAAGGGCCTCTGATAAGTATTCCTGAATTTCAGAGGGGGCACCTGCCCATGAATACAAACGTATTGCCCATCCAACCTCTTATTAAATGAGGCGGCAGGTTTGTAGGTGTACAATGTCTAGTCGGTCGGAACATAAGACTAGGCGCTCCATAAAATGTTCGTGCCGCTTGGCTAAGAACCTCGGATCCTTTATGGTCCGGAATATAAGTGTCAAACGCTAGCGTGTATTACCTAACTCGTCAGGCGACGTACTGGAAACAAAATGTTAGGAGTTGACTTCCCAAAGGACTGGTATCGCCTTTAAGGTCGTACATAATTCAGAAACTCCTGTAAACAAGTTATAAAACAGAAAATTGAGATTTACGTGGTAGGTCACTCCTGTGTAGGTATTCGCATGAAGCCTCTCACTTGGTGAACAGTTTGACATGACACAATTTAATTTGGAAATTAATTGAACTAGGGAAAACACTCTTTGTTCATTACCGCCTTATTCCTGCGGCCACATCTCTGACATCATTGTGTGGCGGGTTATCTACTCATGTAGCCAGGCGAACCAAAAATTATATCTAGCCATTTTTATCGTATTTTTTACTTACATACGCATTGATATATAAGAACATAATGTACAAAAATTTTCCTTCATTAATTTCATGATTTTTATTGTGTACATTCTTTATTAAGGTCTCAAATGTTTCATGGGACGAGAAAAAAAAACTTAATTAGGCTAGAAAAAAAACTTGAACGTTTTGGTTTGACAATGTAGTATCATAATGTAGAATGTTTGGTTTGTGCTCTATGTAACTTATTTTTTATTAATTTTTAGGAAACAATATAGAATCTAGTACAATGCAATACGTTTCGTGGCCGAAGTCTAAAACATGCTTCCTTGGTGGGACACATTACGGGCCGTACACTATTTTGAGTCCGCAGCGAAAAATTGTTGCTAGCTACGATAAGTAATGGCTCAAATTGAGAAAACACATATAAGAATACACTGTATACATGTCACTCCTGGATGATGATACATGTGAAGTAAGGGTTGTATCGTCATAAAGTCCTATGTACCATTGTACTTTTCGTGCTTCGGGTTCCGCTCTTGACGATGGTGTTATTATGGTCTATTTTCAGTTTTACGCATCGCTTCAGCAGACCACGTTGGAAAGTGTTATGTGCTTGTAATGTGTAAAAAAAAGTGTAGATGAGTGTATGTTTGATATAAATGTAAACCCTTCGTACGACCTAGAAGGTCCTTGCCATTGTAATCTACTGCTGGCTCACATCACAGACAGTGTAGGAGTGACATGTGACCAATATATCGGGTCCCCCAGCAATTGTAGCTGGGTTTATCAATCTGAAACCACTTTTTAGCGTAGTTGTTTGATGCTTGGAGGGATCGGTCCCATACTGGCCGAAATTCCCCTTTGGATCTGTACCAAAGACATTATGACTTAAACTCTCGACTAGACATGGGACTACGTAGAAGAGGGATTACATATTTAGTAAAACAGCTGACCATGGTACATTTATTTAACAGATGCCAGAAAAATACATATTTTTGGATACGATGCATTGTTTCATGTTTTTTTTATATATATATATATATATATATATATATATATATATATTACCACAAAACATACACCCATGTAGTTGTGTATACGTACTGTTTATTCTCTTCAAGACTGCGGTGTTGTAAAATTGTCTAGAATGCAAGATATGAGATGGCTCAAGGACTTTAGTGGATCGGATACAGGCTATGGACGTAGCCTTCGAGCAGCATGGAAAATGGTGGCTGGAGGAAAAACTGGATAATTTGGAAAATTAGTGAAGAAGAAACACGAACATTATAGACAGATGCTCTGTCATTTTTGTTCTAACTCCATGCAGTTATGTGTAATACACAAAACAAAACTTGAAGAAATATACAACACAGAATAAGTACGACATAACATTTCAACCTAAACTGAAACAACTAAATGAAAAAGATAAACACCGAAAAAAAAACATATTGGAATTTTATTTATCAATTCTTCGACTATTATATTCATACCTAGGTATTGATTATTGATTAATCGAATTTACAACCCATGTCAGTTTCAACGAATCACGGCCGACTATCACAGAACTCACCAGTGCCACCAGATTTATCTTTAGGACATATCTGGTAATTTCTCCTTGACATGGCGGAATTGTAACCCACTTAAAGTTGGCAAGCCTGGAAGGCGGAGTAACGTTACCACAATGATATGATAGGTGATGAATGATAAAGCGCCAGGGGAGTTTTAAACCATGGGAGGCTACAGGAATAATTCCCTTTAAGAAAAAAAAAATGCTGTCGTCTGACCGGGTATCGAACCGGGACCCCATGAACCATAACTATGAGCAATATAATACGCTCATGAGGCTGGCCTATTGCTGAAATATTGTCTAAATGAAGTCATATCTGATACGTAATTGTTCGAAAATTATCGAACTTGCAAACGTTTCTGAATTGTACTCTACAAAACACAGAAGGCCGTTCTAACAAAATATTACAATAAATTAATAATATTATATAAAATATGTAACTTATTTATATTTTATCAATATTATTTATTAGAAATTAAAGATTTAATTGGCCCACATGGAGAAAATGAAGTAAATGATAAAGGGATAATTTTAAGAGATTTTTGTATGTATAACCAGCTACGAATTACAAATACATTTTTCAAACATAAAGAAATACATAAGTTTACTTGGATGAGTCGGGGATCCAGATCTATAATAGATTACATAATAGCACACAGAAAATTTTGGACACAAATAATGGATACGAGAGTCTATAGGGGGACAGAAATAGATTCTGATCACTTTTTAGTGGTTGGAAAAATTAGAACGAACAAACCTTATTTTAGAAGGAAAGTAGAAAAGAAATCAGAAAACGAAAAAATAAAAGTACAGCTGTTAGAACAAGATAGTATAAGACAGTTATATGAAAATCGAATAAAACAAAACTTGAAACCAAGAGTTGGAGATGTAGAAATAGATTGGATAAAATTAAAGAATCAATAAAAAAAGCAGCAAATGAATGTTTGGGAACCTCCAAAAATAGACCAAAAAATCGATTGAAAGTTTGGAATGAAGAAATAAAAAGAAGCAATCAGTAATAAGAAGATAGCTTATTTAAAATGGCTTAATTCTGGTACTATTAATGATAGAATAGATTACAAACACAAAAGAGCAATAGTCAGAAAATTATCTAGAAAATTAAAAAATGAAGGATGGGAAAGTTTTATAAAAAATATAGAAAGAGATGTCACAGGAGCAAAAAGATATGGTTTCAAAGTATTCCAGCGATTAAAAGAAGATTGTACGGATAAATTGGCTATAAATGGAATGACAGCAGAACAATGGACACAGCATTTCAGACAGTTATTATATGCAGAGGAAGAAGAAACAAAATACACCTCCCTGTCCCACAGAAGAATATAATGCTATAACATTGGATGAAGTGATAGAAACTATCAAGAAAATGAAAAATAGAAAAGCTAGTGGAGTAGATGGTATACCAATGGAGCTTTGGAAATATGGTGGGAAACCACTCTATATTAGATTGGTACAAATTTTTAATGATATATGGGCACATGGAATAATACCTCAGGACTGGAAAACATCATTAGTAATACCCATCCATAAGAAAGGAGAAAAAAGTAACTGTTCAAATTATAGAGGTATATCATTGTTGACAACAGCATCTAAAATATATACATCCATTTTAAAACGAAAACTCCAGAAAATTACAGAAGATAAAATTGGAGAGGAACAATGTGGATTCCGAAAAGGCCGATCGTGTATCGACGCTATATTTGTTATAAAACAACTAATTGAGAAGTGGAAAGATTTAATATCCCCCTATATATATTATTTTTAGATTTTGAAAAGGCCTATGATAGAGTCAAACGGGACATAATGTGGAAAATATTGGAAAGCTACCAAGTCCCCAATAATCTAATAAATGCTATAAAAAGTTTATATGAAACCACATTTATAAAAGTAAAGTTAGATCATGGGAAAATAACAGATAAATTTGAAATTAACCAAGGTTTAAGACAGGGATGTGGACTATCTCCATTACTGTTTATTCTATATCTAAATAAAATTGTCCAGGAGTGGAAAAAACTAAACCCCCCAGGAGTAAAAATATGTAGAGGAAATCAAATACAAACAATAATCTTCGCAGATGATCAAGTACTTCTAGCGGAGAATGAAGATGATTTGCAGAGATCAGTGTTTAAATTGCAGAATACCCTGGAAAAATACAACATGAAAATATCTGAAAATAAAACCAAATCCATGGCAATCACTGGAAAGGGACTTTCGAGAGTAAAAATAATAATAAATAATAAACCAATAGAAACAAGTAACACACTTTAATTATTTAGGTAATAATATATCACAGTTTCATAATCAAAAAGATGTGGAAACAAATTTAGAAAAATATAACAGATTAAATGGTATAATTAGGAGAAATTTTGGAAAACAAATGAGGAAAGAAATCCAATTGAGATTTCATAATGCCATAGCCAAACCTGCTCTACTATACGGAAGTGAATGCTGGACACTTCGAGCAAAAGATAAATCCCGCATTAATAGTTCACAAATGAGATTCCTCCGATCACTAACTGGAGTAACATTAAGGGATAGAATGAAAAGTGATGAGATAAGGATGCAGTGGAATAGTAGGGAAATGGTTGAACATATACAAAATTATCAGATTAAATGGTTCCAACACGTCCAGAGAATGTCAAATTCCCGTTTACCAAAGATGATTTACCACCTCAACCCTAAAGGCAAAAGAGACCTCGGAAGACCCTTCAACCGATGGAAGGATCAGTTTTTGTAGTCGCAGAACGGGCATCATCACCCAATACTGCATTCGGAAGAAGAAGAAGAAGAAGAAGAAATTGCTTTCACTAAATAAGCTTTTAATTTAATTTACTGAAATGCAGCGCGAGTTTTCAACTCTTTGGATTGTCGACAAGATGAAAATTCTTGCACTTGATACTTGATTAATTCGCATTAAATAAATATTTGTAGTTTAATCCTCTTTAGAGTGTTGAAATTTGTAAACCTTTTAAATTAATTTCCCTTTTTGTATGCGAAATGAAGTTTTTATATTTAATATTAGCCACCCTTCAGCTGTGGCTGACATAAAAAAGTAATACTGCTGCGAGATTAGACAAGTGTTGATGCTCATTAACAGTTGAGTCACGCTTGTGGAGCGCCTTGCGAATGTTAACACCGCCCTTTCAGACACGATTTCTTAAACACGTGACATTTTTAAAACTTCGTTTAATTTACAGTAAAAATGTATTTTATTTGCAGTCCCTCTTATATGTAATTATATTGTGTTTAGAATATTTGATTATATTCAATAGCTTGTGTTCGTTTGCCATGTGTTTTCTCCAGTATTTCGCTAATCTTTAATTTTAATTAATTATAAAAATTACCTCATCTCATCCCTCGACCTGGAATTACGCCGTACACGTGTAGAGGGTTTACTATTGTACTCTATTGTCGTCTCAGGTGCATTGGACCCTAGGTCGAGACATCTAGTGGGATTTTTGTCGAAAGTTTTCATCTGTAAAACAAGTGCAGAGCCTCTAAACACCATCGGTCTTACTAATAAAAATATCTTATATTGGCTTTCAGCAGTTGTTTAGTTATTCAATATATAAGCCTTATGTAGATCATGTATAATTTCCTTACTAATAAACGTTGTGCAGGAGCTATATAACAATACAACAGTTACACACAATACGTCGCATATTCGTCATCATTATGACGTCAGAACATATTACGCGCAGTTTGTAACAAAAAGAAAACGACATCAACTAGTGATTAATTGTGTAAGAAATGAGTATGGATAAGAATAGAGAGAGGTTCCCTAATTGGGGAGGTACGGAAAAAATAAGTGTGTTTTAGTTTATATACATTTTCCTTCAAGCTACGTCAAATATATCGTTGAATTAGTTTCACAGATAATGTGCTGCCATCTAACGTCAAGGATTTCGAACAATTCTTGGAAGCTAATAAGTTTTTCCCATTACTTATGAATTATATGCAGTATTTTAAGATGCGTTAGAAAACGTTCAAAATAATAGGAAATGTTACCGACAACAGAATAACGCTTTAAGCGAAAAAAAAAATTGGGGTCCGATCGGGAATCGAACCTACGACCTCACGAACCGTAGTCAGAAGCTCTAACCACAAGACTATCAAGTTAATATACAATGTGTTTTGCCATAATAGTGCCTCTATAATTAAATACATTTTTATATCGGTATGTGTATTACGTATTAATGATGCAAGAACGTCTTGTTAAAATAATATTATCAAGCATTTAAACTACATTCAGGTTAATCTTGTCTACAGCAACTATTGTAGAACATATTATTTTGTGAATCAACGTTCAACTTTAAAATATTATTAGGCCTAATCGAGAATGACTGTAACAAAAGGCATTTTATGATGTCTTTATTTTCCTACCAGAGCTTTATAAATATTATTTATGTCCTGTGCATCCATCAAACAGTCGTTAAAATTTTGCATTTTGCGTTAAATTTAAGGAAATATTCAGCAATATCATAAGAAAACAATCAGTTGATATGAAAGTCCGACATTTTTTCTAGTTATACAATCCTTAAACAAGGCCGGAGGCATGTATAATGATTCACATGTAAACTTGTACATCTCTTATACACTGAGCAGCTAATACAGTGTTTATTAGTAAGAATTTTCAACTGTAATGTGTATAAACCTTGTATAAAAGTTATATATCGTTTATTAGTAAGAGGGAATATGTTCACCATCTCTTTTATTCGCATTGTTCAATATGAGCGAATGGTTAGTTTTGTCTTAAATGTTCGTGTTGTTTCGGAGACAACCCTGGTATTGAGGGAGATCTTCCCATCTCCTTTTGTGGTAAAAATAGCATTTATGTGATTAATAGTTAAAACATTGTCTCCTAACAGGTCGTGACTCTGTGTGCACGGGAAATGGCGGGGTTAATTAAGTTAGAGAGAGATATACTGCTCTTCAAATAGTGTGTCAGTACTTTTAAAATTCATTACGAAACACCGTTGAGGTCACTACGTAAAAATTAAAAAAATATATAAAATAGGTACCTGATATCTCAGTCGTTCTCAACTTTAAAATGATGAAAAATATCAAGAAGGCCTTTTGGCACTATCTGTTGTTTGTTAATATGTTGCAAATATTTAATACTATATGTTCTATTATATAGTAATTTATAACAGTTTATAATTAGTATAGTGTATATCTATATTTGTCAAATATTTATTTGTATTTGTGCTGGTTGAGTGGAAGAGAGGACCTTATGGCCTTAACTCTGCCAGAATAAATAAATTATTATTATTATTATTATTATTCTGCCCGAGGGCAGGCCTTTCACTGCAATCATAGCATTTCCATGCTATACTTTGCAGCTTTATTAACGAATTATAGATGTGGTAGCTTTCCGTTGCTTTCCACACCGTGCCGATGAGGGATGATGATGGAAATGGTAAGGATGATGATGATGTCCGGGGACCGTTGTGCTCTAAGCTTCCTGACATTTGTCTGAAGGTGAGGAAAAATCCCCCAAGCCTGTCCCGATCGGGAATCGAACCAGGGCCCGCTGCTTGACAAGGCACCACGCTACCTCGAGACCACAGCGGTGGACCACTTAATACTATCAACTACGTGTTATGTAATACATAAAATAACAACTTGAAAATCAATGTCCTCGAAGAAATCGAGATATTGAAGAAGCCAAGAACACACACTTTTTTTTTTCCTCTTCGCGTTTACACTGTTTACTTTTCTGTTTTACCATTTTGTTAACTTTCTGTTATTCTAACATATAGACACAAGGACAAGACACACGCCCAGACCCAAGGTGGAGATTAAAAATTCCCTACCCCGCCGGAATCGAACCCGGGTCGCCGGCGTGGAAGGTAGGGACTCTACCGACTACGCCACGGCGATGGACTGTTAACGAGAACACAGCCAATGACCTGAACCCTCTTTACAAAATTTTAACAAACAGTTAGTACTAATATACAAGCAGAAGATGGAACGTTTGTTCCGAAAGGCCTTCTTGGTATTTTACACCATTATGAAGTTTAGGACGACTGAGATCTCAGGTACCTATATATATATATATATATATATATATATATAATTTTTGCTCTTTAAATATTGGAACTTGATGTTTAAATAATATTCATGAATGTTCTGGCGGAATCATGGTCCTAGGTTCCACTCAACCTCTGACGGAAATGAGTTCTAGACCCATGTTCTGCAAGTAAAAGCGGTCGTTACGCAGTTCTAACATATCGTGCCGATTGTCTGCACGAGTAGGAGTCTTAATTTTCTATTTCTCCTAAGCCTTGAGTTGGATCTCTGCACTTACGTTAAAACATCTTTTTAAATCTTGGATATTGTTTACCACAACTTACTTTTATCAAGAACTCTCCCAAAAGAACTTCATTCATAGAGTCTATTTCCTCGTTGTGCTGCAATACATTAGTTATTTTATTTGAATCAGTCATTTCGAAAAGGGATCATCTACAGCTGATCAAATTTTACAGGAGAGGAAGAAAAACTGATTCAACTTGTTCAGGATAAAGATTGAATCTGAAATTGCTACTGAATAAAGTCAGAAAGTGGTAAAGGAATAGTGTAGTTGATCCATTCTCACACGGAAACGATGGAGGTAGATATTTAAACATGGAATAATGAAAGAAGTGAATTTTAGAAAAATTGGAGATGGAACCCTTTTCGAAATGACTGATTCATTTAATATCGGCCTTTAACAACTTTACACAATTATTTTTGCAATTCATATTTTGGCCTTGAAGGACCGAAAAGCTTGTTCACAGTTCTGTTATTTTTTTTCTTTTTCTTTTTTTTTACTTTCTGGAAATTAACTACACAGTCCCTTAGCTTTACTTTCTTCCGAATGAAGTAAACATCAGTATATTTACGCTCTGAAATGTATTTAACAAAACCGGGTTTGTGTCAGTCAGTTGACAACTCATGCCATTAGCTCCGCGTATACGTCATGTGGTCCACATTCTTGGGTTCACATCTCATAGCAATCTATACATTTACTCTTCTATCGCAGTTTAACCTCTCACCTTTTAGGCACATTTATATGTTCCACGGGTATGGCCTGTCGGGAGAGGGATTTTTAATTTTGGATCTCTCACACATTTTTTTGACCGTGAAAGTATATGGAGAGCCTCCCAGAATAAGTGATCGGCGGATCCAGATCCTCCTTCGAGACAAAACAAACATTTAAGATAAAATACGCCATTCACTCACAAATTCATACTAAACATGACTAATGATTATTATGATGATCAGATTGTATTTGGGTACCATTTGCTCCTTAAAGATTCTTGACATTTGTCTTACAAGTGAAGAAAACCCCCGAAAGAAAACATCACCCAGGAAACTTGCCCCGTGCGAGGCAGCGATGAGACTACAGCGGTGAACTATATTTTTTTCATGGAGTAAAAATTCTTCGAAGGGGAAGTAAAATTGAAAATGTACGGTTCGCACAAGAAAGTTAAGACGTCTCACTTCCCTTTCACGCTTAGCGACGCTAATATCAAGTATTTATTTCAAGTTTAGAATTGTTTTACGTGTCATTAATCTATGACGCCTTTACTCACTTCCATATTGTGGATTTATATAGGCCCTATATTAAGCGCTATCAAAGTTGATGTCTCTCTGTCTATACCGTACATCCCTCCTTGGGGGAGTTAATTATCCAAGCTAATTTAGTTACGCTTTTTTGCTTACATATGTCAGAAAGTGTCAAGTGGTTAGCCCATCGCCTCAAATAGTAATCACTTATAAAATATTAAATAATAAAATATGTCCCTCAGATCTGAATCGGCCACGGTGGTCTAGGGTTTAAGTCCCTTGTCTCTGATCCCGGGGGTTGACGGTTCAAAACAGGCCGGGAGAGTTTGACTTTTTAGGACGAAATAATGTAAAAGACCAGTCCTCCGGCGGGGACTTTAAGTTGTGGGTCCTCCGGAGTCTGAAGATTTTCGGCTCGTAAAAAAAACTCAAGTCTAAAATGGAGTCTCTGAACAAAATTTAATTGGCATTTCCAATCCTAGCAATACCCAGTTGCCTATTAGTTGTCTCTTTGAGGAGATGTGCTAACCACATGTCACTCGGTTGACATATGTAGGAAAATAAGCATAACTAAAGTTATCTTCTTTAAGAAACTCCCGCTAGAGAGTGTCCTTGAAAAAAGTAAAGTGATCGCACGACAGGTCTCGAGAGGCTCTTGGGGTAGTGGGAGGTTAAGGCTTCCACTTTTTCTGGACAATCGGCACTTGATGTCAGCCGGGTTGTCAGCCCTGCGTGACGGCCGCCTTTACCCCCAGAACAAGTGTCTGGTACTCATTTCCGTGAGAGGCTGAGTCGACCCCAGGGTCATGGTGCCGCCAGAGGGTTTGGGTCAGTTTAAAAATCCTGACCCCATCGGGACTCGAACCCTCGACCTTCCGGCTTGTAGCGCTGTGCCTTTACCACTATGCTACGGCGTGCCCCGAGTGTCCTTGTCCATGTGTGAATGAACGGGTAGAGACTAGACTGGATCTGAGATCTCAGTCGTATCGTGAATGAAATAAAATTTCAGTTAAAATACTTTGAAGGCCTTTTTGGAACATGTACCATCATTACTTGAGTGGGAGAGGCCGATTAAATTGGCTCAGAGGCTCTAATTTAGACATGAGTTCGAAAATCTTGAGACTTGTGACCCACGGCTTAAAGTCTCACCCGGAAAATTTGTCCGTTGGATTTTTCCATCCTGAAATATCTGTTGATCCCGGCCGAATTTGAACCGCTGATCCTCGAGCTCAGGGACATAACTTATTGAATCGCAGTGTTGTTTAAACAGCAGACTATTGATGACATGTTTAACTAAACAAATGTGGATAACCAATGTGAATAATGAATGTGTGTGGTTTACAAACAGACGTGATGAATGTTTGGTCACATTCAGACGATTGTGTTAGAATATTTTGCCTGCTCTATCGAACCTAGTTGCGGCAAATTCGTGCAGGCTGGGTTCGATGCTAGTAAGGCGAACTCTAGACTCGCACTCTCTCTAACCCGGGCCGCTCTGCAGAACAAAACATAATTTAATTCTCTTGGGTGACGTCATTTACATCTCCATTGCACCAATGAATTAGGGTTAACTGTTTCTTCCAGAACGTTCAATGTTACTTTTTTTTATTACTTTTCCAGTTGAATATCCGAGAGGGACGACAGTACAAATAGTTTCAAATTTTGTATTGGAGAAAATACTATTAGCAATGCGAGGATAATATTTTAATTAATCCTAGGGAACTATATATTGGGGATATGAACTGACATAGTTGGCTGAGAAAAAACCAATGGAAGGTCTTTGTGAATGCGGAATTGAATCTTCGAACCCCATGAGCCTTTGACTCGGTTATGTTGTATTGACAAAGAATAACAAATTGCAGTACATAAGGATAATGAAACGTTTTTATACAGCACTAGCGTACCCGGCAGACGTTGTCCTGCCCGAACGTTCAATTCTCATGTCATGGGCGGACGATAAAAATATGTTACTTTTTTACCATAAAATTCAGCAATTAGGACATAATTATATATTATTAAATAAGTTCGCAAGAAAACCTCTTACAGCCTTCTGTTGTGGCTCAAGAAGTGTGAATGATGTCACATAACGATAATGCAGATCACTATGCATCTGACATAAAAAAATCCTATAACCCGATCGCCGCGCCACCTACCAAGTCCAATTGTGAATCTAAACCATCCAGGGACCCACTCAAACACACAGAAAAAAAATCATCCAAATCGGTCCAGTCGATATACAGGAGTTTTTAATTTCGAATTTCAAGTAAACCTCCACTTCTAAATTGTACCCTCTTTTGCAGATAAGTTAAGAACCGTCATATAACAATTATATTAGAGTGAAAAAAAAAATTGATGAGAGTGAGTCAAAACAGTTTTTTTTTCAGCTAGATTTCACTTCTGACCCACTGTGCACCGGCCCCATACTGGCCAAAATTCCACGAGAAAAATTTCTTCCCCCGTAGAGATTCGAATCAGCGTAAGTCCCGCAGTTCTGCGCTAAGACTTTTTGCCTTAACCACTCGGCTACGGCGTGAGGCTCTTGGTATCAATGAAAGACAAAAATGGTTATTGTGAGTTATCCGTAAAGGTACGTATACACTTGCGCGCCGCGCAGCGCACCACGATTCACTCATTGTCGGTTTTTTCCACGAACACTTTGATGGTTCGCTGTTTAGATTTGGACGGGTACTTGAGAGGTTTGTTGTTTTCGGCGCGCACCTTATTATTATTTGAGGGTAGAGTGGTCAGACGGAAACATGTTAAAACTTATTATACCTTTTTTAAAATTATTTTTCACTGAGAGTAATTAATATTATAATTACAAAGAAATAAACGTCATCTCAGTCAAAACATAGATATATTGTGTCGACGTTTCTATCTCCTTATGTGAGATCATTTTCAAGACATGTAAATTTATAAACAACCATGTCTTGAAAATGATCTCACATAAGGAGATTGAAACGTCGACACAATAAATTTGTTTTGATTGATATAATGTTTATTTCTTTGTAATTATAATGTTAAAAGTTATTGATCTTTATAGAAACAAACAATTATTGTGGGATCCTCAACATAAGGATCATTTAAAAAAAAATAATTGAAAGGAGATGCCTGGAGGGAAATAGGAGATAAAATGGATATATCTCCGGATACATGCAGGAAGAAGATAATTACTTTACTTTCTTCCTACCGGCGAGAGAAAAGTAAAATATTGTTATATTGTTGACACATAACTTAGTATTGTTGGTTTAGCGCTACAATAAATAGTGAAGATCGTCAGGTCAATTTGCACGTTGATGTCTATCGATATTTTTTAATCTAAGGAATAATAAAAAAAATGATTTCACAATATTGTTACAGCATGCCTGTTTTTTTTTTCAACGTTATGTGTTTTTTTCGTGTGTACTAAACGCGTTCATTTCATAATGTTATGTATGAAGTATCACAAAACAATAGAATATATAAACACATACCAGTATTAAGCGTATTGTGTAAGATGACCAGACGTTCCGATTTTGGCTGGACAGTCCCGATTTTTAACAATTTGTCCCGCGTCCCGCGGCATTTTAAAAAAGTCCCGATTTTTGGGAAAGAATGCACGACAAGCTAGGGAACGGCGGGAGAACGGAAAGGGAATATACGGTTTTCGGCGCCCATGTAGCTATTTCCCCAGGATATGAGTTATTTTTGTTAATTTTATAATGTTAAACTTTAATATTAACAAATCATTGTTGAGAACTGCTTATCAAAGTTTACATTGTTGATTCGACCACCATTGTTTGATAAATAAAGTGTGGACATAAAAAAAAATCGCAATTGAGTGTTAAGACTTTGAAAGTCATTTTATGTGTGAATATAATTTAACAAATACTTGTGAAAAAAAATCACGACCATTTAAACAACGACAGCAATCTACTTAAAAAATTCACTCAAATGAGAAATATGTCAAAGAATAAAATAATACTGGTACTATACATAATTTTGTAATGTATTACATTTGTAAATTGTACTTATGTTGATATTAAAATTAATATATTATAATACTATTTTTGCGTTCTATAAATTGTTTTCTTGCTCCATAAAGTATCTTTACATTTTATAATTTATAGAATCAAATAAGACCAACATTTTTTTTTCATATTTCATAATATTTTGTCGAAATGTTCATATATTAGTAAAAATTTAATATTCCTTCATATTTTTCAATTTTTAAAAAGTAAAATTTCAATAATTGGTTAAAAACATTTTTGAAGTGGTTGTAGTTTTGAAATTATTTGACAATGTAATATGGTATACAGGTAAAAATTCCTCAGTATCCCATCCAGAAGAAAATAAATAATTTTGATGAAAGAAAATAATTGAATAAGGAGACATGGAATGACCAAGTGTAGGCCTTTGTCTCTGCAAAATGTCTACTGAAGGTTTGTGGGTTTCCTATGGATTGCAGGAGGTTCGTTGAAATTAATAATTTCAACGATCATAACACGAACGGCGCGCGCGCCGCGCGTGTTCGTAGCGCGCATATGTGCACGTACCGTAAGAGATAGGGACTCTTGGTATCAATGAAAGACAAAAATGCTTTTTGTGAGTTATCCGTAAGATATAAACATATGCTGTCGCAGACGTTTTTGTAGAGCTTTTGAGATATTCAATTTTGTGTATTCTTTAAGGTTTAGGCAGCGTAAGCCATTTAAGCGTCCAAAGAGCTATTTTTTCAAATTTTCCACTACAAAGGGCAATTTTTAAGGGTGTAGGAGTTGAGTATCATAACTCTCTTATAGCCTATGTTCATCCCGGGAATCTCCTGAACATTTTGCAAGAAACCCCATCACAATCGGATCAACGGTATGGCCGCGCATAAAGTACGAACAAACAACATTAATTTTTATATATAAGATTGATTCAGCACCGAAGCAGTTGGCTAAAGCGGCAGCGGAAGGTTCCAGGTTCAAACCGTACTCCCAATCAAGCTCAGCTTTTCTCTCTCTCTCTCTCTTTCTTTCTCTCTCTTTCTCTTTCTTTCTCTTTCTTTCTCTCTCTTTCTCTCTCTCTTTCTCTTTCTTTCTCTCTTTCTCTTTTTTTCTCTTTCTCTCTTTTTCTCTTTCTCTCCTTTTCTCTCTTTCTCTTTCTCTTTTTTTCTCTTTCTCTTTTTCTCTCTTTCTCTTTCTCTCTCTTTCTCTTTCTCTCTCTCTCATCATAGTAGGCCTATCATTAAAAATAAACAGACATGAAACGACCGTGTATGTTAGAGCGTCTACAAGTAAAAATGAAAAATATTGATTAAGGAAAGGATCTTTAACTTTGTTGTAAAATTTGGTATCATTACAGAGCCCTAAATTGCAGGACCTTTCTTTATCATATAATTATACATCTCACATACATCTCGTATAAAGTATCTACTTACATTAATTATTACAAAACTATTGGATATAGCTGTGCTGGCTGTAGCATTATTACCGCATATACTAATTAATTATTGCACTGTTAGCCAATAGCATAAAATCCATATATATATATATATATATATATATATATTATGTATTGAATTAACAATCAGAATGTATTTATATTCTATTATGAAGGGAAATTGCGTACTGGACACTCTAATATATAATAATAATTACATGTGGATATTCAAGTTGAAACAGGCCGGGGCGTTGAGTTTGGATAATATTACTCACCATCCCGCAGTCTAATACAGGGGCGTCGAGTCAAGATAAGATTACTCTCCATCCCCTAGTTGAATACAGTAAGATAACATGGCTGGAAAATTCCAGTCTTCATACGTAACTTTAGAAGAGATATGTCCTTATTTGGAAATGAGGGTGATACATTCCAACTCAGCGTCCATGCCACGCCCGCTTATCAGAGGGTTTATAACGGCTGATGCCCTTGGCATCAGGGCTTATTCTTCATGGTTCCGACCTCGTCTCTATGACAGTTAGAGACACAATATTGTAACTTTTTAATCATCGTCTTTAATAAATATATTAAATCAAGTTCTGCATTCACTGGAGTTCTTGGACTCACAACGAATCCTACCTTCAAATTGTCTGATCTACCCGAGGGCCAGGTCACGACATAGCATTACCATGTTCAACAGTGTTCTAAATTAATTAATATATAATTAAGTAAAAGTGTAATTAAACCTCCTCAATTCGTGTCCGACCCAGGGCCGGGTCGAGGGATCAAATGCGATGAAACCACTACATTGGAGGTCTATGAATAACACGGGTGCCGGCCAACCATGCATGATGCACCATCACGGGGACAGATGAAATGAAATGTAACGAAATGGATGAGTTGAGTGATTTGTGGCAGGAGAAAACGAGACAAATCCCTAGAAAAACCTGCCACCACGAACCAACATGGACACGTCTAACTGCTTGCCGCATGGAGCCGTTAAAAATGTAAATGTTGTAAAAAACACTTATCACCGTTGAGTTTATGTGAATAAATATATGTTTTACCGTAAATAATTAATTCAGTCTTCCTCAGATCCAACGCATTTTAATTCCTAGGAGGACTGGGTCGTATCCATCTTTACCATTTTTTTCTGTAATTAATCTATATAAGGGTTATGATCAGTTAGTAACTTATATTTTCATTTCTTGTTTATATTTTGCGATGCTTTTGACGTCAGCGGTCTTCCAGCTTCCGGATTATTTTCTTATGTTTCCAGCTTACATTAAAATCTGCATTTCTTCTAGAGTAATTGCTTTGTTTCCTTTATATAAAATCGATGAATGTATATATATAGTCCACCGCTGTGGTCTCGAGGTAGCGTGCTGCCTTGTCACTCAGCGGGCCCGGGTTTGATCACCGGTCGGGGCAGTTTTTCTGGGTGAGGTTTTTATCGGGGTTTTTCCTCACCTGTAAGACAAATGATAGGAAAACTTTAAGGCCCAAACGGTCCCCGAAATCATATGGCCATCATCACCATCCTTATCATCATCCTTCACCGGTGTGGAAAGCAACGGGAAGCTACCACACCTACAATTCCCTAGTAAAGCTGCAAGCATAGTATGAGAATGCTATAATTGCAGTGAAGGACCTGCCTTCGGGCAGAATTACTATGGATATATATATATATGTGTGTGTGTGTGTGGATGTGTGTTTGTGTGTGCGTGTGTGTGTGTGTGTGTGTGTGTGAAAAATAAAGGGGGGATATAAATTATCATGCAATAGCTGCTAATACTCTATATTGAAGACCTGCAGAGATTTTAAACATCACCATCATGAAACAAATCCATTTTAGGCCTTGTGGCCTGTGACTGTAAACCTAACGATGATGGTCTTGATCCGATGTTTTGTTCTTTCTTGGTCCCTATGTCCAGTTGGACTATATCGGAACGCCAATTTTGGAAGTATATTTCTTTCCATTCTTCTCAGATGATTTTTCTGTTCTTGTTGGTATATTTCTATATCCACATTTAAACGTGGTAATCCCAAGTTTTTCTCTGATAATAGTGTTCAAGCTAGTACCGTAACTCCTAACAGTTACCGTAAGAAGCTAATTTGGCTTACTCTAAGTTTAAGAGAATTTATTTTATTTAAAATCCAAGTTTCACTTCCGTATTTTACAGCAGCTTTTGATGTTATATTACGTATTGTAATCTTAGTTTTGTATCTGTCCTCACCTGTTTACCAAGATATCTTCTTATTACCCCGTTCATTTTATTATATTTTTGTAATTTTGAATCAACGTCACTCTTTTATGTTCTGCACATACAGTTTCTAAGTATGAGAAATCAGACACTTGTTCTATAATTTTTCCATAAATTTCAATTTTCACCCGTTGTATGTTTTTTCCACACTTGCCATTGATTTAGATTTTGAAGTGGAAATTTTCATATTATATTTGCTGGCAATTTTGAATAATATTGATACGCTTCTATTTATATAAACTGTCTTCGTAATCTGGTAATATTCGATCATTAGCAAATAATATTGTTTGAACTATTTTATTTTTAGTTGTCGCAATTCTTATTTATTGTCTGTTTGCATTCTTGAACTATAATATATATATATATATATATATATATATATATATATATATATATATTGTCCACCGTTGTGGTCTCGAGGTAGCGTGCTGCCTTGTCACGCAGCGGGCCCGGATTATTTTCCCGGTCGAGACAGACTGTGGGTGAGGTTTGAGGTTTTCTCGGGGTTTTTCCTCACCTGTAAGACAAATATCAGGAAGCTTAGGGCCCAACGGTCTCCGAAAATCATCCGACCATCATCATCCATCACCGGTGTGGAAAGCAACGTGAAGCTATCACACCTATAATTCCTTAGTAAAGCTGCAAAGCATAGCATGAAAATGCTATGATTGCAGTGAAAGGCCTGCCCTCGGGCAGAATTACTATAGAATAGAGTATGTATATATATTGAATAAGAGTGGAAAAAGCCACATCCCTGTCGAACGCCTTTGCTTGTGTTTATAAGTTCTGTTATTTCTCTATCTTTTAACGTAATATATATAAAATAATTTTAAAATTTTCATATACGTAAAAATAAGTCAATCTACGCTAAAAACAGTAGGCCAAGAAATAAATATTAATAAATAATAATACAATAAATAATACACTATTCGAGAAGTCCCGGGTTCAAACCCCGGTACAACCAACCTGACTGAGGTTTCATTTTCTTGGTTTTCATCAATCATCAAGCCAAATACTGGGTTGGAATTTCATTACCAGGGCTCATCTCATAATAGAATTTAATATAAATTAAAATTCAAACGAACGAAATAAATATACACTATATGGACTACGATGTTAAATGCGTCTAAAAATAATAATGCACAATCAAAAGCTACAATAAATTAAATGTTTTGAAGGTTTTGAAATTTTAAAATAAGCTAGAAACTCTCTATACAGGTTAATTAATTATAACAGTACACAAGAAATTACTGAAAATGGATAAGACGAAATGTCTTCAAGGAAGTTGAAGAAGATTGAATTAAATATATTTGTATTTATTTAAGTGTATCATCATCATCATCATCATCATCAATAACAGGATTAAGCCCAATGGCCTGTTCCGATCTCATTATAGGTCGAATTGGTCCTTCCATCTCTTCAATGGTCTTCCCAAAAATGTTCACCCTTTTGGTTTATAATTATACATTCTTCTTGGTATGCGCTGTTCATTCATTCATAATATGTGCTGAAGGTAAGCATTTTGATAGTATTTCATTCTTTCACAGAGATTAAATATATTAAGTTCTGTTCTTATATCTTCGTTTTTCTTTTTATCGGTCCTTTGGTATCCTGCTATTGCTCTCAACATCTTCATTTCAGCAGCCTTTATTTGTTTACTATCTGCCTTTGTTAATATCCAGGTTTCACATTCATAGATAAGAGATGGAACTGCCAATACTTTGTAAAATTTTAAAATAGTTTCTTTTCTAGTTTTATTCAATAAAATACATTTAATTGTGCCACATAAATAATTTAATCATTGTTTATTTAAGTGTAAATACTATTACACGCAGATGGCCGAAGAAGATTCTAAATAAAATCCGACAGTAAGAAGAAAGGGAGGAAGACCAAAACTAACTAAGACACAAAGCGTTAGCAGAACAATAGATGAAAGACACTTGGTGGTGCGTGGAAAAATAGAGAAATGGTGATTTTCTAAATAATCTTGAAATGGGCACAGGAAGATGCCAGAGACTGGGGAAAATTAATAAATCATACAGAGTGGCATAATATATAATTGTTATGCTTATGAAATCGACACACATATTCTATGTTAATAATTTAAGACATGTTTATTATTCATCTCATAATTAAAGACATGTTTTTATTATTCATTTCATACAATGAACAAATCATATTTGAAGAGAAAAATTATACTCTCAGACTGGGGCTTGAACCTTCGACTTCCTAAGCCAATACTCTACAATAGCGTAATTAACAGAGTATATTAGAGAAAAATGTGCGTTTAGATTGGAACTTGCTCAGGTATCCCAGTCGATTGAGTTTCGGCCTAAAAAGGGCAAAGGTCTGAGCGTATAATTTTCCTCTTCAAATATAATTTGTCCATTATTGAGTTGTACGAAATGAATAATAAAAAAAAAACATCGAAAGAAACCGCACTGGCTTTATAATGTAATGTAAAATCCCCAAAATGTGTTCTTCTTAATAAAGAAGCCGCCATTTGCGAGATAGAAGCAAAGATTTCATAGCATTTGGTGCTGGGGAATTAATAGCGTATATAACAGAAAATGTTGCGTTTAAATTGGAACTTGCTCTGGTAGCTCAGTCGGTAGAGTATTGGCCTAGAAAGCCAAAGGTCCTGGGTTCAAGCACCAATCTAAGCGTATAATTTATTGTTCTCTTCAAATATGATTTATAAACATGTGTACTGATTTATAATCCCTGATGTTAGTTGGCAATGAGTTCCGAAGTCGAACAGCAGCTGTAGTAAAAGATTATGTGAAATTGAGAATGTAATAATAATGTAGAATAAGCGAGAAACGCAGTAACGTAAGTTTCAATTGGAGGTACGTTAATTCGAGGAGGGTCATATCTACTCTTCCTGGTAAACTGATTTCTTTATCTCGCCACTTAGCATATCTCACACGTGCCATCGGGTAGGGGAGAAGCAAAACGACTTTTGTGTGGTTATTCGACTGCTTCCGTGTAAGTGTGAGGGCCATTTCACTGTTCATAGCATTTTATGAGCCTCAAATCTCTTCCAGCCTCTTTTTAAATATTTATAAAAACGGAAATCTACAAAACTATGAGTTTTATTTGATCGCTACGTAGAATGTAGCGGATGAAAGGAGGGGATGTCCTTTTATTTAACATCAAAAACCAAGTGCGCTTTGCGTACTTACTTAGTTACTCACTGACACTATCAAACCCGTAGGTTCATGGCCGCGCGCACATAAGCTCTCCATACATCCATATCCTAAGCTAATGCTTTCCAATTATCCCTGTATAATCTACTTCCTTCAAATCAAAGTTGGTCTACCAACTGGGCGTTTTCCTTCTGGATTTCCTACAAGAAGCTTCCATGCACGTCTTTTTTTCCCCATTCGTGCCACATGTCCTGCTCATCGCAGTCTACGAGACTTAACTGTTCTCATTATATGTGGCTTCCTATAAAGACCATGTAGTTCACTGTTATGAAGTTTTCTCCGTTCACCTGTCTGTTCATCTCTCTTTGGTCCAAAAATGTTCCTAAGAACTTTATTCTCAAATACCCGTAGTCTCCTTTTCTCCCTTAAAGTAAGAGTCCATTATTCGCATCCATGTAATATAACTGGTAGAACAATACTTTTATATATTTTCAGTTTAACTTTTTTTTAAAGGAGTTGGGAAGTCAAGAGCCTCTATAATGCATTTCCAGAATTGAGCCTATGTTTAATTTCTTTATGCATCCCATTCCTATTTGTGATTATTGTTCTTAGGTATTTGAATTCAGCCACTCCCTCTAAATTTACCTCATTTGTCATTAGCTGTCCATTTTCATTATATGAATTTCTCAGTGCCATAGGTGCCTAACCCACAATTTAAAATAATGTTTTTCCCTGTAATTGCACTAGACATAATCATCTGTGTGAGAGCCACATCTGCCTATAATATTTTTGTGTTAATTTTAACTCATCCATAATGTTATAGGCAGATGTGGCTCTGACAGAGATTATTATTTCTAGTCCAATTACAGGGAAAGGCATATTTTTTTTTAAATTGTGGGTTAGGCACCTACGGCTCTGAGGCACTCATATAATGTATTTTTATGTGTGAACATATATTTAGTTTTATTGATATTTACTTCCAGTCCCAATTTCTTAGTGTCGTAAATATTTAATTATTTTGACTAAAAAGAGATTTGTTTTATACAGTATATAGTTTTGTTATATGAAAATTTGGTAATTATGAAGAAAAAGCAGTTTATGGACGATATAATAATAAAGGAACGAGAACTGGACTACCTTATTAGTGATACGACCGTGACTTTATTCATAATTGTCTTAATATCAGCATTCAAATGTTTTTTTTGAAGATGGCTAAGGAATATTGTCTGTTATTATGTTTAATTAAAAGTTAAGCTAATTGTGTAGGGAGATGTCCCGCTCCGTAGTCGAGTGGTTAAGACAAGATGCCTTGGTTCACAGCTACGAGACTTGCGCTGTTCGAGTCTCCGTGGGGAACACTTTTTTATTTATTTTTTTCTCATAGAATTTCGGCCAGTGTGCTATTATGCATTACAGGGACTCTTGTCTTCTCAACTTTTCTCAAAAAACGTTAAACTGAAAAAAATAAAATAAAACATATTATATGGATGCGAAACTTAGACTTACTTTAAGGGAAGAAAAAAAAACATTACGAGTATTTGAGAACAAAGTTCTTCGGAAAAATTTTGGACCAAAGAGAATTGAACAGACAGGCGAATGGAGAATACTACGTAACAGTAAGCTACAAATTATCCTTATAGGAATATAATAAGAATAGTTAAGTCTCGTAGACTGTGATGGGTAGGATATATGATACGAATAGGTTACGAAATAAGGACATCGATGCTTCTTGTAGAAAAACCAGAGGGCAAAAATGATTTGAGAGAAGTATGATTGGAAAACATTAGCTAGGTTAGGGACGTATGGAGAACTTAACTCCGCGCGGCCTTGAACCTACGTGTTTGATAGTGGCAGTGAGTTGCTTAGTTATGGGACCGGTTCCCACCCAGCATCTTGAGGAATTTGGGTAGCTACAATAAGTAGCGATTCCAGGTTGATAAAACTGACAAATGGCTGGGGGGACCCGACATGCTGACCACACATCACCCCTACATTGTCTGTACGTTCGTCTAGCTCTGTGATTAACACATGTGGATGTGAGGTGTCCCGCGCCGTAGCCGAGCGGTTAAGGTAGGAAGCCTTGGCGCAGAGCTACGGGACTTGCGCTGGTTCGAGTCTCCACGGGGGAAGAAATTTTCTCATGGTATTTCGGCCAGTATGAGACCGGTGCCCACCCAGCATCGTGAGGCAATTGGGTAGCTACAATAAGTAGCGGCTCCAGGTTGAGGAACCAGCTATAACGGCTGGGGGACTCGACATGCTAACCACATGTCACCCCTACACTGTCTGTTGATCATCTACCTCTGTGATTGACACATGTGGATGTGAAGGGCCAGCAGCCGGCTGGTAAAAGGTGTCCCGCGCCGTAGCCGAGCGGTTAAGGTAGGAAGCCTTGGCGCAGAGCTACGGGACTTGCGCTGGTTGGAGTCTCCATGGGGGAAGAAATTTTCTCATGGTATTTCGGCCAGTATGGGACCGGTGCCCACTCAGCATCGTGAGGCAATTGGGTAGCTACAATAAGTAGCGGCTCCAGGTTGAGGAACCAGCTATAACGGCTGGGGGACTCGACATGCTAACCACATGTCACCCCTACACTGGCTGTTGATTATCTACCTCTGTGATTGACACATGTGGATGTGAAGGGCCAGCAGCCGGCTGATAAAAGGGCAACCGCTGATAAGTGGAAAGACCCTCAATCGGACAATCGGATGTGAGGTCAGCAACGGTCTATAGCACCTTGGAGTTTAGATTTGTGTTTAGCTTTTTAAGTTTAAGAATTGTTAAATCATAACCGATTGAAATTGAACGTAACCAAATACTCAACACTAAGAAAACGGACACGCATTAGTTATTGTTAGAGGATAATTTGTATGAAAGCACCGATTTTGAACTAATTAATTTTAGTGAATGTTTCAGATAAATGTTACATACTTTAGTTTGTTTAGTCGTTTTCAAGATGGCTCTCTCGATCTAGAAATTTTAGTTCCAGCTACTATGTAGGCCTAAAAATTACACCATGGTGCTATAGACTTAGAAGGTCCTTGTCTTACCAGCCGGTCTCATATTCACGTGTATACGATCATCCATTCTAGGAGTGACATATGGTCAACATATCGGTTTCCTCAGCCGTTATAGCTGTTTTTATAAACCTGGAGTCGCTATTTATTGTAGCTATCTAAATTCCTCGGCGATCCTGAGTAGGCAACGGTCCCAGACTTCCCGAAATTCCATGAGAAAATGTCTTCTTCCACGCAGATTCAAATCAGTGCAGTTCACCATGCCTTAAACCACCTGTTTTTAAATTACTCCCACTAATCTTATGTTCGTTAGGTTGAATTTCGGCCCCTTAGCTTAGATATTATAATATGCTTGTGTACTGTAAATGTACGAAGACTGGCAAATCTTAGAATTGACCGGTAAATCTAAACATTTACATTTCCTGATCTACGTTATACCGGTAAATTCTAAGAGTTGCCTGCTTTCGCGCATTTACAATAATATTTATTTTTCTTCATATTCTATAGGGTGTTTCAATTTTCCATTAATTGTTATGTCATCAGAAATAGCGTCCTCCAGACATCTCTGGTCCTTTTTAATTCATAATTACATATTATCCATTCGACTCCTCTTGCCTGTAGATTTTTCCTTATCTGGTATATCCACTTCGATGTTGATCTTCACAGTGGTAGCTTCCTATTTTGTATTTCCAATCTTCTTCTTGATAGTCTCTCTAATGCCTTTGTTTTAACATGTCTGAACGATTATAACCACTTTTGTTCAATAAACCCCTTCAATGGACTAATCTCAAACTTCTCTGATTTCTGTATTTCTAATTTTGCTCTCTGGTCTTTCCATCGATGCTTCTTAAAATTCTTATATCTCTTCTGCTTGCTTTCTGTTATTACATTTATTAATACACATGTTTCCAGTGCACCACCTAAGTAATAAATGTACAAAATAGCGTATGGATGTATGTTTGTATATGTGTATATATATATATATATATATATATATATATATATATATATAGATATTATAAATATATTTTTTGACATTTGGCAATGAAGGCAAATATGATATGAAAAGAAAAATGAATGCTTGAGTCGGGATTCGAACTCGAGTCTCTAAAGTCTGTACCTTTAGCGCTCTAACCAACTGAGCTACTCAAGAATTCCAATGCAAGCATACAATTTTCTTATACTACGTTAGCCGCGAGATGGCAGTTGGAACAATTTCAGCTACCTCTTGTGTGAATTGAGAATACTACATGTATAAGAAAATTGTATGCTTGCATTGGAATTCTTGAGTAGCTCAGTTGGTTAGAGCGCTAAAGGTACAGACTTTAGAGACTCGAGTTCGAATCCCGACTCAAGCATTCATTTTTCTTTTCATATCATATATATATATATATATATATATATATATATATATATATATATATGGTAGATAAGAAAAATAAATGCCTGGACGGGATTCGAACCCGGATCTCTGAGTCTGTACCTCAGCGTGATATCCATTACACTACCAGGCGAATCCAATTCAAACACTTACTTTATTTTTATATATGTATTATATTCTCCATTATTACTAGATGTCGCGAGAACTCGGTCTTCACTGCCATCTAGTAGCTGAATAACAAGCAAATAATTTGCTTACTTGTTATAGTCAGCTACTAGATGGCAGTGAAGACCGAGTTCTCGCGACATCTAGTAATAATGGAGAATATAATACATATAGGCCTATAAGAAAAAAAAAGTAAGTGTTTAAATTGGATTCGCCTGGTAGTGTAATGGATATCACGCTGAGGTACAGACTCAGAGATCTGGGTTCGAATCCCGTCCAGGAATTTATTTTTCTTATCTACCATATTAAGCTTGCATTGCTCAATGTTAAACATTTTAATTGTAACACACACATATATATATATATATATATATATATATATATATATACATAGCAGGTTTCACATCTTCCTGCGCCCAATTAATGTATTACTATCTTCTCTACATCTCTCATCCCAATCCTTTTCCCCTCATGCTCAAAACACCATCAGTCCACGTTATGTTTGGCCGTCCTATTCTTCTTCTACTACGTGGCACTCATTTTAGTATTCTTCTTGGGAATCTTTCTTCTGCCATTCTTTTATATATATATATATAATCATCATCATCATAGTACATTCACGAATTTAGGCCATTTGTTGACCTGTTTCGGCCTCAAGAGAAACACCATCCAGAAGTCTTTTGAGTGGACGTCCTGGTCTTCTTCTTCCTGCAGGTTGATTATATATATATATATATATATATATATATAGTAATTGTTTTGTATTATATTTGAGTTTGGATGTCTTTAATTAAAAAAGAACCAAAAAAGTTGAAAAAACGAGCTTCAATGTTATAGAGAATGATTCTAAATGGAGAAGAGGAAAATGTAATGAAGATTCCTTTTGAATAAGTGCTATTTTTTTGTGTTATCGCTTTTTACATCAGTGTGTAATAGTAGAAACGAATCTCAGCAGAGAATTTGATTTTGAGAGGAATGATGGGATCGAGATGACACTTGTGCCATGATTACAAGTTTTGCCATCCCAGACGAGGTTTCTCTCCAGCAACCTAGCTCCGCTGTATTGATCCGCCATGCTCTCTCAAGAGGGATGGATGGGCCCTACCCCAACAACTTTGCACAACTACTCAAATATCCTATTTCATTTCCTTCATGTGTCTTTTTTTTAAATTTGAAGTTATTTAATTATGAATGTAATCTCTGGGTAATGAATGTGGTCTCTGGGTAACGTCGTTGTATCATATGTAGAAGGCTCGGGTTCTGTTCCCGGTCAGGACAAATTTCCTGGGTGACGTTTTTTCCTAATATGTAAGACAAATTTGAGGAAACTTGGAGGCTCCAGTAGTCCCAGAACACCATTTGGTCACCTGAATATTCGCCTTGTCGTGTCTTATCTTAAATATTCTTTTTTGTTTCGTAGGTGGCCTCACATTGAGCTGATCCTTCATTCGGAAAGGCCTTCCATGTTCTTGTGTGGCTAAAAGAATGTATGTGTTCCAAAGTTTAAACGTCTCCTTGCAGATCGTCTTACTGTAAGACATAAGACACGTAAAAGGCAGAGGTTAAACTAAGAATAATAAGAAGAATGTAGAAATGAGCCATTGCAATAGAATTTAACTGAGGAAATCAAAAGGTTCTGTAGTTCGGTATCGAAATTTTAATCTGGAACTACCTGAAGATTAAAGTGTCAACTAGTATTTTCATTCGGTGCTCCTGATATTAAAGGGACAAACCAATTTCTCGAATTGAAATATATAAATATTAAAACACTATAAAATGTACTCTTAACCTTCCTCATAATAGCACGCCTTTTAATTTATTAATTCCAATTTTTTTTATTCCAACTCTTCCACGTCATTATCTTGGGTGTACCAATTCTTCGCTTAGTATCCAGCTATGACATTCATTATTCGGTAGGTGAACATATGCGAGCCATTTCAGCTCCTTTTGCTTTTATATCACCTTGTTTAGATGTTGTAATTCGCGATTACTTCTGACCATTGCAGTATCATTCCAAAAATGTTATTCCCATTGATAAATCAGCTAAAAAATCAGAATTTTATTATTTTCTCTATATTCTACATTAATTGTTTACAAATCCTTCAATATTATATTATTAAAATACGAGGTGGAAGTGGTATTTACAGAATCGAGGAAATTGTTTAAAAATCGAGCGATAGCGAGGTTTTTAATTTTCCGAGATTTTGTAAAACACTTCACAAACGGGCGTTGTACATTATGTTTTGCGCGATGGTGTTTTCAAAATAATAGTAAAATAATATCTTTATTGGATATATTTGCGTTCATTATAAACAATTGACTGACGTTAGCAGTTTGGCCAATGTATATATGCCGAAAATAATTGTTTAGATTACAGTTGCCTTGACGTCTATCTCGCATAAAATGGCTCCAAGTATGAATGGTTGTACTCAAAACGACGAAATTGAAGAAGTGTGGGAAGTTGGATGTGCTTCTTTAGTGCCAGAGAAATCTAAATTAAGATATGAAAAAACATACATTTCATTCAGAAAGTGCTGGAGGAGAATAATTGTTTTCTTGGACCAACGGATCTGTGCCCCCGTAAGAAATGCGAACTAAACACTAATTCCGTTTCTCCCTCGGTAAATTATTTCCCTCCCTGCATTCTTGCCTGTCTCTATTTTCTATCTCTCTCTTTCTCCCCTCCCATTACTCACAGTTTTGAGCTTTCTTGCGGGATATTATTTGCACTCACAGTCCAGCGTTGTCAACTCAGTTTCAGTATGTTATGTTATATAGTATGTAAATTGTAAATTATTATCATTAGCCTAATTCATAAGCATAATTAGAATTCCTGTATAGTATCAGTATGTTATATAATATGTAAATAAAATCGTAGCATGTAGTAACTTCGCCATAGCCGGTCCCTAGCCCGGATGAGAAAGAAGGAGGGTATATGACTGTGTGTTCATTCCTAACATTTTATAATTTTGTTAGGACTTCAAGATTACGTTCCAAATCTAACCAAATAAGACAATGAGATGAAGCAGAAGTATTTATAACGAAACATTTATCTTTAAAAGCAACATATGTAGATTCCCTTCACGTAATTTCCATTTAACCAACAAATATCCACTATTATAATTATATCCATTAATCGTAGAAATCAGTCAGCGCCATTAGACCTACTTAAATTAAATATGAAGAAGTAATAATTAACCTTACAATATTCAAGAGCCTGACATCGGGGGAAGTTTGGCAACATCCCTACTCGGTCAGTTACAGTAGCTTTATTTGACGCAGTGGCAGGGGAGCGCGGTGGAATGGTGTGAGAACTGACGTGTAATTTTCGAAGAACGATGCCAGCGCTACAGGGGCGCAGATCCGTTGGTCCGACTATAGTGTAAATGAAAAAAAGTATGGTAGCTTATTCCCTGCTTAGGAGTGAAACATTAAAATCTCCAGCGAGTTTGTGGTCAGAATATGCAATGCTGCTGATGATGATAAATTTAAAATAATGTATCAATATTGCAAATTTTGTTACACTAGTTAGCTTCCTCAAAAATAATAATATTGGACATAAAGATAAAAAGTCTAAACGTTTTCAGTAGACTTTTGTTAAGTCAACTTTCAATATTGCTTCAAATAAAGTTCAGTCAATTTAACATGCTGTGATTTCTTTCGTATACGTAATATTAACACTACCTTATGGATATATTTTTGTATATACATAAAGGGCAATGTTTTTACTTCCCGCACGTGGGTTATAATATGTAATATTACAGTATAGTTATTTAGGTTGGCAACCGCGAAATGTAGGAAGTTGAACTTTCAATCATGGTCGCCATTGCTGTAAGTACGACAAAATGCACTATCGCGCAAAAAAATAACTTATTAGCCAAACGTTGTAACTAACTCACTTACACTATCGAACCCAGAAGTTCATGTATGCTCTCTATACATCCATAAGCTCAGCTTTATGTTCCTTGGCTCTAGTCCGGAGAGTCGCAGATTAAAATCCGGCCGGAATCGATCGATTTTAGGATGACAAAATCCAAGGGATAAGCCCTCCGGAAGGGACTTTAAGCCGTGAGTCCCGAGTCTAAAGATTTTCTTCTCTTAAAAGAATCTTAAGCATAAATTACTGCACAATTTTATCGACCTTCTCCATCCGAGTAATACCTTAGTGTCTACTAGATGTCTGCTTGAGGCGACGTGCTAACCACATTCACTCACTGACGCCTGTAAGGAAGTAACCTAACTACATTAGCTTGGTTAAGAAACTCCCGGTAGAGAGCACCTATGTCCCCATGTGAGATAGACTACTGCTGTTTCCTGTATAAAACACTTCCCTGAAATAATGGTTAATATTATTTTCCCACTTGATTGTTGGCCTCCCTATGGACGCTTACCCTCTAGTTTCATACTCTCTTAGTGCCAAATGTTCTGCCCATCGCAGAAACATTTTAAATATATTTTTGTGCTGCCATGCTATCATTTGTGGTATTAAAATATTATTTTTGTTTGAAATGCGATAAATAAAAGAGCCATTAAATTCATGTAATGGGTTTTATTGGAAGTAATAAATAATAGAATTGTGTGTTGTGTTGTCGCATATAATTTTGAAAGGGAACTCACATTACACGTACAATAGAACCAATTAATGAGTGCATTACACGCGCTGCTCAGCGGGAGGGTATGACTGCTAGATAAACCATACATTTTCAGTTATTTATTGGGGAACAATATTGTGGCGTTCGTTCATTGGTTTATAGATTACTGAAATTCCATTCGTTACAAGTATCTCATCAATCGAGAAACTCGCTGGCTTCCTGAATTATGGAATTCGTTTGGCATTCTTGGATTCAGACCATTTTTAATGTTGCCGAAATGTCTGTTATTTTATCGTCATCTTTTCGTATTGTAGTGAAATACTGTTTTTTAATTATTTTTTTGCTTGATCTTTATAATTGTCTTAGGAATCCTGGATCTGGACATACGGTCCACATGTTGATGCCAGTTCTGTTGATGCTGGTGCGGATGAACACATTCAATTCCTCAACGATGTCAAAATTCCTTATGTAATCCAACATGGTACATCCTGCTGTTCGACGCATGAAATAATTGCATACTTCAAGTATATTCACAAGTGAAGGAATTCATCATTCTAGCATCTAGATTACCATTTTAGCAGAAATAACCGATATTTTAATGCCACAAAATAAGCAAATATATATTTAAATAGTCAGAGACACAAACACACTATGGTTCAGTAAGTTTAAAATAAGCTGAACAAATTAGCAACTCACTCGGACCCGGACGACTAGTGTTTATCAAGCTCGCCTTGGTTCCAAGGTCCATGTGTTGAAATCCAGGGCATAAAAATCCGGAGTATGGGTTCCTTCAGAAGTGAACTGAATCCGTGGTTTCCGTGTCGTACATTTACGGCTCGTAAAACAACTTAAATCCTGAAAAAAAGATACCTATTGGTATCCTTCTTCTCCCAGATTTGAACTGCGACGTTAGGGAGCATCGCTAAATAAAAATAACATAACTTGTAATTATAAACTGAGGCAGTAAATAAATTCATTAAAACACCTTAATACAAGTTTTAAAAGCAACCAATTTGGCTTAATTGGTATTCGATAGGTTCCGAGTTCAAACTCCGGTAGCTAATAACCTGACTGAGATTTTATCCTCAGACGTGAAAGCAAAATACCAAGAACCATTTCATCATATTCACAGTACATATTCACTAAATAGTGTTCAAAAGATAATGCTACCAGAAATACAAACTTTTTTCTCCACTTTATAAACTTTCAATGTTTAAAAGAATTGACATTTTCTTAGACGAATCTGAAGTTTCTGTTAGAGTATATATACACTATATGATAAAAGTAGAGAACAGCACGTACGGCTTACTGCCCGTGCGACCCATATTTGTAAATAATATTGTAAATATCTTACTTTTTGTCTAATAAAGTCCTACTACTACTACTAAAAGTAGAGGGACGCCCCTGAATAGTTCTACTACGCTGAACGTCACATCAATCTGTGTGATGACAGCATATTGTTCAGTAATACAAATATAGTAGCAGAACTTGGTGAACTTAAGCACCCACAAGAGATAGCAGCCCTTGTAATGCTGCTAAATCAAATGTTGTTATAAAACGAAAAGGTGATCTGATAAGTAAACAATGACCTGGCAGTGCTCAGTGGATCGTCAATTTTAAGACGAGGATGTCTAAATATCGTAGAACTGAAACATTTCTCCTGGGAATAAAATGCGTCGCCTGCATTGGAGTCGAGTGCTGGATAGTTGATAATTGTGATATTTAACGACGAGTCACGCTATATGTTGTGGCAGTCTGATGGAAAAATTAGGTTATGCCACGAAAACGACATCTGCCAGCCTGTATTGTGAAATTTGGAGGAGGAGGCGTTACAGTACGGAGCTGTTTCTCATGTCATGGGCTTTATGTCTTAACGCCAAAGTTATGAAGTTTAGAGCCGGTGTAAAAACCGGCAGCTGTTTCACTAACAATGGTTGTTGTCATGGTTACGGGCCACAGACTCACGTCACATTTACAGATGATGTTACGATATTGCAAAGTCTACCATTGTTCTCACGTAATTTTTCAAAATAATCTATAACATTAAAAATTGTTTCTCTGGTTTGCGAATTGATAGTTTTCCGACTCCTCCGCGGCATTGTGACGCTTAAATTCACAGATAACACCACACTGCAATAGTAATAGAAGTAATCAATTGAGTTGGTGTTTACTTGATGAAAATCCATATTTATTAATTAAATAAAAATAAAACTACGTTTTATTTTATTTAATTAATAATAGAAGTATTTCGTCCACCACACAAGTCCATACTGACTTGACAATTCCGCTTTGTTTTGTAAACCACGTGGAGCGGTCCCGCCAAAATCAGGTAGGTGTGGTCACGCCGGATATTAGAACGGCTCGACTGTAAGTGGTTTTGTCTTGCCTACTGTTAGAGGATAAGTTTGGCGATGGTCTTTGTTTATACCAGCATGGTAATGCTTGAAGTCATAAAGCAAAATCTATAGGGAGGTGGTTTGGATATGACGTTGAGGTGACCAAAAGTCTCGACATCAATCCAATTAAACAGGTGATTTAGAACGTAGGCTTCTCTCCAGATCCACATCACTACGTTTGGTCACGCACTGCAAGAAACTTTCAGACGCCTACTAGAAACTTTTCCTTCAATGCACTTATTATATTGGAGTAAGGAACGTGTGCGGTGTCTGTATAGTGTATATAACCAAACTTAGAAAACATCCCTGAACAACGTCTGAAAGTCCGTCACTAGAATTTGTTGCGCAAATGTCATAGGTTATAAACTGTTTTACTTCTTCTATTGCGACATTTACGCACATTCTCTGGTACTACATCCTACTAATTAAGTCACGTGATTTTTGGAATACATTATTTCATCGCTTAACATTCACACTATTACATTGATAACATGACTGTGTTACCTTACGTTCGTTAGGTTGTTACTTATGTGATTACTTGGTACTGAAGACTTTAATATTTATACAGAGTGAGGCATTTATAGTGTCGTTGCCATTTTGATCCGAAACGAAGGGAAAAACAGAAAATTTGTTCATACCAGATTTGCAGTATTTGTAAGAGGGCCTGAGATAGTGACTTCCGAATTCCTTGAAACGCCATTCTCGATGTTATTTCAAAGTCAAATTACTTTTTTTAAGTGGGATTGTGTGTTTTCTTCTACGGAAATGGAAAGAGCATTCAATTTCGTTGTAGTCAAAACAGAAACTTGCCAAGTTTATGCTTTTCCCCAGTAGCAGTTCTTCGTCGATTATGTTTTCTTGGTGCAACACTTGCGAGTTGATTTTTAGAAGCATGGTCGCCTCATCAGAAAATAAAATTACAATTTTAAATTTGTACTAGAGCCCATTAGCAAAATCCACCTGGGCATTATTGGTTAGTGGAAAATTCAAGATGGTTACGTGAAGTTGAGCATCAAAGGCAGTGGAGCGTGAATGTTTGGTTTGGAATTATGGGATTACGTGTAATTGAATCATGCTTCATTGAAGTAAACTTAGTGGCCAGAAATACAGAATTTTTTGGACCAAGAAATTCCTGCGTTACTTGTAGATGTGTCCTTTGTGGAACGGGATGCCATGAGTTATCAACATGATGATTGCCCAGCTCATTACTCAGCTGTAGCTCGAGAAATACTCAGCAGAGATTATGCTGATCGATAGATATGCCTGCTCGCTCTCCGGATCTCACTTCTCTAGACTTCTTCTTATGGGGATGCATTAAGGATACAGTTTATCAAGAAATGCCAACCACGCCCAAAAATCTTCGTCAACAAATTAGGAATGTCTGTGCAGGAATCAGCAAAGAAATGTTGATGCGTGTTGAACTGTATTTTGAAGCGCGTTTTCGGAAATGCATCGAAGTTAATTGTCGTCACTTCAAGCATTTACTAAATTAAAATTGTTTGTAATGTGAACATGAATTATGGTTTACGTACAAGTACTGTATTGATGTAAATTGATGCCAGTAAAGTCTAAGTGTGTGAAAACCATTTGCTGTCTTATTTGTCCAATATCACAACACCTATTATCCCTAGCGGATAAATGCACTAACACTTTTATACTCAAAATTGAATGTTCTTTCCATTACCGCAGAAGAAAGCACACCATTCCATTTAAAGAAAGCAATTTGATTTTGAAATAACATTGAGAATAGCTTTTTAGGACGAGTCAAGGTCACTATCTTATGCCCTCTTATGAATACTGCAAATTTGGTATGAACAATTTTCGATTTTTCCCTTCGTTTCGGAGCAAAATGGCAACGACACTATAAATGCCTCACTCCATATAAATCTAAATATATCTTAGTTTAGGGAGGTTTTTTTACCAAAAAAATCCTTGTGGTCGCTAATTACTTTCTACAACAGTAATTTGATCCCTTTTGCTGTTTTTAATGGCATCTGTGCTACAGTCCGCTATTTAATTTTCATTCCGTATTTATGTTTCTCATTTTGCAAAATACAATAGCGCAGTATAGTTCGTGCTCAGTCTGTAACATATTTTTAATTTGGTAATTATTTTAGTCACGTGATGTGTGTGTCGATGAACTCGTCTGGGAACACCACGGGAAAGTCGAGTGTGATAGAGTTGTTCATTTGTCAAGAAGAGGAACGTTGCGTTTATTGATCTCTCATTCCATGTGGTCATTATTCGGAAACCGAGGGGGGAGGCAGGAAATAGTTACTGTACCATAGTGGTTTATAAACACCAGCTTGTTAAAGTTCTGCCATTTAACTTACCTCCGAGTTTCAGCTACACAGATTTATTTTATGGCCTTATAAAAAATCCAACAAATAAACTAGCGGGACTAATGATGTGGATGTAAATAATAAATTCATAATCACAACAGTCCTTTCGAGACAATCGACATGAAATACCAGCTGGGTTGTCAGTCCTGAGTGACGGCCGCATTTACTCCCATGACATGTCTGGTATACATTTTCTTTAGAGTCTCAGCGATCAAATGGGCATGGTGCCGCCATAAGGTTTAAATCAGTTTAAAATCCTGACCTTCTGGCTTATAGAATATTACCTTATCAATTAATAAGTTCATATAAATTATATTTATTTCATTATAAGACTAACATTCACGTCACAAAATGTATTTTTAACGGCTATTTGTCGATTGCTTGTCCTGACGTGAACTGGTTCGTTAGTACTCATTCATCTTTTCAAGTCCTGGTGGAGTAGATGTTGCCTCTACTCATTCATCTTTTCAAGTCCTGGTGGAGTAGATGTTGCCTCTACTCATTCATCTTTTCAAGTCCTGGTGGAGTAGATGTTGCCTCTACTCATTCATCTTTTCAAGTCCTGGTGGAGTAGATGTTGCCTCTACTCATTCATCTTTTCAAGTCCTGGTGGAGTAGATGTTGCCTCTACTCATTCATCTTTTCAAGTCCTGGTGGAGTAGATGTTGCCTCTACTCATTCATCTTTTCAAGTCCTGGTGGAGTAGATGTTGCCTCTACTCACTCATCTTTTCAAGTCCTGGTGGAGTAGATGTTGCCTCTATTCATTCATCTTTTCAAGTCCTGGTGGAGTAGATGTTGCCTCTAGTTCCAAGCTTCACGGGTTCAAACTCGGCCGGGATTTATCAGGATAAAAAAAATGCTGAGTATGGCTGCCTTTGGAAGGGAAGTTAAGTCGTGGGTACATTTACGTCAGGTAAGAGAAGGTGAAGCCTGAGAAAAGAAACCACAGTACAATATAATTTGCCACCTCTTCCGATCCAGATTTGAATTGTGGCACATTAGCTGTTAAAGAACATTTTTAAATACGACCAACAATTACTGACTACACTTTCATAATTGTTAGTTTGTGCAATTGATAACATTTTGATAGCACAACATTTGAATTATTATTTTTATTCATATTTTGTCTTGGAAATATGCGAAATAATTTCGACTTTGCACAAGAACCAGTTAATTCTGACAAGGGAACTGTCAACCACTGCATGCCGAAACTACTTTGAATTTTTTCCCCAGAGAAGTGTTGTATTGTAGCAAGGCCCTGTAAAAGAATCTGCCGTTTTCAACTTCAAGGCACAGAAATTGAAGCTAGAATCCAGAAATGGCAACCTACTGTACGGAGCAGATGGACACCCTGCTTGAGTAAGAGCGGAGTGGAGTGAGGCGAGAGGTGGCGCGGGCAGCAGGTAGTGAAGATTATCCAATTTATTAATTCAGGTGTTGCATTACTTCCCTGTAGTTTAAACGAGATTTGGCGCTGAATTTTAGTGCATTGTAGTTAAAAACGGCAGATATAATATACCGGTATATTCCATTCCATAGTAATTATGCCCGAGGGAGATCTTTCATTGCAATCATAGCATTTTCATGCTATGCTTTGCATCTTTACTAGGGAATTCTAGGTGTGGAAGATTCCCGTTGCTTTCCACTATATATATATATATATATATATATATATATAGGACACGGCCTTGTACATCACAATACATCTCTGGAAGAAAATTGAAGGTAGGTTTCGGCATGCAATGGTTGTGAAATTAATTTAGGAGTTATTTTTTGTGTGGACGTTGAATAGGTACCTGTTAATATCTATTTATTAAGAGTATTTAACTCATGTCGCAAATGGTAGTCAATGACCAATCACGTTTCAATGAATTCTGTTTTACACCAATGACAGTCGTGTTTCACATCGCTCTTTATCGATTTCTCTTTATCAGCTCCTGCTTTTGTGATAAAGAAAGCTCCTCCTTTTTTAATATTCTGAACAGGTTAGACCATTATTTTTCTCCAACAAATACATTGGATATAACAAATAATGAATAGATTCAGTGATTTTACTGAGTTGTTTATTCAAAATATAAATGATTAACCTATAATGTTGATTATAATAGTTTGATGTGTTTAATTATTTCTCCACTAGAGTGGATTCTTACAATATTGCGATCCTATTTAGCAATAAATAATATGATCGAGTTGCAGTGAATATACATAACCTCACATTTCTAATATGTTTTCAAATATCGCCGTTTACATTAACTATATAAATATTTTAAAACACCGGTAACTATATTCAAATAATTATTTTTTAGTAAAGAGCTTAATTTTTATTCGTTAAATAGTCCTAACAAATGCCACTCTTGATTTCCAAATTATCGATAAATTCACGACTCACGAAGTGAGTGGAAATCACTTGTGGTATTACTTATGATAATGAAATTTTACATAATACAAATAAAGAAAGAAGAGGGGGAGAAGTAGAAGAATATGGTATGAAGGAATATATGATGAACAGGGGTATAGAAGAAGGACAATGGGAAGTTAGAAATCTATGGAAATCAGGAATTAAGGCGAACTGCTGTTAAGTAGAATTAAGTTATTAAGTTAAAGTACAAATAAAGTTATGCATGAGCATATTTCCATTCCTTGTAACTTAAATAACCTCTGTGGTATAAGAGATATCATGTCCTCTGATGCAGGAGGCCAAGAGTTCTCTGGCCAGTTTCAATTCCCTGATCAAGTTTTTAACACTTCCCTCGATCGAATCCAATTCTGGATGGAAATTCCATTATTACGGCCAATTCCATCATATTCAGAAGATTATAATATTATTGAAATTAATTGGCGTTTGCTTGATGAAAATCCATAATTTATTTAATTAAATAAAATTAAACTTAAAAGTTTTATTTTTATTTAATTAAATAATTTATTGGAATTAAATCATCAAACTTCTTCAGAATATACTTGATATACACAACGTAAAAATCCTGAGCACGGCTTCCTTTGGAAGGGAAGTAAATCCGTGGGTCCTGTTTATATATTGTTTGCACACAAAATAATCTCATCCGATATGAGATGCTTCTGAGGAAACTTTGTCGGCACTTTCATGCCAAGCTTTAATTACAACGCTTTATGACTTTGCCATCATTAAATAAAATACTATCGAATAAACAACAATAGAACTACATAGCCTACATGATTTTGGACACGGAATGACCTTGCTGTTAATGCGACTGTAAATAATAAATCCGTACCATGATAGCTATGGAGAGCCAAGGCTTTTTGCAAGATGGCAGTATTGAAATCACGTGGTTAGCGTGACGCATTCTCCCAACTTTAATTTCAGATTTCTTAACCGGAAAATAAATTTTCCAACAGCACATGGTCTTCTATCCAAGTACTAACCACACCCAATGTGATGGTACGAGAAGCAATGTTCGCAATATGATAGGATTAAGATAAGAATAGTGCAGTGATGTTTACTTAGTTAATTACTTGTGGATGGATATTGTAATTAGGCCGGTGATGTGATTTTCCAGTTACATGAGCTGAGGAAGGAAATGCGAGCGTTATCTCAGCTCCCCAGAACCTCAGGCAGGATCGAAGTCTGACGTCCGCTTGCAAATCCTGCATGCATTGCGTGAACTTTTGATGCATGCTATTCCAAGCTGCATGACAGCCGACTCGCTCATTTTGGCAATGCCCTTGCATATTATTTGTAACAGCTTTTTAAAATATAATACGAATTATGCTTTAAATACTGTCTAAGCTTATTGGGAAAATAGCCCAGTCGGCTGTCAAAACCATGACCTTATCCTCCATTCAACCACTAACATAAGATATACAGTTGAATTAAATATATTATAATTATATTTATGGGAAATCAGATGTAATAAGAAAAGCTACTTCTCGTAGACTTCGATGGGCAGGGCATGGACGTGAGGAATGAAAGAGGGACATGGAAAACCAGAGGGCAGTATGTAGGGCAAGAATGAGATGGGAGAATAACATTAAACATGGTTTGAGGGAGATGAATTAATATTGGTGAATGTAAAGGAAGAGACAGGAACAGAAACATTTGAGAGGAGAGGGAAATTAACGCAAAGCCACAACCTAATGAGGTGAATGCCACATTGTCTTGTATAATATGGCTATCAAACTTCTAATAAAATTTGATTTGCAATAAGTATTTTGATCAGGAGATATTCCATGAATCGGAAGTCAAAGACGGGCATGGAAACTGTAGAATTACCAGAATGAAAGTGTCCGGTATATGCGCCAAGAATGAGAAGGGATAATGATATTAACTAATAGCGGACACAACAGACGTTGTCTTGCCCGAACGTTCAATTCTCGTGTCATGGCTGAACGATAAAATGTTACTTTTTTACCATAAAATTCACTAATTAATAAGTTCGCAAGAAAACTCCTCTATGCCGTCTGTTGTGGCTCAATAAGCGTGCATTATGACGTCACATTGTTGTCGCGCGGAATATGTCGGTAATGCAGATGACTACACATTTGACATAAAACATTCATATTATCCGATCGCAGCGCCACCTACCGGGTCCAATTGTGAATCTAAACCACCCATGAACCCACTCAAACACACACACATAATTTCATCAAAATCGGTCCAGTCGTTTTGACAGTTTTTAATTGAGATTTCAAGTAAACTTCCACTTCTAATTGTCTGATTTCACTCATTTTTGGATAATTTCTACCTCTGTTTATTTTAATAGGATGTATTGACTTTCGTTGTGAAACATCGAGAATTGTGATCCCTAGGTTTTTAAATGTTCACTTCAGGTGAAATCCTACACCTAATGGTTTTAGAGGGTCCAATTGTGAATCTGAACCATCCAGAGGACCCACTCAATACACAAAAAATTTCATCAAAATCGGTCCAATCGTATAGGCATTTTTAATTTCGGATTTCGCTGATGTTTGGATAATACTTAGGCCTACCTCGGTTTATTTTAATAGGATATTCTGAGTTTTTATGTGAAACATCGAAAATTGCGATCGCTAGAGCGATTTTTAAATTTTCGTTTCTACTGAACCTCTACACCTAATTATTTTAGAACATAATAGATAACGTCTGAACACTCGCCGCTTCTGAAACCCTGTATATATAAATTTTCACGAAGATCGATTGAAGGGTTTAGAAGTCAATGAAGGACAGACATAGGCTACATACATACACTCGTTTTTTTATAGCTATATTTATATAGACTCATTTTATTTAACTCATGTCCGAAATGGGAGTCAATGACCAATCACGTTTCAATGAATTTTGATTTACAACCAATCACAGCCGTGTTTCAACTCGAATGTATCAACTTAAGTTTATCATATTAAAGAAAGCTCCTCTTTTTTAACATTCTGAATAGGTCAGATCATTAGTTTGCAGTGATTGCCTATCTAAGAAATACGTTAAATATAGCAATTTTATATATTAAGATTTAAGAATCCTAGAATCAAAGTGGCTACCAGATTGTATATAATATATAGTGCACAAATGTAAACAGATACTGATTGCGGGATATAATAGAAGAACATTCGTAGTAATTGATTATACCACAATAAAAGGAAACCACTGTTTGCAATTTCTTAAACGTATTATCTCCCCAGGTATTTACATTCCAGAAAATATAATTGACATATTTACATCATAGGACATCAGAAATTAATTAATAACCTATAATGTTAGTTATAAACAGTTTGTTTAATTTTTTCTCCACTAGGGTGCATTCTTACAATATCAATCCTTTGGCAATAAATAATATGATCTGGTTGCAGTGATGAACAAATGAAGCATAACAGACATTTCTCATTTGTTTTCAAATATCGCCGTTTACATTAAATATATAAATATTTTAAAATAACTATATGTAAATAATGATTTGTTAATAAACAGCTTAATTTTATTCGTTAAATAGTCCTAACAAATGTTACTCTTTCAAAATTTTCTAGATAAATTGGAAATCACTTGTGGCATTACTTATGATGGTTTGAGGGAAGTGAATTATAAGGGAATGCTTGGAAAACATTAGCTCAGGATATAATACAATTACAATTTATGTTAATAGAGATTTTATCAATGTTTGGAAAGTTCATTTCGCGAGATGATGGCTAACGAGATCATTTCCGAGAATGGATGTAATTTGTTAACATTGGTGTCATACAATATATTTTCCAGTAAGGCCGCGGTGGACTAGTGGTTATGCTCCTTGCCTCTGGTCCCGAGGGTCGCGGATTCAAACCCGGCCGGGGTCGATGGATTTTTTAGGATGGAAAAATCCAAGGAGCAAGTCCTCCGGGAGGGACTTCAAGTCGTGGGTACCGAGTCTGAAGATTTTCAGGCTCGTAAAAGATCCTTAAGCCTGAATGAAAAGGCCTCTAAGCAAAATTTACCGAATATTCCCGTCCTAGTACTACCTTGGATTCCTAGATGTCAGTATGAGGCGGGATGCTGACCACGGACCACTTATATGACATTTACACGAAAATAAGTGTAACTAAATTAGTATGGTTCAAATTCTTCCCTGTAGGGGGAGAGCGCCTAAATCTCTAAACGTGGGCTGACAAGATACAAGAAGAAGAGTCATATATCTGCTATTCTAGCCCACTCTGCCACCGTCATGACTACTTTGAGTATTCGATCGGAGAACAAGTGACTGCTGGCGTCATCATTGCCAACATGATACAGATTTTGTCGCTATAGTCAGTTTTAATGCTTCAAATATTCGTAAAACGATCTATTAAATGTACGAGTATTTGGCCACAAAATTTATTTATCTTTAACTAATTTTACTCATAAATATATATAAAAAAGCGGAAATATTTCTTGTCGTGGTCACTCTAATACCTCAGGCTTCTGTCGATAACAGGTGTCAAGAACAGCACAGCTCAGTTGATAACAGTGCGTTTCTGTCGATAACAACGTGTTTCATGAAAGATTTATGTCTGTATTTTACCGCGTTTATGTCAGTATTTTATCCTCTACAAACTCTAAGCGCGACAGGCCTAAAAGGCCCTTGCCCTACCAACCGGCTGCTGGCCTCATATCCACAGGTGTTAATCCAGTGTAGGGGTGACATGTGCTCAGCATGTCGGGTCCCCCGGCCGTTATAGCTGGTCTTCTCAACTTGGAGTCGCTATTTGTTGTAGTTACCCAAATGCCTCACGATGCTGGGTGGGCACCGGTCCCATACTGCCCGAAATTCCGTGAGAAAATTTCTTCCCCCATGGAGACTCGAACCAGCGCAAGTCCCGTAGCTCTGCGCCAAGGCTTACATGTATTCATTTACAGTTTGTCTTTCGACTTTTGTCTGTTGACTTTTGTCTGTTGACTTTTGTCTTCACATCCTTGTTTAACATCTTAGAAGTGAAAACCATCACAACTTGGTAAATTTCCTTGTTACATGGCTTGTTCGCCGTGCTGATGAGAACCGAATAGTTCGAAAACAGAAATTACACTACTGGGTTTTCAATCTCTCTCATTTTACTGGATCGACGTGCAGACAGACGCCAAACGCACGAAAACGGCTCAAAGTTCGAGCTTTGTCAAACGCTTTGGTCATGTTGCGAAGGTTTGTCTGAAAGCTTTCGACCAAAGTAAACTTATTCTTTGGAACTATGTTCCTAAACATGTTGTATTAATTCTCTGCTTCGGCTTCAACTCGCCTCTTCAGCTAGGGAAGTGCGATGAGAGTAACCTCTCGACCGCTGCCCTAGGAGAGAGTTGGAGTTGGTTGCGTGCATAAGCACAGCTTGCCAAAATGTATTCTGTTGCAAACTCCAGCTAAGTGTCGACTTTTGTCTTCACACCATTGTTTAACAGCTGCAATAATTTAATTACGTTAGACTAGTTTTTAGATTTTAAATTCTACAAACATTCGTTGGGAATGAGTCAATGTAATCGGCACATATAATTTTTAGCGTGTTTCATTTAAGTGCGAATCTCTATTTTTTTTTGTGCTTGATTCGTAAGTTGATTTTGTGATCACGTTTTCTTGTTTGTTAACGTGTTTTTGTGCAAGTTCGCTACTTTGTTTCAGCAATGAATAATACGAATTTTGCATTATCATCATCATCATCATCCAGGGATTAGGCCTGTTGACTCGTTCCGGTTTCATGAAAGATAGAATTGTTAAAATTGTTCAGACCATCTTCTGTGTGGGCGTCCAACATTTCTCCTTCCATGCGGTTTTACATTGTAAATATGTTAATTATGTTAGCTTGAGCTCAACGTTTCACTTCATTTTAAGGTATTTGTGTGATTCTTTTTGGAAAAAATCAACATATATATATATATATATATATAACAGGCAATTGTTCAAATAATGCAGCTATAAAACATATGTTTTTCCGTTTTTTTATTTGAATTTATGGTGGTGGCATAGTGGGCTAGAATCACCCGTACCTATATCCATGAAAATGATATGTATTTAATTTAATATTAGGCTGATTTGTAACTGCTTGAACCATCTGTTAATATTATGTGCAGTTGCTTATGATTTAAATGTAGACAATAATATGAGTTGCTTTAGATATGGAATGGATAAATGAGAATTTTGTGTTTGTCGAAGGAAAATGCCAATCAAAAGTGATTCTTGGCAGATTAATTGCTTCATGTAGCCAAATATGTTGTGTCTGCTGAAATCTGCATATATTTATCATAAGTAATGCCACGAGTGATTTCCAAATTCGTGAGTCGTGAATTTATCGATAATTTGGAAATCACTCGTGGCATTTGTTAGGACTATTTAACGAATACAATTAAGCTCCTTACTAAAAAATAATTATTTGAATATAGTTACCGGTGTTTTAAAATATTTATATAGTTAATGTAAACGGCGATATTTGAACACATATTAGAAATGTGAGGTTATGTATATTCACTGCAACTCGATCATATTATTTATTTGCCAAATAGGATCGCAATATTGTAAGAATTCACTCTAGTGGAGAAATAATGAAACACATCAAACTATTATAATCAACATTATAGGTTAATAATTTATATTTTGAATAAATAACTCAGTAAAATCACTGAATCTATTCATTATTTGCTATATTTAATGTATTTGTTGGAGAAAAATAATGGTCTAACCTGTTCAGAATATTAAAAAAGGAGGAGCTTTCTTTATCACAAAAACAGGAGCTGATAAAGCGAAATCGATAAAGAGCGAGGTGAAACACGACTGTCATTGGTGTAAAACAGAATTCATTGAAACGTGATTGGTCATTGACTACCATTTGCGATGAGTTAAATAGGCAGAAAGAATACAATATGTTCTGTGAGTGGAGACAAAATAGGCATGTGAAAGGAATTAATGAATAAATTATTTTGGCATGTATTTCAGAAAAAGATAAAGGGCTCTCTCTTCCTTGTGGAGTTAGTGTGAAGCTATTGTGTGAATGGGAAGGTGAGGAAGCAAGTAACTGATCTCAATTGTAAATTGATTGTTATCAGCGAATAAAATGAAACTGCATTCACTCCGGCATTAAATACATTGTTTAGGTTGCTAAGAAAGCAAATAAAATGCCAGCTAAGAACATAGTAGTGGAAAGGGAAAACAATGTTTAACACAACATTTATGCCTATATCGATATCTAATAATGAAATCTGATAACACGTTTAAGAACATTTTTAGTATTTTACTTCTTTAGTTTATATTGTTTTCTCCTGATGTTTATTATTATAAAGCAATAGTGTATGTTTGTCTTCACCATGCCTCTACAGGCCTAAAAACTCCCTTCCACCCGGCTACTGGGCTCGCGTCCACATGTGTTCATCACAGAGGTGAAGCAAATATAGGGGATGATATGTGGTCAGGATGTCGAGTCCTCCAGCCGTTGTTGGTTTTCTCAACCTGAACCCGCTACTTATTGTAAGCTACCCAGATTTCTCATGATACTGGGTGAGGAGCGGTCCATTGGTGGGCGAAATTCCATGAGAAAATGTCTTCCCCCTTGGGGACTAGCAAATCATGTTCCACTGCGCCAAGGCATTGTGACATAAGCCACTGGGCTATCCCTGGAAACTTAAAAATACTTAGTACAGAGTATTTTAATAATCCTTTGTTGTAAAGAAACTTTGTTACAGAATATACTACTTTTTTTTGCACTTATCAAAATACCATAAAATATGCCAAGTTTACAATTAAAACAAATAAATAACAAAAACTGTATTTCTGATGTGAGAAGATTGAGGGTTAAATTTATTATTATTATTATTATTATTATTATTATTATTATTATTATTATTATTATTATTATTATTATTATTACTACTACTACTACTTCGCTTGTACCCAAATATCGCAGTTTTAATAAAATCTCAGTTTACGAGGTTTTTATTATTATGCATCAATATATGATCTGCCGAATTGTTTAATGTGAATAGATTTACAGAATGGTAGAAGTCACCACATTGGAAGAAAGTAGGAAGATTCAGAAATATACGGTACTAAAGAAAGTTTGTAAAACTAACTAGAGTTTTTGCGGTAGAAATTTCGATTTATTTCTCGACAGTCCCATTCGATTGTAACTTGAAGTTTAATCTAGGAAAATCTAAGTTGTACACTCATGGGAAATAGAACAGTCTGAAGATAGAATTTGTCTTTAGTATACTCTTCCCTCTCCTTCAATCAGTGATAAGACTTCAGCAGGTAGATAGAGAGCGTAGTTAGCTGGGCCGACACATTCTGCTTATTTCAGGTTTCATAATTTTCTATTTACGACACGAAATCCACGGTTTTGCGTGCCTCAGATTTGTATATGCTTAAAAATTGAACAACCTCGGAACTAGAGGTGAGCTTTGATTAACTATTCTTGTTAACCGTGATTTATATGAAAATAATAATTAATATCATTTTTAATATTATATCAGAATTAAAAAAAAAACAAATTAAAAGTATGTGTTCTCTAGTCAAACAAAATAAATCTAATTATAAAATCTCACCTCAAAGTAAATCATTAGTCAGATCATAAAATATTCGCAGACGGTAAACAAGTACAGCAAATATCATCTTGTAATTATTTAGGTTGCGAAATAAATGTTAGAAATTAAATTTAGAGAGATTAATAAAAAAATAAGCAGGTTTCAAAATAAACTATGTGTCATTCACATAACTTCAAAAAGTAAAACCAGAGAAGAAACAAGAATTAACTTTTATTAAACATGGCTACACCCGTTCTGTTATTTAGAAGTGAAGTGTTGTTTGCTGTAGCCAAAATAAAGAGTCGGATACAAAGTTGAGAGATGACATTTTTGAGAAGAACAAAAGCCTGTACTAAATTAGATCACATACGCAATGAAGAGGTACGATCCGAATTGAATTGAAATATATTATATTTTGAAATTTAAATATATTTCATTAGTGAAAAAAAGTTTCAAATTGAACATATATGTTGAAAGAATGGGCATGAATAGACTTCCAAAATTGTTTACAATTTTAAGCCAACAGGTCGACGAGATGTAGGAAGACCAAGCTACAAAAATGGGAGAATGCTGTAAGGATAGAATAGGACTAGAGAGTAAATTATGAAGTGAAAAAAGAAATAAAAATTATTTTGTATACAAGGATCGATATACATATGTGTGTGTGCGCGTGCGTGCTTGGATGCGTGTTTGTGTGCGTATGTGTGTGTGTGCTTGTGTGTGTGTGTTTGTGTATGTGTTTGTGTGTGTGTTTATGTTCGTGTGTGTTTGTGTGCATGTGCGTGTGTGTGTTTTTTTTGTGTGTTTTGTGTGTGTGTGGTGTGTGTGTTTTTGTGTGTGTTTGTGCGCGTGTGTGTTTGTGAGTGTGTGCGTGCGCGTGCGTGCGTGTGTGTATCCATCCATAGTAAATCTGCCCGAAGGCAGGTCCTTCACTGCAAGCATAGCATGAAAATGCTATGCTTGCAGCTTTACTAGGGAATTGTAGGTGTGGTAGCTTCCCGTTGCTTTCCACACTGCTGAAGGATGACCATATGATTTCGGGGACCGTTTGGGCTTAAATTTTTCCTGACATTTGTCTTACAGGTGAGGAAAACCCTGATAAAAACGTCACCCGACCAGGGATCGAACCCGGGTCCACTGCGTGGCAAGGCAACACGCTACCTCGATACCACAGCGGTGGACCCTATATATATTAATTATAATAAATTTAAAAATGCATTAAAATGTAGGTTTGTCTTAAATAATTCTAATGTCCGGCGGCCCCTGATTTCTGCGGTAGGAGATTCCATTATTATTTTCAGAATAGGAGGAAACTTTACATTATTTACATATTCTTGGAATTAGCCTCCGGCAGCGAAAACAGTGATTTTTTTACTATTCATTTAATTAAATTTTAATATTTTTTGTAATCGGGGTTTTTTTTTTTTTGGACTTTTCATGTTCGTGCTTCAAGATATGTTAAACTATAGGTATCAGATAGGATGTGAAAAAAAAAATACCTAACGAAGATAGTAGTGATTTTTCCACCGATGTTTTGGTCTTCCTAAACAAATCATAAAACTGTTAGATTAACGGAATTTTATTCAGGGGCTACTAGTAATTGTGATGCATGTTTTGAAACATCCGGGTAATGTGGAAGGGTGCTTTTTGAGAGTGTTAGATAAAATTCTGTCTGAAAAGAAGTAACATTTTATCACGTTCTCACTGAAGAATGGATTTTATTTTGTCACGTATCCTCCAATTCCATTCTCTCAGTTTTCTACTCGAACCAACCTTTTTTTATTATTCCTTAGCCATGGCTGAGCGTGTGTGTGCTTTGAACTTGTAGCTCTCATTCTAATAATAATGTTCTACATGAATAGTTATCCTAGCCCGGTGGTCTAGAGGCTACCATTCAACTTCAGTTCTGGATCCAAAATTTGAGAGTTCGAACTTATCCAGGTGGATATTTTCAGGTCGTAGATATTCTGATAAAGATAAAGATAGAAAAGAAAAGAACGGCAGTGGCGGTTATTTGCCTTTGCTGGTGTATGATGGGATCCATCGTTCATGGGCCTCGGTAATTTGAATTGGCGTGCTGAAATGTTGATTGTTATTATTATATCTATCTATCTTCGGGTTTTTACAGCTGCTGCCGTCTTCCCGTGCCAAACCTCCAAAGCCTACGGTCTTGGGCATCTTCGATGTTAGCCCTCTAGCTTGCATTACTGTCTTCATGTTTTCCTTCCATGTTAACTTTGGTCTCCTTCTTTTCTTCTTTCTGTTCGGATGCCATTCATATAGTTGCTTCGGCCATCTCTCATCTTCCATTCTTAAAACATGTCCTAACCACTTTAATTGTTATTATTATTAGGCCTATTGTTATTTATTATTAATGTAGAATCCTAATTTTAGTAGTTTCGGGCATGTTCTATTGTGGCGTTCTATTCGGGGACTATTCTAGCATTTACTCTCTGTTCCTGGAGAAACCATGGAGTCGGCTTCATTCTGAATGCGGAGTGAAATCACGAGGCCCCTATCAACTATTACAGCACTCAAAATAACCTAAAGACTAAAATAAGATATCTCAGAAAATGTAATAATAATAATAATAATAATAATGCTTAAGTTGGCAGAGTTAGGGCAATAAATCCTCTCCTACACTCAACCATTGAATATTAAAATAATAAAAACATATGTTTAATATATTATAATATCAGTACTAAAAAATGAATAAAAATAAGAAAATATAGTGTCGGAATTATAACATTGTGATAGGAAGTCGATATGTGGTTATATTGGTTTGATGATTGAAATAAGAAAGGATATGTTGAGATTTTGGGAATTTGTGTATTTTAGGAGGTGATGTTCGTGTAGTGATTTGTCGTTCCTGAAGTTGGTTATATTATTATAGGATTGAGAACCCGGACAATGTTGAAATGTAAAAGGTATTGATGTCCGGAACCAGGGCTAAGCCTGATTCTAGAAAAGCGAGATGGCTGAACTAATAGTTGAACACAGATCTAGTAGAAAAATAATTTAATTGAAACAACTACGCCCTTCACCGTGAAAACAGCATTCTGTCTTTCTTAAACCTAAAACTACACATATTTGCACATCAGAGAGCCAACGCCCTTAGGAGGGGCTTAAGCAACGCTTGGTCCACGTGCAAGTATATTAACTTGGTGTGATTCAGCTTTTTAATGTTTGCTACAAGTTTATGACCTCATATAGGAAATTGCTTTAAAGTTATATGATCTTGGTATGAATCAGCATATTTTTAAAACACAGCTACACATGTTAAATGAGTTTGAACTTTCCTTTAAACAATACATCTTTGGGTCCACCGCTGTAGTCTCGAGGTAGCATGCTGCCTTATCACGCAGCGGGCCTGGGTTCGATCCCCGGTCAGGACAGTTTTTCTGAGCGAGGTTTTTTCCGGGGTTTTTTCTCACCTGTAAGACAAATGTCAAGTAGCATAACGGCCCAAAAGGTCCCCGAACATCATCTGGCCGTCATCGTCATCGTTCACCGGCGTGTAAAGTAATGGGAAACTACCATACATATAATTCCCTAGTAAAACTGCAAAGCATAGCATGAAAACGCTATGATTGCAGTTAAAGACCTGCACTTGGGTGGTACACTTTAGAATAGAATTCTTAAAATAGTTATAAATTCTTGCATCGTAAAACAAAGACTTCGTATTTTCTCAAATTTTATTATTTTTAATAGAGTGTAACTCCAGAAACTAACAAAAATGGTCCCCCTGAGAATAGGCTTGATATTATTTCCAGATAAAACACGAGTAGAAGTAATAATGTTAATCATCATTGTAATCGGTCATTTGCAATGTTATTGTAACAAAGAAATAAAGGCTCATTTAATCACTTCTGCCAGTTGACAAAATTAAATACAAATTCCTTCAAAATGTTAAAAGTAACCTATATGTACTTTTTAATATGAAATAATTTGTTTTTCCGCCTCAATGGTCTTTAGATACCGTCGCTGCCACGTACACAGAGTCCCAGTAAGATCCCTGGTTGGGATAGGCTTCCTGGGTGATATTTTCGAGGCTCAAACGGTCGCCTAAAATTATCTGGCCATCTTAATCATCACCATCATCAATATCAAATTCGCTATGTTTAGTATGCATATGTGTGAGTGTGGTTGTTGTGTTGTCTCTGGATTGAGTTGATCACTCATTCACCCTCACTGTCCTTATGTGATCAATAAAGTATGTGAATGATCCGAAGTTCAAAATATCTTTCCCAATATATCGTGCTACTGTAAGACTCAGATGTCGTGGGGCATATAAATACAAAGAGAGAGTTTAAGCCTAGGTATAGAGACAGAAATACCGTAATGTATTTTTAGTTGTTATAATGAGATATGAATATATTTTGTTGATATGAACTCATTATTGATGTCATAATTATAATTTCTATGATTACACTGGTCAACAGTGATTTTGTTACATAAAATATTTTGGGTGATTCTTATGTATTTTCATCTGCTGATTCCAAAAATGAAAGAAATTTTCCATCACCCACCATTTTTTTTGTAATTTTGAAAATAATTATTTTCCTATTTATTAGCATTTTTGGTATATAACATGATGATTAGAAGGATTATTTTACATTTATATTTAATTTCATTGTGCCAACAATGGACTTATAATGTTTTGCGATTGTTGCCTTGAATTCATAACTTACAACAATGCCATTCTCCTACAAAACTGTGATTGTATGTTTTAAGTTCGCAGTTGAATAGAAGCTTTCTTAAAAGAAAGAAGCTAATTCTGTGCTCACTTCCGTAGTCAAGTGACTAAGTAGTGTATTGTATTTTAGTGTATTGTAAAGAGAAGAGTAAAATTGTATTTGTATAAGAAATATGTCTCGAAAGTGTGTTAACGATAGAAGCAACTTCTGTTTCGTGTGTGGTGAGCTCACTTTCAAAGCGCAGAAGCGAAAGTTTACTCCTCTAATAAGAAGAGCGTATCACTGTTATTTTAACAACAAAATAGACCAGAACAAGGTATGGGCCCCGGAAATCTGTTGTACCAAATGTGTAATACTATTAACTGGCTGGTTGAAAGGATCCCGTCATATGCCTTTGATATGGCGCGAACCTAAGGATCATTTGACAGACTGCTACTTCTGCTTGACAAATATATCTGGAATAACTTCCAAGCCAAGACACACCGTTAAATATCCAATGTTAGATTCAGCAATTCGACCGGTACTTCATGGGCCAGGTTTACCCATACCAATTCCACCAGATCACATAACAATGATTGAAGAACTTTCTGATGTTCAGGATTTACAGAATGATTCAGATTTTGCGGAAGATGATGCTATAAATGAAACTCACTTTCTAACTCAGGAGGATTTAAATGATTTGATTCGGGATCTTGGTTTAAGTAAAAGCAAGGCAGAATTACTTGCTTCAAGATTGAAAGGATGGAAGCTACTGCAGGATGACACCAAAGTAACTTTTTTCCGCAATCGCCAAAAGGAATTTGAGGATTTATTTTCTAAAGAAAGGACCTAGTTTTCTGCAATGATGTTGAGAATTTGTTCCAGTCACTGGGTGTTGAGCATAATTCTGAGGATTGGCGTTTATTCATAGACTCCTCGAAAACAAGTTTGAAAGGAGTGTTACTACATAATGGAAACATATATTCATCCATTCATTTAGCTCATGCAGTTGGTATGAAGGAAAGTTACGAGAATATGAAGCTCTTACTATCCGCTATAAAGTATGACAATTTTTCTTGGCAGATATGTGGGGATTTGAAAGTTATAGCCATCTTACTTGGGTTACACCTTGGCTATACTAAATTTTACTGCTTCTTGTGCAAGTGGAATAGCAGAGATAGAATTAATCATTATATTAAAAAGAACTGGCCAAAGAGAGAGTCACTTAATCCAGGACAAGAAAATGTTCTTCACCAACCACTTGTACGTTCTGAAAAAATCTTATTGCCTCCACTACATATTAAACTAGGCTTGATTAAAAATTTTGTGAAAGCAATGGATCGTGATGGCAGTGCATTTCTCTTCCTCAAAAATAAATTTCCAAGGATCAGTGAAGCTAAATTGAAAGAAGGGATATTTGTTGGCCCTCAAATAAGGGAACTGATGAAAGATACGCAGTTTCAGAACAAGTTAAATATGCAAGAAGCAGCTGCATGGCAGTCTTTCAAAAATGTTGTCTCAAATTTTCTGGGGAACTTCAGGTCTGATAACAATAGAGAACTTGTCATTGAGATGATTGAGAACTACAAGATAATGGGATGTAATATGTCTTTGAAAATTCACTTTCTGCACTCCCATCTTGATTTCTTCCCTGAAAATCTAGGGGCTGTGAGCGACGAAGACGGGGAGCGCTTCCACCAGGACATCGCGGAAATGGAAAGGCGCTATCAGGGTAAATGGTGTCCAAATATGTTAGCAGACTACTGCTGGACACTGAAGAGGGATATTCCTAAAGCGAAGTACAGCCGAAAATCCAATTCACATACATTTTGGGTGAGCAAATATAATTTCAGCTAAGATATAATAAATTGTAATGTATAGACACGAAAAATGTTTTTCATGTGATTACTCGAAAACCCGGGGTGATGGAAAAGTTCCGTAAAAAGATTTGAAATCAGCACAAAAAAGTAAGTTAGAAACACACATTTTCTCCCTTGTAACATAAAGAAGTTCAAATTTTGTTGGCCAGTGTTACCTGCGCCATAGCCGAGAGGTTTGATGTCTTGAGGCAGAGCTAAGGGACTTGCCCTAATATTTTCTCATTCAATTTTGGACGACATTAGACCGGTGCCCACCGAACATCACAAGCAATTTGGGTACCTACAATAAGTAACTGCTGCAGGTTGAGAAAACCAGCTATAACGGCTGGGAAGACTCGATATGATGATTGCATGTTACCCCTATACTGACCTCTGTAAATAACAAATGTGTGTGAGGCCAGCAGCGGTTGGTAGAACAATGGTCTTCTAGGCCTGTCGCGCCATGAAATTAATGATTACCCTTGTTTGTGACGTAAAATGATCGCACTGAATGCCTTAGGAGATCCTTGGGATGATGTGCGGTAAATGATAACGAAGCACCAAGAGTTATCGCAATGATATTATGTATAAAAATGATAGCGAAGTGCCAGTAGTTATGTTATCCTCATGATATTATGCGTGATACATAATAATGAAGCACCAGTAGTGTCCTTAAGTCCAATCTTAATTCCCGCGGTTGGAGAAGGAATCGAACTACTGAACTGTAGTAACAAGCTCAAAATAATGTAACACAATTGATACAGTCCTACCAACATCCGTAAAGATGCAACATAATAAAACCTGTGAAATAAGAATGTTGAACCATTCGAGTAATGCAATATGATTTGTTGTTCCAAGGATTGATACTTTAGAAATTTTTGTCGGAAGACTAAACGAATTTACTTTCACAAACAAGGTGGATATAATTTTATTTTTTATTTCATTCCAGAGAAATTTATATAAAAAAGAGGAATTTAAACTTGGGCGAACATTGAATATTAAAGCAATAATTTTTCTGCTGAGCAGTTATCTGAACTTTATGTTTGGAATTGTGCCCGTTTCCATCATATCTCAGGTTCCGCAGTCTTATTCCCTGTGCATGTTTCATTTTCAGCAATCAAGGGCCTATTTTCCTTTTTATGTTCATTTTGTATTCCTCTTCCGTCTCTTAACTTATACTTTATTCTACTAGTTTTTATTTTGTTTTTGAGAATCGGATATTTCTTTACGTATGAAAGAGTGTTAAATCTATTCATACATTAGAGACAATAAATTGAAATTGAAGCGCAACTCTTCAACTTTCAGCTAAAATTATCGGCTGTTTTCCACGCAGATCGGAATTGCTTTTTTACCGAGTTATTATATGGTCACAAACAGAATACAATTATTAAATGTGAATGGGTATTTGAGGGAAATCGTAAAGAAGTGGAAGAATTAAAATGCCCATGAACAGTAATTATAAACAGGGATGAAGCGCACAGGAAAGTTAAATATAGACTCAATTCTGGAAATGCTTTCTATTATGTATTACTACTTGTCATCCTAACTTCTCTCTGAAAGTTAACTAAAAGTATATTAACTTGTGATTCTTCGTCATACATAAATATGGTGTTTTACTTTACGAGAGCAAAAATAATTAGTAATAATTATTTGAAAATTAAGTGCTTGGGAAAAATTTCGGACCACAGTGAGGGTCGAACAAACAGGCGAATGGAGAAAGGTACATAAGTGAGCTGCATGTTCTTTTCAGGAAAGCAGATGTAATAAAAGGAGTTAGGCTAAGTCTAGTAAACAGTAATAGGTAGGGCATGATGCAGAAATGGTGTATATAAATAATAGCACTGGTCAACTGTGGTTTTGTTGCCCTTGATATAAGATTAATTTCGGCTATATTTATGCTCACAATTCATGAAACTGTCAATGATTTTGAAATATTTGCTCTGCTTTTTTTAATCTTTATTTTCATTTTACACTACAAAAATCGGAAAATATGAAAAAAAAAAAAAATATAACATATGTTATAGTTCAGTGAAACGCCTTTTATAAGATTTTCTTCTATAATTCTTTTAGGGGAAAATCTCTTTTTAAAGACCAGCAGTAATCTGCCATCATGTGATGGTCCCATCTACCCTGATACCTTTCCTCCATTACTTTTAGATCCTAGTGATAGCGCACTCCCTGTTCGTCACTATAATTTCCTAAATTATCCAGAAATCTATCCAGGTGACTGTGGAGAAAGTGTAACTTCATACTCATATCTGCTCCCAAAATCTTGAAGCTTATGGACATATTTTGCACTATTGCTTTATAGTTACCTAGGAAATTTTCTACTACCAATACAAACCCCTTCCAAGCTTCACTTTCCGGAACAGTTATAACTTTGATAAAATTTGCATCGTTCATCAATTGCCGAATTTGAGGACCATCAAATATTCCGCCTTTCAACTTTTACATACTGAGTTTAGGAAATGTTCTACAAATGTATTTGAAACATTTTCCTTCCTTGTCCAACGCTTTGACGAATTGTTTTATCATATTCAGATACACGTCGTGAGTACTTTAATTTTGTCAAATAACTGAGATAACGGCCGATTTAATTGCTTACGATATTTTTAGTGTCTAGGCATGAATATAATTATAGTTTGTAAAATTATTATTATCTAACATTATTATATTTTTTAAATATTTTAATATAGATAAATAGTTACAGTTAATGGTATCCTTCTCATACTTTTTGGATAAATTACAATCTGGTAAGTTTTACGAAATTGTCATTAATATTTTACAGAATAAGATAAAAATGTAAATATCTTTAAATTCGATACTATTGTAGTATGAGCTAAAAGTAATGCTCTTCTAAAAAATCCTCCTGACCGGATTTGAACCAGCGACCTATGTATTACTGAAATTATATACCACTACAGTCCACCGCTTTACCAACTGAGCTACCAGAGGATATAACATTAATTTCTTACAACGATGTACTACAGAGTCGATAAGTCCGCAACCCATTATACCGGTCTTTATTTTTTTGATGTCATGATGATCCTGGTCAGGATCTTAGGAAAACTTTAAGAAATTATTGTGTTGTCATTGGTCCTTTAGAAGTATACAAAGTTTCAAGTCGATCCAATGTTTTTAAGTGAGTGAAAATCGTGTTGAAAGATTCCGTTACATAGATAGACAGATACAGGTCAAGCTAATATAAAGCGTGTAAAAGAGAAGTGTACAAACGTTTTGTAAGAAAATCAGAGGGAAGCTCTCAGTAGGTTGATCAAGAAAGACATGGGAGAATAATATTAACCATGATCTGAGAGAGGTGAATTTTGTAGGAGCTGGAGATGTCTATGAACTTCCGGGTTTTATAGTGGCGTGAGTTAGTGGTGCATTATTTACACTGGTCGTGTTATTGATTGATTTTAAAATTAACAAAATATCCAGAATAATTTTTGTGTAAGAAAAATGCAGACTTATTTTGATTAGAGTTGTGTCACGGTATATTGTGTGCACGAGGTCGTGCTATTGATTGAATTTTATTTTGCAATTCAGTGTTTCTTTCAGGTTAATCGATTGGAATCTCATTTCGCACGTAAATCGAAATCGCCCTCATGTATACAAATATTTCCAATTTTCTGGATATCCTAGTAACGCAACAGTAAGTTGATGTGGCTTCCCCTTTGTTAATTTTCCAGTCTGTGCCTTCGAAAACATTATATCACACATTTGCCGAGGAGATCTTGTTCGACGTCACATCATATTTTTAACACACGGTGCCATTTTAAACTTAATTTGTGTCTAAAGTGCTGATGAACGAACTTTCATAAATATTAGAATATGCTCGTAAGACTGACTACTCAGATTCCATCCGGTTCAAATAATCCATTCGTATACTGGCTCATCCTGCGGTTAAAGTCGGTCGGAGCATACGGTAGTATACTTTCCTGTTCCATTGGTCAAGAATCTTGTGTCAATGTCTCTACGGGCCTTAATACCTTTTCAACGTGGGTCCTTACCTTCACTCTGAATTTTAATACTAATTTTGATCGCTGTTGAGGTAACTAGTAAGTTTTGGCAAATTTCAAAGGAATTAAACTTGAGGTTTTTCTCATTTTTAAAACGATACATATATTTGTCGATCCTACCTAGTATAGACCGAAAATTATCATGATAAGAAGTTGTATAAATATATGGATGCGTATGTCTGTCCGTAATGCTCCAGCGGCCGTAACTTTTGTTTTTTTTTTCGGAACCAAACTCGGCATACAGCAAAAAAAAAAAATAAAAGTAAGATGGAATTCGTTAACCAGTAAAGCCGGACCATTAAAAGATAGTAGGAGTTCACCTGAAACGAAGATCTAAAATTCCTCTAGGAGCAACAATTTTAGATTTTTCGCAACAAAACACGCCTATGCTATTGGAATAAAACGAAGAAGGCATTTTTCAAACAGCGAAGTCCAACCATTAGAAGTAGGTGTTTACTGGAATCGTTCCTTTTCACCGCGGTCCGACACATTAAAATAACTGGCGCGAGAAATTAATGTTTCGCAAATTTAAGGCTTAACAAAAGATATTCCATAAACCAGTAAAATCGGATCATACGTTCGTCTTTGTGAGGAATTCGTCTAGTTCACGAATTTCCCGCATGACGGACTTTTCACTGCTCGAAACAATGAGAAATGTCCTATATTTATATTTTTTATTATCAGTGCTAGAGATGGGGAGTTCAGCTTATTATTCTCATCATGTTGTCTCCTCCAAATAATTATTTTTTTTAACGTGTAAACATTTGAGAATAAAGTGCATAGCAAACTTTTTCGATCAAAGAATGTGAATCGGTGAAACAGCCTAACAGTGATAAGAACAGTCAGTACCGTAGATTGCAATGAGCAGGACGATTAGCATAAATGGGGAATTAAAGAAGGACATTTGTATTTCTTGTACTAAAACCAAAAGGAAAGCCTCCACTAGGTAGGCCAAAAATGAGCTGGAAGAATAACATTATCCATGATTTGAGGAAGATGAATTATACAGGGAATTATTGGAGAACATTAGCTCCGGATAGGGATGTATGTAGTGCTTTATGTCCGCTTGGTCATGAACCTCCTGGTTCGATATCGACAGTGAGTTAATTCGTTATAAACATTTTCTGATAACCAATTACATTTAAATTCAGTTCCTGTTTTTATATATTGTTTAAAAAATGAAATGCTACAAGTTTAACCATTGGTCTTCTCTTAACTTCTTGCTCTCCACTTATGAGCTAATTACCTTTCCTCTCTTTATTCTGCATTTATATGCCATCCCTGGTTTTCTTCGCTAAGTCTCATTACATGCCTGCACCATATTAATTCTTTGTTTATTATGTCTTCCTCAATATTGTTTTTAGTTTTCATTTTGTCTCTTGTTATTTATTTTATCTCATTCTCAAAATTTTGTTTTCCCTCCTTTTATCCATTTCCATAGTTAAGCAAGAACAATCACAATACAGTTTTAACCGATCAAACAATTTAGGGGTGCTTAAAACTGAAGTCGGTTTTTTCCTCATTCACAAAGGTCGTCCTCAACTCCGTGTTGTCCACTTCTTATATGTTGTTAGTCTCGTGTTCTGTTGACGTAGTATGTGCCCAAACTATCCTAGTATTTTACTCTTCACTGTTGCTACCATATCCGGCTCCTGATACAGCATTCTTAATTCTCTGTTCTTTCTTATTTTCCGTTCCCCATTTTCCTTAACAGCGCCGATTTTTTATGTTCAAAAGTAATGCGAGATCTTTCTAACTTTTTTTTTTGTCAGAGTCCATAAACAGTGTTGGTAAAATTGTGGTTTTGTAACAGTTAAGCTTTGTTCCTCTATTTATATATTATATACCGGTAAATGAAAATGCAATATAATATCACAGATAATAAAAATAATAATGTTAATGGTAATCAAAATATATTAGTTTATGTAATGTAATAGAAAGTATCGATTATAATTCATTAACGTTAAGATTAAAAATTAAGTTACTTGCTTCCCAGTATCTGGAACTACTGTTGGTCGATGAAAATAATGCAACTGAAGGATTAGAGGAGGAAGTAGGGTTCCCTTCACCATTTTACGGCACAGTCCCTATTTTGCCTGGAATATCGAGTGTTAAAAGACTCGGAACTTACACGCCCGCTTGACAACTAATATAGGGTAAGTTAGTGTCATACTGGATATTTCTTGTATATTCACATTCCTTCCACTTGCATTCTTTTTGTCGGCCAACAATAATATTGGAGATGGAGTCTATCTTATCAGAGAGTATGAAGATAGAGGTTCCTAAAATTACAAAATAATGCAGGTATTTTCCAAGGATATCATGACCAATCTGTGCAACTGCTACTCTTTCAGGATGTTTCTAATTTCATCTTTCCAATTGTTCTAGATGTTCTGGCTTCTTTTTTATGAAAACAATTAAAATCATTAAGAATAATTTCATGTTTGTCTTTATCTCCCTTTATAGTTACTTTTACATGCTCTGGCCTTACAGGAACATGACCTGTTGGGAGATGATCACACGCATCCTTTCTGACCACAAAAGGCATCACACTGGATGGTTGATCAGCTCAATGCCAAAGCCACCTCCAAAACGAACATTTAAGACAACACTATTCACTCATACATGCATACTAAACAAGGCGAATATAATACGTGATAGCCAGATTGTGTTCTTGGGCCTTAAAGTTTGCCGACATTTGTCTTAGAGGCGAGGAAAAAATTGCCCCACTTAGGAAAGTTGCTTCTCTTAAGGCAACGAAGTTATCACTAGACCACAGCGGTGGACGATAATAATAGCAACATGAAAGAAATAGTAGATAATTTGTAACTTAAAAATAAATCCGAGGGAAAATTGGCCGGCGTTATGCATCAACCAGCTATGTGTCACTATATGTAAGTTTAAAAAAATGTTTAAAGTTTAAGTCAATCTTCACTATTGTGGCGCCAAACTGACAATATCGGACACTGCAAGTGATGTTCCTTGTTTGACTGTTGTGCATCAACAATCTAAGAGCGGAATCATTTGGCGCTTAGCTGCATGATGCAAAATTTAGATTAGTATTTATGAATATTTGGTTTCATAGCAGTTTCTTGCAAAACATAGAATCTCTCATAGGATTGATGGCGTTTACATTTTTATTTAATAGTACATCTATATTTAAAGATTTGGCGCTAAAAGTGTGCGTACGCTTACTTCATGAGCCAGTGCAACAGATGGCATCAAAATCTCAATTTTTAAAAAAATGCGCTTAGTTGGTTGATGCATAACATCGTTCAATTATAAAGTATATTATTAGGACTTTTCATTAGTTTCTTGTTAATTATGTCTCTTCGGTTATGCTATTTAACATCTAAATAAATAACCAATAATGAATTTAATAATAGTTTACAACAAATGTCTAAATGATTGTTTAATATCGATCTTAATTCATGACTCTGGATTCACAAGAATTTAAAAAAAATATATTATCATGAATTGCCTGCTTGACTTTCGTTCACCATTTAGCATCTTCAGTGCCTACACCCAAAATGTTGTTGAAGGGAAGTTATGTATACAGTTAGTGTCCTTAATAAAGGAATAGCGTGAAATTTCAATGCATTCACATAATTGCCTCGCAACCGCTGAATATTGCGAGGCACATGTCATTTCTTAAGGAATATTCTGCCTTTCCCTCGCAAATACATCCACAAATTCTTTGAGTCTTGGTACTCTTTAATCTGGGTGATAAATCCTTAATTGCTATTTTTTATGATTTTTCAGGTAAGTTACATGTTTATCAATCTTCAGCAATACAAGTTCAACATTTGTTCAAAATTAATTTAAATAAGCGTTGCTCAAGAAAAAGTGCGTAGGAAATTGTTTTAATTGAATAGACAGACAGATAAATGGAGAAAACCACATAACAGTGAACTGCATGCTCTTTATGGGATATCAAGCGTAATAAGAACGTTTAAGTCTCATAGAGTACAATGGGTAGGGCATGTGGCACCAATGAAAATGTAATAAGGTCATCGAAACTATTGCAGGAACAATGATTTGAGGGAGTTAAATTATACACGAAATTATTGGATAACATTAGCTCAGGATATGAATATATGGAGAGCTTATGTCCGTATAACCATAAACCTGCGGGTTCGATAGTGCCAGTTTATCTAACACGTGCATCGAAATACAGTTATGTAACGGTACACAATTAAGTACAAGCTACTCTTTTATATAAATGAACAGCAGTGTTAACATATTATGCATGTTAGGCTCTCTCTCTCCCATAACTCACGTATCGATTGTTATTGACTTTATTGCGTGGGGTACATTGCAGTTCAGCGATACGGAAAGTCTATCTTTATTTTATTTAATCCCTGGACCATCAATTTTTCACTCAAAGTACTTGTGAATTTATCTTATGATTACAGTAAGTTACTAAAAATTTAAGGAGCCTTTTTAATACCACTTGGATAAATCTATATAGGCCTACTCGTAGAACTATAATTTTAAATTATTGTTATTTATTTATTTTCAAAGAAAGTTTCCAATGATTGAAATGGCAATATACTAATATCTGTTTATGGGTTTACATCCTCATGTGGGGCTAGAGAGCTCCCTTCCGGGAGTTAATTAACAATTATAATTTAGTTACGCTTATTTCACCACAGATGTCAGCAAGTGGCATGCGGTTAGCACATCGTCTTAAAGAGACACCCAGTAGGTAATATACTCGTAGAATAAGGTCTTTTACTTGGGTGTTCAGAGACTTTAATTTAGGTTTGAGTTTATTTTACGACTCCCAAAATGATGAGAATGTGGAGTGTTCCTTCCAGAGGACTTGTCTCATGAATTTTTCTATACTGAAAACACGATTGAACCCGGACTCTAGGGACTAGAGGCAAGAATATTAACCCCTACACCACCTTGTCCGATACAGTATACCAATAGAAATGAATACATTAAATCTTTCATAAAGATAGAGATACGGGATCATTCTGCCAGTATAGGAGTATTTCGGGTCCCAAAGCTGCTGTAGCTGGTGCCGCTGTTAAATTCCTCACTATGCTGGATGAATAGGCTACTGGCTGAAATTCTATGAGAATAGTTTAACCCCGTATTAAATCATGAATGCTCGGCCACTATATAATAACAAAAACTCCAAGGCGCAACAGGTCTAGGAAGCCCTTGGCCTACCAACGGGCTACTAGTCTTACATCTACATGTGATATTTACAGAGATGGGAGTCACCTAGCCAATATAGTTGTGACATATGGTTAGCATTCCGGATTCCCCAGCCGTTGTAGTTAGTTTTCTCAACAGGGAACCCTCTTTTTTGTAGTTACCTAAATTTTTCATGATGGTAGATGGGCACCAGATCCACACTAACCTGAATTCCATGAAAAAATGCTTCGAACCAGCGTAAGTCCTGTAGCTCTGCACCTAGATATGATGCATTAAACCGCTTGGTTAAGGGGCGGGACTGTAAGCGAAGGCTAACGTCATTTACCTAATAGTCTGTTTGAAATTGGAAGATAATATTATTTTCCTTTCATATAAAGGCAACATTTTAACGTGGGGAAGTTTGGAGGAAGTGCAAAGTACATTTTAGATTAAAGTTGCAAATACCATCACAGTTTTATTGCAAAAAATAAATACATTAAGCGTATACCATCAATATGAGGTCAATGTTTCTCTTTATCATTATAATAGTATAATAATCACTGGAATTCATTTCCATTTTAAGATAATAGTAATCTCCTTGATTTGGCTACTCTTGGGTAGGAAGCAGTAGTTGGGTGAGGAAGAGAAAAAGAGGAAATGCGGGTTTATTGGTCCTTTGCACATTTGGTCTAGGCAACAGTTGCTAGGAAGGGTTTAACACACAAAATCCTGTTTTGACACTCGCTCTTATTAAAATGATAAATATTTTATTCTTCTATTCTGCTATCTTTTTGATTGAATCTATATGAACTAACTTGTAATTAATACATATCACTGTCCAGATTTGATTGAATTGAGATTTCGTGTGCGAGTCCGTTTTCCCAAGCAGAAAATAGAGAACATATAGTAAAGAAGACAGATTGCCAGTAATGAAACCATCCAAAATACGGCGATATATTTTACCAAACAAGATAAATCCTCCACATGCAAGTGAGCAAATATTGCATCTGAGCATATTTACATATATGTGTTGAAGAAGCCAAGATTGAGTTCACCTTCAAGGGAAAGCATTGCAACCCAAGAGTGTCTCACAGCAAGTGTTTTATTGAGCAGCAGTAGAAATTATATCTGGAGAAAGAACTCCATCCTTGTGCAGGTCTTGCAACACGTCCAGGAGCCGTTGTTCTGTCAAAGGATCTCCTAGAGCAACGTCCACGGATCCAATGCATAGTAGAAGAGCCAACAATTGTGATCGGCGATAATCCTCTCCCAGAGCAGCTCTGCTGTGACCCAGATCTCCTTCGATATCAACTCCAAGTCTTTCAGCAGTACCAGTGAGCGCAATCCAGTATCCATCAAGAAGCTTGTTGGTGTGAAGACGTCGTAATTCTGTAGGAAGTGAACTTATCAGCAGAAGAGCTACGTCGTTAGTTGGACGACTGTATGTGACCATTTGCCAGTCGAGCACGGCACAAGAACACGAATCGTCATCACGGAACAGAAGGTTGTTGCACCAGAAGTCAGTGTGGGTTACGAGCGCAAGAGGTTCTTCGGGTGCTAACAAAGCGGCGATTAGTTCTTTAGTTTTTGGGCGTAATACGAGAAGACATTCTAGAACGTCTTCCAAGCCTGGGCGTCTTTCTAGGAAGCGAGCTAGTTGAGGCAGACCACGTTCTACTAGTTGCTGATAGGAATCCGTTGCCTTCGCAGTTTGGAACAAGAAGGGATATCTTTCAGCCAGAGGACGACCTTCCTTCACCTGAAACCAAATAATTATCAACATAACTAAAAGTGAAATTGTTTTGGCGTCCAGAATTTATTTTTCAGTTAAAATATACACATATTTTTTTCGGCATTTTAAAATACTTTGGGAGTTATATGGTTTGTTTGACGCAGTTCACGAATTTCGTTGTTTCTCATATCGTTTGTCCTCACGAGGCTGAGTGGATCCCATTTGAAACTGAAATATGCATTTCTACGGTAATAGAATCCAGGCGAGTGGTATACAAACCAGACACTTGCATGTAAAGCAGTTTCAACCAGAACATGGATCTTTTCAAATTAACTTGGAAGATGATAAATAAATATCACTGGAAACAAATTCTGAGGGACGCGGACACACAGACAATCCTAGGATGTGAGATGGTGTGTGAGATAATGGAAATTCTAAATTCCTAGGTTATCAGCTTAAAACATATTTATTTTTCACAATAAAACATAAAAAAGATATGTCCACAGAAATGTTAATTTTTTACATTTTTATTACTATAGAGTTTGTAAAATGCGAACCGTTAGCTAATTCTTGATTAAATTACGCTAAGTTGATAACAGAGAAAACTAGACCTACACTGGCCATCTAGGATAATTTGTGGGTCTGTTTGTTTGTGTGATGCTAATGAGTATCGAACTTAAATGATCAGTTATTGTAAGTATGTGTGTGTGCATATAACAAGAGCAGATATATGAAGCTAGCACTCCACTGTGATTAATGTTATGTTTGTTACGTCATAATTATATCCAGATTTTCTCAGTTAAGCTGTGACCAAAGCTCATTGTTATTTAATGAGTCTCGTACGTCATATTGAAAGAGCCTTGCATGCTGTGGAATGACACAATGTTTGTTAGTTTGACTTGTTATTGCGACACAAAACACCGTTATTATCTTTTTCCTCTTATGTTCACAATATTGCTGTTTTAACTTATTCTGATTTATTAATGATATTCAATGTAGTTAATATTTTATAAGTTTTTAGTCAAATTGAGAGAATTTGTAAAGTTAGTAAACATTTCGGAATATCGTTTTAGTAGTTCATCTTTTATCACCAACGCCAGTCCTCTTTTAGTCTGTATATTTTCTTGTCCACTACTATACTAGTACTACTACTGCTACTACTACTGAAAGTTGACGATGAATAGTATCGTGCAATGTGCTCCATTATGTGGCTATGTTAAGTCACTTCATACATAAATGGGGGTGGAATCAATAAGTAGCCTACAGTTTGTTCACTGGCTTAACAAGTACAAATAGGTTTGTCAGTAATTTTGAATTTATATAACTAGTATGTATACACATACACACATAGAGTATAAACTGTTTATTTTATTTCATGTAGTGTATATAAAATGGGCCCTAATAATTATTTAAATTATTTTAAGTTTTGGCATCATTATGTTACAGAGATGATTGTACTGAAGGTCTGTTACATTAATCATTTGAAGGTATACACTCTTAAAGACACACCCTATGTATCGTAAATACATTCGACATTTTATATTCAGAATTAAATTGATCTGTTCTGTAGAACATAACATTTATTGTACCTTTATTCTAATATTTTCTACAATAGACTTACATTTCTAAAGTATCTCAGAGTGTATGATATTGTTTGCGCTTACCTTGAGCGCCAAAGAAAGTGCATGAAGCCGTGCCACCGCTTCCAGAGCAGACTCCGCTTGTCTCAGAGTAAGACCTCTGGAGAAGTCTGCGCCCTGAAAGCCTCTGGACTTGAGATTTTCCAATACCAGAACTGACTCGCTGGGCGTAGGGCTGGAGTTAGGGCTGTTTGTACCCGGGGTGTAGCGGGCGTGGTAACATCGTGGTATTGGCAATTCCAGCGGTGCAGTGTCTGGAGGAAGGCAGCGTCTCTGGAACTGTTCCAGCTCCGGAACCACCTTGCAATGCAAATCAACTCATTCAGAATGTATTTTTTATGTACTAATGTTATTATAATTATAACATGGATAATACTAAGGAAGCCGGGCCGGAAATAAATATATGCTAACAAGTAGAAATACATTACTAAATACAAACGGCCATTTAACAACAAATGAAGGGAATTTTGAGGAAGCGGCAGAGTTCAAATACCTAAGAACAATAATTACAGAAACTCTTGTCATCTCGAGTTCTCTTTAAAAAATTTCAAATTGAAATACACCAAATTGTTATTTTTCCAATTATATGGAAGAGAAAGGTTTATGTCTGCATGTATTTGAGAATGAAGTGTGTAAAATTTTCTCATAGTAAATAAACAATCAAGAATAAAACTTTATAATTTTAATATAAAATTATGAATTACATAAAACATTATAATCTTATCATAAATAACATAGGATAATGTATTGTTTAGGAAAATTTAAGGACTAAAGGAACAAGAACAGACAGGCGAATGGAGAAAACTTAACAGTGATCTGCATGATCTTTACGGGAAACCACATGTATGAAGAAGAGTTAAGCCTTGTGGACTGTGTTGAGCAGGGCATGAAGCGCGACTGGGGAATAAAAGAGGGAAAGTATAAACTTATTTTGGGAAAGCCAAAACAAAGCGCCTTAGTAGATAAGCCAAGAACGAGATTCAAAAATAATGTTGACCGTGATTTTAAGGGAAGTATATTATGATGGGAATTGTTGGAAAACAGCTGAGGATATGAATGAAGAGCTTATTCCCGCGCATTCCGGTTCGATACTGTCAGAATTGTAGCATGGAAGTTGGTTTTGTATGCGGGCTGTAGATGGAACACAATCTTTGGACAGGAATATAAACTACATATTGACGATCTGGGGCTTGGCCGGTATTGGGATACATTCTTTTTCTTGGTAAATAGATTATAATGAAAACTAAACTTTCTTCAAAATGGCCCTGGTTGGTGTAAGAATATATATATATATATATATATAGGGGGCACGCCGTAGCGTAGTGGTTAAGGCACTGAGCTACAAGCCGGAGGGTCGAGGGTTCAAGTCCCGTTGGGGTCAGGATTTTTAAACTGACCCAAACCCTCTGGCGGCACCATGGCCCTGGGGTCGACTCAGCCTCTAACGGAAATGAGTACCGGAAGCTTGTTCTGGGGGTAAAGGCGGCCGTCACGCAGGGCTGACAACCCGGCTGACATAAAGTGCCGATTGTCTAGAAAAAGTGGGAGCCTTAACCTCCTACTACCCCAAGGGCCTCCTGAGGCCTGTTGTGGGATCACTTTGCTTCATATATATATATATATATATATATATTGTAGATTCTCATATGGGATCCACTTATCCTCCTGGGGTATTAACTAGCGAACTCTGGTTTAAGAAAATTGAAACTTAAGTTGCGGATGAACCAGTGGTTACAATGCTCGCCTCTGGTGGATTTAAACTCAATCGGGGTCGATGGACTTTCAGGGCGTAAAAATTCTGATAATAAGAACTAAAGACGTGAGTTCCGTGTCGTAGATTTACCGGACGTAAAATAACATCAAGCCTGAAAAAACAGACTTCTGAGAATAATCCGTCTGCCCTTTCACTCCCAGATTTGAATTGCGGCGATAACGATCTTATCTGTTAATTAAAGTCCTTAAATAAAACAATAATACATTAGTTAAGTTGAGAGATTGCATTATACTATGTGATCCCATGTTTTTCTAGCCAATCATAGTAATCACATAAGTCGACATTGGCTCTTCAGAGCTATCGTACCACGAGGGTAGAAAATGTATATAGGCCTTACCTTAGTACTCTATCAGTCAGTTACAGAAATGATGCCTGAACCGCGGTTTCACGTGTTTTGTCATTTGCATAACAACTATAAAAATTAATGGAAATCCACATAAATTATTGTATGACCATGGCGATGATGCAGGCTTTTGTTGCACAATTAAAAGGCATAGTCGTGGTTCAGTTTTGTTTGTGCAATAGACTCTACATAATTATATGTTTTAATAAAAATGTGGATATTATTAGTTTTATCTCAGAAACCAATCATTGCGATGAAAGTATAGTTATTAGGAGATTAATAAACTATGTATCACATTCATACCAACTCCCCAAGTTTAAATTTGTAGGCCATTTTTAATTGTCTTTTTTTAATAACACCAAAAACTAAGAGTATGGCGGCTTATTAAATATACTTACGATATTGCACTATTCATTTAGAAGATATGGAAGTCGATAGTCTTGCATCTAGAGGTTTAAAAACTTTGTTTAAATGCCTCAATTAAAATTGTAAATTGAGAAGTTGTTGATGCGGAAAATGTGGTATGTGAAACTTGATCTGAGTCAGCTGTACGCAGTAGCTTTGGCTTCAAATTCCTTAGTTAGTTCACTGAATATAAAAGTATTTGAACTGTCCTGTTGCTGCTTCTAATGAACCTCCAATTTTTAAATTTACTGAAGCACTCGCATTTTATTTTATTGTTTATACACGCAAAATTCATATCCGGATAAGATATTTAACTGCATGTCATATTTAATAATGACTTTTTTCCACGAATTAATAATAATAATATTATTATTATTATTATTATTATTATAATATTACAAGTACTTGCAATAATTTAAGTCTTGCGACTTGGCCCAGAGGAATAAGGCATCATGTCTTTGCTCGTAGATAAGGTTCATGCGTTGGTTTGATTCGAATCCCTTTAGGGGAAGAAATTCTATGATGGAATGTGAGCCAGTGTGGAAACGGTGCCCCACCCAGCAGCTTGAGGAATCTCGATAACTATAGTATGTAGCTGCTCCGAAATGCTGAAGCCATGGAGGAATACGATACTTTCAGTCCAATCAGCGCGCTAGCACAGCGGGCCTGCTTGCTTATTGGGGTAAATTCAACGTCTAACTAAAAAGAGTACCAGACTGTGTTATGGGGATAAAGGTGTAAGTCACGTAGGGCTGACATCTCGTGTCGATTTTCTAGAAATGTCTGTACTGCAATCACTTTGTTAGGTGGCTGACAGTTTCCACTGCTTAATACCTAGAACTTGATATTAAAATTCGACATAGAAAATGCTAGCTGTCGTTCACACAGGATGGCACTCAGTTGTCCTATTGATACTACAAGTATAAACAAAATATAGAATTTCTATTTTATAGGCTACTAGGACTCCTCCCGTGCTGCTAACCATTACACTACTGAGACAGTCAAATGTATCGGAAGAAAATAATAATAAACACTTCATAAAATAGAAATAGATTATAGTGGAACAATGTTACGGTATACACCCCTCTAAATAACTGGTTAATCTTTGGCAAATTATTTGACGCTAGAGGTTAAATTTTGTAAATTTTCTATTAAAATACTTAAGGTTTTTTTTTAAATTTGTTCTTATAAATTAGATAACAATATTAAAATTTCCACTTAAAATAACTTATAACTTCACTTGCATTTTGCTAATTAATTGTATATATATTCTGCTATTAAATGAATATCTGTTTAACAATTCATGGATCTCTTGGTCAGCCTCCTTTGGATCACGTCACCAATCAACTTACCAACTGTGAATTCGACATTTATCTCGGTCATTTTTTGACACATCACCCCTTGTAGAGATGTTACTCGGACTTAACTAACCATCAGTTTAGTATTCAGCTTCCTCTTGTACCCCACATCATATTTTCCAAATTGTAAATCATGTGAATCAACTTTGGTTGACATTGTTTCAGGATTTTATCCAGTGTTACCAGATTGTCTTACGATATTTCTGTCATTTACTCCTACCATTGGCAAAATTGAAGCCCACTTTTGAGGTTGGAGCGCCTGGCAGGCGGAGTTACGTTACCCTGATGATATGATAACGAAGCACCAGGAGAGTTCTAAACCTAAATTCAGACCATAGGCTACCACAGGAATAATTCCCTATAAGGAAAAATACCTCTGGACTGAGTGGGAATCGAACCCAGGACACCATGAACTATAGTCAGAAGATGAGGAGGCTGGTCGAAAACAGAAATTATGCTGGAACATACATACATATTGAAATATGTATAATATTTGTTATATCGATTATATCCACGCTGTCACGTTGTGTCTGCGTGTTAAGAGCAGACTGACGCACAGGGAAAGCCCTTCCAACAGATTGATTCTAATTGATTCGAAGGTTATACTCTGTTAAACCTGTTGATACGCTGAATGCACAAAATGCTTATGAATTGTGTCCTAGACGTAAAATCAAAATTGGTGTCGATGAAAAAATAATCTTATAATTGCCAGAGTACGTCACAATGAAGGACTTCATATTTATATCGTTGCCCAACGTTGTCAGGATTGTTAAAATTTTAATCGGAGACTTTTGTGAAAAGGCACTTTGAGTCCCGGGCATAGGTGAGAGGATGATATTCGGTTGGATCTTAGAAATATATATATTGGAGATATGAACTGGATTCAATTGACTGAGTATGGCGACCAGTGGAGGACCTTAGCGAATACGGGATTGACCTATGGGTTAACGATAGAGTTAACCAAATCATCGCCAGTTCATAGTTTACAATTGCATCACCTATAAACCTGTCAATTTACATTTAATTTTATAGACTTAACTTAAGTCCCTAAGATAATTTCCACTATTACGTAATGGATTTTGGTTGTTGGATTGAATTCCATCTGCAAACATGTTCAAGCCCCTACGTTAATTTTTCTAATTAATTTTCACTGCTTATCTCTATCATTCAATTTTCCTTCTTCCATTTTATTAACTTCTGTTTAATTTAATTTACTTTATCCAGATGAACAATAACCTACCACTCATCATTTTTCCAGGTGGTGTCCAACCCAATATCTTGGACAATGTCTTTTACATAACATTGAAGTTGTTCTTGATATATGTAATCATTTATAGAATTACATTTTTTCAGAATAATTTAATTTCTAAATTTATCACGCCAAGGTTTCATTGTCAAAAATCTACCTCTATTGCCAATAATTGTTTTGTCTGATTTTCTACCTTCAACTTCCAAATTCGTGATCAATTTTAGTAAATGTATATAAAATTATTCTAGTGATGTGTTTGTCCCATAAATTAGCGTTTACATGGTTAATCCTTCCAATTTGACTCTATGGTTTATTCCATTACCCTTTTTTATCTTCAGTAATATTATTTATATTCTAAACATTTAGCACTCGTTTAATAAATATGGCGAATACTTACATAATCATAATTGCACAATGCTACATTGGGCACACTTCATAACTATAGCAACTCTTATAGAAACTGAAATATAAGCTATTCAAGTTCTGACCTGCTCAATCTTCAATATTACCTTGCTTTTGTCTTAACAGGTAATTTCTCAATTATTAACACTATGCAGTGTTTCAAATCATGTTTTAATTTGTTTAAATATCTGAATATAGGTCGTCCTGATGACACGGCAGGTTTTCTCAAAATAGTGTTTTATTCTTATTTCTTCAGATGATTTTAGAACATGACTAATTCATTGAAATTTTATGGACTTACAGTATTTTATTGCTTGTTCATTATGTGTACGACATATAATGCAAATAATAATTGAACGGTTATAATTAATATTCGATTTCGGCATCTTGTCATTAGTACCAGAAGCTGTGCCCTATATGTAGGGCTTAACTTCTATCCTTAGGGAATTGGACCAATAATTATGTAAAATTATAGAGTGTTTCATACAAAAATAGCATAACCCGCTGTTTGATTACGTCTCATTGGGCAGAGTTAAGGCGCTTGCTAGCAAAGTGTCATAAGAATATGATTATGATTGATCCCCGTCGTCCCACCGTCGAACATAGGCGCTTCCCTAGTGGAACGTTTATTAATCAGAATAATTTAAATTACGCTTATTTCCCTACAGATGTCAGCGAGGGTCATGTGGTTAGTACGTCGCCTCGAGATGACATCTAGTAGGAAACTAAGATATTACTGGGATGGATGAACGTCGATCAAATTTTTCTCAGAGGTTTTTTATTCAGACTTGAGATTCTTTTACGAGCCTGAAAATCTTCAGACTCCGGACCCACGGTTTAAAATCCCTCTCGAAAGACTTGTACCTTGGATTTTGTCATCCTAAAAATCCACTGACCCTAGCCGGGTTTGAACCCGCGGCCCTCGGGTCTAGATGCAAGGAACATAACTAGTAGACAGATGACCGTAAGAATACACAGTGAAATATTTCTAGGATGAGCGTGTAAAGAGGGGAAAAGATGACTTGTTTTGTATCAGTGTGTACAGAGGATATCTCATATCGCTAAGTGATAAGTAGATAACCGAAGCACGTATTCCTACGACATGTCATATTTTTTCTTAAGCCGTATATCAAGATGAAAGTAAGTAAAGCGTTTCGGATGAAGATTGAGAAACTTCAGTCTTGCGTTAAAAGTAATATTTTCAATTGATTGAAAGTTTCAGTCATATCTGTTTTCATTTTTATCTTTTTAAATGCTTTTATATTAATTGTCGAGCTCAGTCAGATGATAAGATAAAATTAAGAAATCAATTGTTTTATGTTAGAAATACACGACTTCTCCTATTAGGTATTTTTCTTCACTGATGTGCAATTTATTTATTTATTTTTAATTTTCAAGTCATATAAACATGCCTAGAAAAAATTAATAAATTGTAGAAAATTTGATAAATATATAAGAAATAAGTATGACACGTTGAATAAACTTATAATTATGGGACCATATTTTTGTCATTTTGGATCATGTTTAAGAACTTTTAGTGTATACATATTGCAACATTTGAAGCCATAGGAATCTACCCCTTCGTTTTAGTATATTTTATGGCGTTTTTCGAGCTAACAGGAAACTGGTGTGTAAACTCGAATAACACACCCACCCACCATTGTTGAACTCCGGAAATGGAGCACCAAATAAAATTAATTGATGAACTCTTATTACTCTATGCAGGAACAGAAGTATACTGTGGTGACTACAATCTGCATAAATGCCTAACTTTGAAGATAATTTATCAATTGTTGTAATTTGTAGTGGCTTCAACTGCTAATGATTCCATGCATCTTCCACGAGAGGTGAATTCCACGTAAATTTTGACATAACACATGAAAATTAAACTTTCTTCCTTGATTCTCCGTATGTAGACTATTAAAAACATTTTTAAGTGCTTACATCCCAGGATATTGTAGAATATAAAAAACTCACGTAACAAAGAATTGTTAATTATTTTAATTAATTTATAGCACGAAGAAGCTGTAGTTGTTACGTCAGTGACCTTTATTTTGTTTAATTAGTGACTAAAGTTTATTAGAACTTACAACTCAAAACACGTATTTTGAAACTCCTCATATATGTGTGTGCGTGTGTGTGTTATATGCACAAGAAATAAAACACCTAAACTTCGCAGATATTATTATTTTACCCTCACTCTGTAAAACATGTCATTTTACAGTTACGTCAGTTATCGATGTAGAACCGTATATTTTTAATTCATTTATTATTATCAAACTTGTGATTTGACAGCTGAGGCGAGATTTATGTACTGTATCACGTCGATTCTAATAACATCTGTATTCTTCTTCATCCTCCCTTCATGGTTTAGAGCGAAAGGTTTGTTCCGGTCTCATTCCATTTGTATTCTTTGTTAATAAGTAAATGTAAGAGAACCTAGGTGAGGTAGAAATGGTTTGCTGTAACTTATTTGATGCAAGTGGTAGCTACCAATTTTAAGCGCACTATATTCACGCTGGATTTGAGGTCTGTTATCCACCTGGTTTAAATTCAGATGCTGTAAATACGATTGTAATGTGTAGACAGATTTCGAAGCCAAATCATAAATACAATTTCAAATGTGCCGACCGGCACTGGTTCAAACCGAACCTTATAATCCATATAGCGACTAATTATTTGTTTGTAATGGATTGTTCCCAAACTTTATTTACCGCGGTTCTTTTTGTAGTTCCAAACAAACTCACATATCTTTAATGAATGTTATAAATAAACCACATGTGAATATTAGCGGCAAGACGTCTGACATGGGAAACTAAGAAATTTGATACATTTTTTTTTGAAGACGTTAATACTTTTAGAAAACATGCAAAATTATGGAATAGAATGTTCTCTGAAATTATACGAACATCCTCGAAGGAAACGGTATTTGGGCTGTCCATTAAAACAATGAAAGTAGATTGCGTAGCACGTGAAGGAACGATGAAGTAGATTTATTCAACAAATTGGCATAAATCTGCAACTCATGCTTCAAACACGCATTCCTTGTCATATGTTTAATTACCATTGCAGAGAAAAAAAAATATTTACGGAGATTATTAAAAATATGGCACGAGACCGTAATAGGTCTTGAATATGACGATATTAAATAATATATAGCCTAAATAACTAGTATACTTGGCTGAATATTTGAAGTTTTCATGTGGAAATTAATGATAACTTGCAGGTATATTTTATTTTGGAATGACTAGATTGATGGCAAGTACAACTGTACGCTTCATTTACCAACCAGTATTTACGATATTTAGACAGCTTTTCATTTATTACATAATTTAATGGCGGTTAGTTTTTAAATATTAGTAACAACATTAAAAATAACGTTTTAAATATTTAACCGAAAATTCATGTTATATTTTAAATAACACTTTTCCAGAGAATTGTTCTTTCTAAAATAAAAAAATAAATAAATTACCTACATTGTGAAAATCAATTTCTTGAGCCAAGTAGTAAAAATATTATTAAAATAATTTGCCTCCAACTGAATTTTTCTGGGATATCTATTTCTCATGAGGGTAAAATTCTGTAATTTTGCAACTTTTAAGTGTTTCTTTTTAACTACTTTTAAAAACTAATGATCCTATGAATATAGATTTTGATGTTTTATAAAAACAAGTGATATTCTACCTTATGTGTAAATAATTAACTAATTAATTCACTGGCCCTATCGAACCCGTAGGTTCATGGCCGCGCAGACATGAGCTCTCCATTCATCCCAATTATTTTCCAATCATTCCTTGTATAATCTACTTCTCTCAATTCATGATTAATTTTATTCTCCTACCTCATTCTTGGTCTACCAACTGGGTGTTTTCTCTCTGGTTTTCCTATAAAAAGCTTCCATGCCCTTCTTCCATCCCCCATACATGTCCTGCCATCGCAATCTACGAGACTTAACTGTTCTTATTATATCTAGTTTTCTATAAATATGATGTAGCTCACTGTTATGTATTCTTCTCCACTCGCCTGTTTATTCATCTCTCTTTGGTCCAAAAAAAAAAATCTAAGAACTTCTGCCTTGCATCTACGTATACAAAACTGTTATCATGCAACTGTTATTTAAAAATCTTATCGTGAAATAAACACTCATTAAATCTCCAAATTTCGGGGATTTTTTTTATCTCTTACAGAATCCAAAACCCTGATATTTAACTATTTCGGCGAGTTTCGGTGAGTTTCGGTGAAGTCTAGAGGTTCAAATTAACTCTCCTGACCTGCACGTCTCTCTTCCCCCTTCTGGAATCGTTAAGATGCAAAAGCAACCACATTTATAGGCCTATATATTATCCCTATCCCATATCTAATTAATTATTGGTGTACGTTACTATAAAATGTACATCAAACATCCCACTTTCCCTCATATTTCCTTGTTTAGGCTACCCGTTATCTTATATCAAGGACAGTCTGAGTCAAAAATAAATTTTCTGAATATTTACTTAGACAATATAATATATAATCTAGTTGTAAGTATATTTGTATTATTATTTTGTGTTTTGCTCTTCCATTATGGAAACAATTAATTAATAAAGTTCTAGTCACTATTATTATTATTATTATTATTATTATTATTATTATTATTATTATTATTATTATTATTATTATTATTGATATATAAGATTCAGAATGTTCTCCTCAAAGTCGAGAAATTTACCGGAGCTAAAGACATAAACTCTCAACAAACACTGTGCACATGTTAAGATTACTATTTCATGAGGAGATTGTTTATATTAAAGAACCATATCGATTACCCTCTTTTTTATTTAAAAATGTACAATTTCCATCGTCATGTCGTAGTAAGTAGAATCCATGCCCCGGACTGATTCAATACGGGATGTCTACCTTGGGTCTAGGTAGTGTGGCCCGTGTCCTGTGCCCGATCATTCTGTTGGCCACAGATCTTGAGAAACCACGTCACCTTGTAGGCCTACCTGTCTAATTTGTGGCACAAGCAACCTGCTTTCTTAAAAACGGAAATTAAACAATAAAGAAAGTAGAAATTTGAAGTGATAAAAATGAGAATAAATTAATAGTCCATTGACTGATTACTATAGGTCTTGTAAGTTTTTTTTTCTTTCTATTTACCATGTTCAAAATAAACCCTATTGCAATTAATCAAACTGAAATTATGATGCATTTCAATACTAATTCTACCCTCTCTCCTAAAAATAAACTTTATTGATATTATATAGAAAATGTGATCCACTAAAATTGCTTAAATTTTATTGGATTTACTAAAGTTGTTTTAGTTAGGAACGGCATACTCGCTTTAGAATTAGATTCCTGTAGAAAATAAGTTGGAATTGTTCTGATGAAAAACATACGATTTCACGGCGACCTTCAGAACGTGAAATGACTAATACAGGAAATTCCTTGTCGCCCAACCATTCATGATGTGCTTAAAAAATAGCTTGCAAAATGGCTATAGTTGTCAGGTAAATCATCCAGCATTGTTTAAAACAATTTATCTTCACATTGAAACAGATAATTCTCGTATATAGAACTGCCCTTGTTCATCGTCAACGTTACCCTGATCTATTACAAACTAAAGAATTAAAACAATTTTAATAATAATAATAATAATAATAATAAACAGCAATGCATTTGAATATAATGGTGAACCACTCTACATTTAAATTTATTTCTGTAGGCCTTAGGCCTACAATCTTCAGTAATTGTACAATTCTATTTAATTCTGTCAAATTTTATTTCCCAGATTTGTAAATCAAGTAGCTATTTTTTAAGTAAGCGTTTTTTTTAAATTTTCTATAGAGAATTGTATGGTGTGTGACATAAAGAACCTTCCGTACTGATTTCCTAGAGGGAAATGTTATAATGCATTTTACATTGAAGGGCCTGTGCATGGACAGAAAAATAGGTTTATTTGCAATATTAATATAAGCTATATATTTTTTAAAATACTGTTAATGAAAAAAAAGCAAAGGTGTTGCAGACCGAAAAATAGCAATTAATCGAAAGTGATTCAATAGTTATATACTAATCCGTTACATTATACAACATTTTACCTATTAACTTATGAAAACACCACTTCAATAAAACTCACTCCCAATAGCAATATACCGCTACTATGCCACTTATTCATTTGTTAACCTGGGCAAACCCACATTGTAAAACCAATGTTGTATAGCACTTTTTTACATTAATTATATATGGAATCGACAAGGCTTTGGCCGAATCGAATAAACTGGAATTTATAACAAATTTATTTTCTGCATTTTAAGAATTAGTCTCGTTAAATATACGAAACGTAGGTAAAATGTTGTAAACAATAGATTATAAAATTAGCTTTAGTAAGTCCGGAGTCTTAAAATACTCTCTTATATTCTAATTCGTTCGTCTACCCTTTAGAGCTTTTGCAACTATAGTAGTTTGACTAAATAGGCTAACTGTTAATATTCTGCAAAATGGTCTACAAGTAGGCCTATTCGTCTCGAGGAATGTAAGCTATCAGCCTTCATATTGCATGTTATTTTTGAATTGGGAAAGAAATAATGTTCCATTTACATAAACATTAAGCTGTATTGCACTGTTAAGTTTTTAAACAAACTCCATGGCGTTACAATCCTATCATCCGGCGGCTGACCTCACATTCATTCATTTTACAGAGGTGGATGTATAGGGGTGACTTAGTGGTCATCAGTGCGAATTCTCCAACCGCTATAGCTGGTTTTCTCAACCTGGATCCACTTCTTATTGTACTACCCAAATTCCTTATGATGTTGTGTGGGTAGCGGTACCATACTGCTCGAAATTCCATGAGAAAATACCTTTCCCCATGGGGACTGGAAGCAACGCAACTCCCTTAACTCTGCGCCAAGGCATGATGCCTAACAACTCGGCTACGGCGCGGGACAGTTCTTAACTTTTAGCACCTACATATTCTTTCCCTAAATTATAACACTGTCAGAATTTGGATGTCCTTTCTGTTGGTGTCCAAGTAGAGACTTAAGGAGTGCATTCACGTGTATAATCTATCTGATTATTGAAAGCATTTTCATCATCCATGACCGACTTGTTGACCAGACGTGGTTCCACTGGATCCCCTTTAGCGCATTATTTTAGGTTTCTCGTTAGAATGTCAACATGCACCTTGGAGGTGCCAGAATATACATCATCCTAACAAGCAACACCCTGCTTTGAACTAACCACCTGCCACATCATGGTTGAGGAACAAAAGCCTGGGAAGATAGCGATGCATGGAGGAGGCATATTTGGAATCAGCTTGCAAAAGGAGGACACGATAAGAGGGTGATAATGGTTGTAGAAACTTGTTGGAGGATAATTATCGTATTTTAAATTGGTGGATTACAATGAATAGGGGCAATAAACAAAGAAGAGGAAGGTATCCAGAAAATACTTTAAGAATGTTGAAAAATGGTAAATCCAGACGGATTATTTCTTAAAGCGAACATAGGCTTTGATGTTTTGGTACATTTATGCATAGTTTCAAGGTAACGTACTGCCTTGTCACGCAACGGACCCGGGTTCGATTCCTGGTCGGGACAAGCTTCCTGGGTGAGGGTTTTTCGGGGTTTTACCTCACCTGTAAGACAAATGTCAGGTAGATTTGAGGCCCAAACGGTCCCCGAACATCATCTGGTCATCATCATCATCATCCATGGTGTGGACAGTGACGGGAAGCTATCACACATGAGTAAAGCTGCAAAGCATAGCATGAAAATGTTATGATTGCAGTGAAGGACCTGTCCTAGGACAGAACACTTACAAAAAATGCATAGTTTATTATGCACACACACAAAATATTCCAAGAACACTTTCTTCTATGTTATTTTGAGACGCTTCAACATATGTGGTTACAGAATGTGGCGTCTAGTATTTTTGGACTTCTGTACCGTTCTGTACAGGTCATATATCTGTATGTCTTAGACAGATTCACTATTTCCTTTAATTGAATGATTTATGATGGATTGAATCAGGTAATTAAATTCTAATCTAGCATGTGCTTTTATAACTCAGAAAAATCATCCTACCTCAACTTCATTGGAACTTAAATCAGTAAGAAGAACTCAACTTATTCATCCCAAAACAAAATTTGGCACACATGGCAGATGAACCTAGAAAAGAAGCGAGTAAACTCTGGGCACGATTGTCCAGTATAGCATACAAATTTACATATCTGAACACTGCGCCTAAAATGAATGAAGGACGTTTACTTCATTACTGAAAATAGTCTCTCATCTGCAGAAGATGAATCTCCCAAAATTGTATTGGAATTCCAAAAGACTTGTGGAGTGAATTCTCATGCCTCGCTATTAGACAACAACATCGGGTTGGGGGCCCGGGATTTGAACCCGGGGCCTCCCTAATTCAAACGCTACCATCTGAGCCACCTTTTTGCTCCATGAAACATTGTCGATAGAGTATTGTATAAATAGTAGAGAGGTAACACGAACCTCACAGGTATTGACATTCTGTCCAGTAACAGGTCAGCGTTTTGCATGCAATGTGAGAAACGTGTCAGATCAGCTTCCGGGATGATAGTCCTTCATATTACCTCAATTTTAACTACAAATTTTATCTTACTATGTCTAATTCTTGATAATTTTAAGTAAGAAAAATACACAAACAAATTAAATTGTCATATCAAACTTGAGAAATATCAGAAATTGTTTTAAGATAAAAACATCGATTAAAAAAATATATAAACCGCAGCTAGATTTTAATTAGAAAAGTCGCAACATAATTCAGTTTTTTTTTCAGTCTACAGAGTTCATTCACTCTTGACCTCGAAGATCCAGGGTTCAGATTCGATTTTTATTGTTAAAAATCACGATATAACTGCGTCACGTAAAACGACTTTAAACGAATAAATAAATAATTTCTTGGTCTTAGGGTTTCCCAATACGTTGCCTACCATAACAATTAACGAATGTGAACTTGACTCAGTGGTTTTAAAGAGAGAACTGTGACGATGTCAATAATTTACGTTTATATTATTATTATTATTTTAACATATTTTGTACTCTTCTTATCAACTGTACATTACGTATTATTAATTAATTATAGTAAATTCATAATAAAGTTATTCGTTTTTTTAATGATCCAGGTTTGTCCTTTTGAACATTTCTGGTGTTCTCTCCTGGCATGGCGTAATTGTAACCCACTTCTGATGTTGGGGCGCCTGGAAGGCGAGGTTACGTTGCCCTGATGATATGATAGGTGATGATAGTGGTGCGCCAGGAGAGTCCTTAATCTAAGATGAATATGAATGATGATGTTCGGGGGCCCGTTTGGGACTTAAAGTTTCCTGAAATTTGTCTTATAGGTGAGAAAAAACCCCGATAAAAACCGCACCCAGGAAACTGTCCCGACCGGGGATCGAACCCGTGCCCGCTGCGTGACAAGCCAGCATACTACCTCGAGAGACCACAGCGGTGGACTTAAAGTTATTCTTAATATGTGTATAATTTAACCCTGGAGAAGACCTCAGGGTCTTAATTTCAGAACGTAAAATAAATAAAGTATTATTATTTTATTTATATAATTAATAATAATCATAACATGATCATTGATATTTGAAAGTACACGTTTTCCGTTATGGCATGTGTAAATGCCTTTAACCGGTATAAATTAAAAAGAAAATAACCTAGTAAAATAGACGAAATAAAGTGAAAAAAAAGTTAAACTAAAATCTGTGGATATGTATTTATAGCTTGTAATTCCGCGTGTTTTCGACATTCATCGATTTGACATCTTTCTTCAATGACTTGCTTCACGTAAATGTAGACCGCCAGTCATTTTATTATAAGCATTAGTGGATAGTTGGTGTTTTATTGAACATCAGCTTATTAGCATAAGGATTCAAAGCTGGGCGACGAAGGGTTAGTAAATTTTTTTCCGAGACATCTTATCTCGAGTATTGGATTCCTAACTTACTCACTGCCAGTTTGGAACCCGGAGGTTATGACCGCGCTGACATGTGCTCTTTATACATCCATATCCTAAGCTAATGTGCTTTCCAATCATTTCCTGTATAAATCACCCACCTCAAATTATGGTAAACGTTATTCTCCCATCTCATTATTGTTTTTTCTTCTGATTTTCCTGCAGTAAGTTTCCTGGTCCCTCATTTATTCCCCTTTTGTGCCACATGTCCTTTCCATAAAGAGCATGTAGCTCACTATTAGGCAGTCTTCTCCATTCGCCTGACCGTTCGTCTCTCTTTGGTACAAACATTTTCCTAAGAACTTTATTCTCAAACCGTCGTCATATTTTTCCTCCCATCCATATAGTATACCTGGGAGAATAACAGTTTTGTATAGTTTTAGTTTAATGCATTTATAGAGAAGTTAGGATTTTGAAGTTCCTACAACAGTAAATCTATTATGCAGGCTTCACTTGCATTACAATATGATGTATAGGCCTAGTAGGCGATACTTTGTTTAAACCTGCGTTCCTAGGATCCAGAGACGGTACTGACACTTTTATAAGGATTTTTTTTTCTGAATATAAAATAAATCTTCGTTGTTTTGACGGAATTTTTGTATTAAATAATATTTGCCATTGTTATGTTAATGTTACAAAGGGAATAAAATGTTGACTTAACCTGTGAGTGAAATGGGATCTACTTCCGTGTCACGCATGCGTTGCAAAAAGATCTTAATGAACTTTATAGCATGTGACCTTTTCATTGTGATGTATGAATATGTATTCAATAGACATGCGACTTGATTAGTTGGGTCTGCCCCATTACAGAAACATTAAACATTGGCTAGCAAAAGCTTGACTGACGTTATCTCTAGAATATATGCAAGCAGGTCAATTAAAATATATTTTATGTTCAAAATATTTGTTGAAATTTATTTCAACTATTGTGTGAGAGGGGGCTTAATTTTGGATTAGGTGATGATGCATAAATATAAATAAATATCCTCAACTCGGTTCAAGTCAGAGTCGGGGCGAGGGACGACATGAGATGAAGCCCCTTATATAGAGGTCTGTGAATGACAAGGGTGCCGGCCGACCACGCCTGATGCACCATCACGGGGGCAGATGAACGAAACGAAACGGATGAGATGAGTATGAAGAAATGGTGGACTGATATTGTGGCAGGAGAAACCCCGAGAAAAACCTGCCCAAGCTTTGTTTCGTCCACCACGAAACCCACATGGAGTGACCGAGACTCGATCTCGGAACCCCAGCGGTGAGAGGCGAGCGTCTAACCGCTTGCGCACGAAGCCGCTGATGAACAATACTAATTTGGTTATTATTATTATATTATTATTATTATTATTATTATTATTATTATTATTATTATTATTATTAATATGTCCACCGCTGTGGTCTCGAGGTAGCGTGCTGCCTTGTCACGCAGCGGGCGCGGGTTCGATCTCCGGTCGGGGCAGTTTTTCTGGGTGAGGTTTTTATCGGGGTTTTTCCTCACCTGTAAGACAAATGTCAGGAAAACTTTAAGGCCCAAACGGTCCCCGAAATCATATGGCCATCATCCTTATCATTATCATCCTTACCATTATCATTATCATAAGTAATGCCACGAGTGATTTCCAAATTATCGATAAATTCACGACTCACGAAGTGAGGAGTGAATTTATCTAGAGAATTTGGAAATCAAGAGTGGCATTTGTTAGGACTATTTAACGAATAAAATAAAGCTGTTTACTCACAAATCATTATTTAACTACAGTTATTTAAAAATATTTTTATATTTAAAGTAAACGGTGATGTTTGAAAACTAATGAGAAACGATAGGTAGCCTACGCTTCTACTGCTTCTTTTGTTTATCACTGCAACCAGATCATACTATTTATTGCCAAAGGAACGCAATATTGTAAGAATGCTCTCTAGTGGAGAAAAAATGAAACACATCAATCTGTATATTAATTCATTTTTGATGTCGTATACATTTAAGAAAGTGCAAACAGTGGTTTCTTTTTTTGGTGGTATAATCAATTGCTACAAATGTTGACATGTAAGCACTATTATATACAATCTGGTAGCCGTATTTGTTATAGGCTCAGTCACTGCAAAATAACGGTCAGACCTGTTCAGAATATTAAAAAGGAGGAGCTTTGCTTAATATATGATAATCCTAACGTTGATAATTATTTCGTGAAACACGTCTCTGATTGGTTGTAATACAGAAATCATTGAAACGTGATTGGTCATTGACTCCCATTTGGGGCATGAGTTAAATAGTCATCATCATCCTTCACCGGTGTGGAAAGCAACGGGAAGCTACCACACCTACACAATTCCCTAGTAAAGCTGCAAGAAAAGCATGAAAATGCTATGATTGCAGTGAAGGACCTGCCTTCGGGCAGATGGATGGATTATTATTATTATTATTATTATTATTATTATTATTATTATTATTATTATTATTATTATTATATTGTCTAAGGAGTGTTGATCAAGCATATTTTTAAAATTATTTTTGAGTCTGATACTCCTTGATATAAGAAAGGAGAGGATTCCAGAGTCAAGGAAGCCAAAACAAGGAATGATGAGTAATAGTTAGAGATGTTCCATGTAGGCCTAGAGGTAGCCTACATCTAGAGCTAATTTATTTCTCGGTCGTATGTTTAAGATATGGTAGGACAATGGTGAATGGAGGCGAGGTGAAAGTGATGATAAGGCGGACAAAATGTTGTTCATGAAGGAGAATTCTGATCGGAGTCTACTTCATTTAGTTCCCAACTTCTCGCCATAAATCTAATTTGCTTGCTTAATTCTAATGTCTTTCTCTAGAAAGGTTAAAGGTTGTTATATGGTGATACATTATTTTAAAATGTATTACCTTGCGAAGTGGAAGATTGCAGTTAGCAAAGTTGTGCATGACGTCATCTTTCACTTCCTGTTGTGACATGCTTTCAAAATTAATTCAATTCATATCCTACCGAGATTCTGTGATAGAAACTTTAGGCTGTCCTGAAATGGGTGTGGTTGGATCTTGGTTACATATTCTTATAAAAACATTTCCCTGTGATAACAATAACTTTAAAATAATATAATTAGCGACTTACACAAGTTCATTCGTCATGTTGTGGTTAATTTTTCAGTGTGTGTTTAGTTTTAGTTTCTGTGAGTTCTAGATTCCTAGACACAACTTATTGTTATGGTGAATGTATCAAAATATTCTATTTATGCAATGTGTGGCTCTGAAAATGATATATTGACCCTATATACATATGATAATTTCTTGTATTAAATTATTATTATTAATTAAATATGGATTTTCATCAAGTAAACACCAACTCAATGTATTATTATTATTATTATTATTATTATTATTATTATTATTATTATTATTATTATTATTATTATTATTACTTGTAATATAGGCAAGAAGATAAAATGAAGACCAATAACCAAGGAAAAAATTCACATGAACTGACTCCCCATGTGAGAAAATAACCGATCCATCCCTGCGTATTTAGGGGTTATTTGAAATGAAGGGATTTTATGGGTTTAAATTTCCTAGTAAAGCTGCAAAGCATAGCAAGAAAATGCTATGATTGCAGTGAAAGACCTGCCCTCGGGCAGAATTACTATGGATGGATCCTTATCCTTAATTCAAACTCCCTAAGAAGTATCTAAATTAATTGGATTGCAATTTAACTTGATTATATGTGTAAATTTTGAAAGTAATTTTGTGAGTTGAAATGCTTTTAGTGACGCTTCATATCAAGTTAGCATATTATGTGTTCAAGAACAGATGCACAGTCAGTGAGTTATTCTGTAGATAACTGAAGATATTCTTGGAATAATGACTGTATGTTTGGAAGTTGATATAACATGAGATGTTGAAATAATGAATGTATTTAAGGACAGGATATAGAAGTTAGAATTACAAAGATGAGAGAATAGAAGCAGGATATCCTCTACGTTCTGCTTCAACAAATGTTTTAATACAGGAAAGGAGCACCAACGTGTACAATATTACACATCAAATGTATTGCTTATATAATAGTTGGTAGTTCTGAATATTTGTTGTATTCAACTTAAAATTGTGCTATATTCTTGTCCCCAAATTTAAAATTAACAAATGAATAATTCACTTGTATAATAATATTAATAATAATATCAATAATTATTATTGTTAATTTCAATTCTGATCTTATTAGGAAGTTTTATTATGTAGAAGACAATGTTGCTATCGAGCAAGTATAACCCAATAGCTAGGAAAATATGCATGTAGGAGTTAATGTGGTCGTGTAATGCGAGAGAATTTAAAAATACAGTCTATTTGTCTAAAAAATAGTGTCAATCAATAAGTCTTACATTTACAGCTTATATAGAATTCTTAAGATAGATGCTTTTAAATAGGCACATGAGTTCCGATTACATAAATATTTGGAATCATTGTCAAAATTAATCCTTTCAAGCCAATATTTTTATCTTCTGTTAAAACAAAAACAAATATTTACTTTTCATGCAAAAATTGTTCCTTCGGAATGTATTTTAGGATTCTTATAGTTTTCAAAATATTGGCAATTTTATTTTCCCGAGCGTCGTGCACTTGAATGAAACTTAAATAGTTCACAGGATCACGACGGTCTTTAACATCTGAGGTAATTATCGTCATGATTAAAAAATGGGGTGATGGACCTGACATATTTTCTTCAGATTTCTTTCACTTGCATGGATTTAGACTATGATTATCACGCCCTAAAAACCCCGGCAGGGAGATGCGAATTCCTGTTACAGTGTATGACATAACCTAGAATATAGCTAAATAAAGAGTATCAAGTGCATATCTTTACCTGAGTATAGAACTTGATCTCACGGAGATCGAACTGGGCTTCGGTGACGAAATACCTGCTGAAAGGATCTTGAGTAACAATTTGACGATGAGATTGAGAGTTCTAGGGTCAGGGGTGCCAGGTGCGATCCTATACTGGACCCTGACGGCTAGGATATCGCTGAGAACACATTCCCCAGCATCGCAACCAGGACCCACTGAGAACTCTCCAATGTTGACGGAAAGTTCTTCTCCATCATCTTCACTACTACAGTGATGAAGTTCTTGCTGGTGATAGGACGCTAGAATCGCTTCCAGCCACTCGCTTGTCACTGGAGAATCTCCGCTCCAACTCTCGTCCTCGCTGTCCGACATCCTCAGACACTAAACTGCTCCTCGACTTGTGTGTTTATCTCCAACCGTTTGCAAACACACCATCAGTTTTCATCTCATTTATTATTGTTCTAACTCTACAACCTCACAAAACTTACTTTTCTGCAAAATCACAACTTTTATTCGTAAAGAATCAATTTTTATATAATACAAATACACCTAAACAATGGGTGTTTTAAATTATTTATGAAGGGTTAATTAAACTAAGTTCCATGTAATAGTAAGCGCAGTTAATTAAATAGCTTTTTGCATTAAAATTATATATCCTTTTGAATATATTATATTGCAAAAAGTAATATAAAACTATATAAATTGTGTACTATCTTCTGCTATAAATATAAAAAGTAACAAGGTTATTAAATTTTAATAAAACTATATTGTGTTAATTAAGTACACAAACTCTTAAGTGAGCTTTGAGCTTATGGATAACCAATTTATTATTGTATACTAAATAAAAAACGTTTCTAGCTTGTGATTTTACTAATGATAACTTTACGTAGTTTTTGATCGAAAATCGAGAGATTTTATAACCTAATGGTCTTGTATTAACACGTGTGTTACAGTTGAAAGTGCTAATAAAATAATGAATAAGCTGTCAGGTGAATGGTTGTATAGTTACCATTGATAAACTAAAAAATAAGCAGAGTGGCGTGTATGTGAAGATGGAATAGATTTTGTGTAGTAGGTGCACTTGCTACTCGGCTGCTGGATTGTTACTGAAGTCTTGCAGTGAGAGTGATTGTATAGATACGCCCCTTCCCTCCACAGTCTGTCGCGCTGCGCCGCGCCGCGCCGGCTCAACCAACTCCCATCCAGTGGCGTACCTCCCTCTTGATGGATATTTTCATTAACTCTTCCCTTCTCGATTCAGCAGATTGCCAGTGTCTGTCAGGAATTGAACCTTGTTGAAGAGGTGGTGAGAGGTAAAAAGTAGCATGCAATTAAAAAAAAGTATATATCTCGTTCTGATTACTTAAGATTATTAAAACTATTTTTTTAGTTAACGATGCATTTATTTATTTTTTGTATTTTAAGCCATTCAGTCTAAACTATGTTTGTATTCCAGGAGTGTACGTACGTGTATTCCTTGCAATCTATGAGATTTAACTGTTACTTGGTTCCCCATACAAGAAAAACAAATCGATTAATATTTAAATCACCATGCATATAAACATCTCTATAAAGGATAGATCGTGTATACACTTATGTAGTTTCCTCCATTCATCTATATGTTAATCTGTTTTTGACCCAACATTTTTCATGGCCACTTTATTCTCGAAGGCTCGTCTTCTTTTCTTCTCTCTTAAAGTAAAATACCATTTTCGCATCCATGTGATGCAATAGAAAAAAATATATAATGTAAATTCAACGTGGTTTAAATCAATAAATCCTTCTCCTTTATTATTAGACAGAAAAAAATAATATTTCTTCTTCTTCTTCTTCTTCTTCCTTCCAAGTATTAGGCCGAGGCCTGTTACGATCCTATAGAAAATTTTCCCTTATGGGAAATTCTCGTATAAGACTTGAAAGCATTTAGCTGTACAAATGTGTAATAATGATAATAATTTGATTATCCCAGCGCGCTAGCATGTCAGCTGATTCGCTACTAGCCTTGACATTTTTAATTGTAAAAATCAACCTGGTGGATAGAAGTAGTAATCGCTAGAAAATGCACCACATGCCTGAATTAAATTAAACATTTAAATCTCTCCGCAGTACATATTATGTCGAAAAGGTATGTTGTAGACTTACTGTTGATAGCGATTCGAATTGGGTATGTTAACTGTGACGGTCCTATTGGTAATTCCCTACATGAGTAGTACAATACAAGTATTCATTACATATGTAACGTGGTCTGCCGAAGTGTTACACAAATTGAAGATGGTTAATAAAAGAGCTTATACCGCGAAACATCAAGCGTGAAAAGAGCAGTGGATGATAATGAAAAAACGCAATAGTAGTTTTATTTAAACTGACATAATTAAGTGCTTACTTTCACTCAGTCAGTGAAAAGAGATGCACAAGTAAAGAGAGATACATTTGCCCTGTAAGCTAAACATTTACTCGTCTGACGGGATGAAGCCCCTATTTTATTGAATGTCTGTGGATGCCGCCTGTCGCACCTTCACAGGATCAAATGAGTTTGGAGAAGTGGTGGAATAACTTTTTGCCAGGGAAACTCCGAGCATAACCTGCTCTGTCTTACATTCCTCCACCACGATCACCTAGTAATTCTGTAATAACTACAAATATTTAGAAACGATTATAAATGCGTAAATAGAAGATATATATTTCATAGAATAACTCGTGCATTTCATGTAATATTAATAAATATTACCTTAATTGAATTCACTCCTTGGTTAATGGAAGGCGTATGTTCAATTCTGCATTCACTGGTCCCTAATCTTAGCCAACTGAATCCAGTTGATATCTCCGATATCAAATCCCCTAAGGTCCACCCAAATATTATCATCCCACCCATTTTGCTAATGTTGTTTTTCCTACGGGTTTCCTATTAAACAAATTGAAAGATATCTACTGTCACCCATTTGAAACACGAATCTCTCCGTCTAACATGTAAACTTAATAGTCCTGAGTTTAACTCATGTCCCAAATGGGAGTCATTGACCAATCATGTTTCAATCAATTTTGTTTTACAACTAATGACAGCCGTTTTTCACCTCGATGTTTATCTCCTCCTCTTTAATATTCTGAACAGGTCAGAGCTTTATTTTGCTGTGACTGACTCTCCAACAAATACGATGAATATAGCAAATAATGAACTGATTCCTTCGAACTACAGATTTGATAATTGTATGTTCAATAATTGTGTTTTTAAATAATGATTTTACTAAGTTGTTTCCTAAAAAATTAATTAATAACACATAATGTTGGTTATAATTAAAGCTAGGATTTGTATGTAATTACATATTCTTTCTCTTTGCTCATACGCAGCTAAAATTTATAAATGTCCACGAATTAGGAACTTTCTTATCAAATATCAAAAGTTATCATTACATATTTTACATATTTCATCATAATTACATATTTTTACATATTTTGATATTTTTTAATGTAAAACTACATATTCTGTCCGTTAATTAATTTATTTTTTTCCCCATAAGCGGAATAAAATTTTAAACTATCTGTATGACAGTATTTTATTCACACTAGAAACTCAGGTACCTGTACACTGAAACGAATTTTGCAAGTTATCCAAAAGCTACAAAAAAAGGTCAAGGAAAAATTCCATTCAATTATTGACACCATAAATGTAGTTATACAAAGACACTGTGACTTGGGTAGGATACCACATTGAAGATCTCTTTTAAATTACCACAGACCCATCTGTTTTATGAATGAAATAGTAGAAACATGACAACAGTTTCTCACTCACCGTGTGTTAACAATTGTGTATCCTTCCCTCATCTCTGCTCTTCTATCCCTTGGAATAGAATACAACCTGTTTTAAAAATGTTTGTTTCGTTGTAATATGAGTATAAAAAAATTATAATTTTTTACTGTATTTATAAAATTGTTTGTTGATGGAATAGAGATTGAGTCCGTGTAGAAAAAACTTAAAAAAAATAGCACAGGAGTAATTGTCATTGTCTTTCACCCATCGAATCCAGGATCGATTTAAGTTAATTTTCTGGACAGGGTTTTATCTGCCTCCCTCCCAATTCTAATATAAATATCAGGTAATTTTGGCCACTTGCATTTGCTATCCCACTCATCTAAACATATTCTTTTGGTTTACTGATATCCCCATAACAAATTATCATAAAATAAAAACAAGAGGTAATCAACATTTCTTAAAATTTAAATTATGCACTATAATTTGTTGTTAAGATACAATGGGATATTCTAAATATTATCATATCAGGCTTAACATATATTTTATTATTTAATTAATTAGATTTTACACCATAACTGTTTGATCTCTAACAAGTACTGAAAGTTGTGAAACTTCTTAAACTTCTTATACATTCAAACATTTCCGTCCTTTTCTGTTCCTACCTCTATTCGCCTCTCATAATAAAAAGTAACATTGCGATGCTTTCTATTTTTCTTCCACAATACTTTTAGTTCCAGTGTCTTCATCAGTATTATTTTGACTGTCACAGTGTTTCATTGAATTTCGTGTGATGGCTCCTGTAGCATCAAAATTATCGTCTAAGTTAAAATTGTGGGTTAAAATAGATGATTCGTTCACTACTGATGGATATGTGGTTCTGTGCCAGGCTTGTAATAACCAGATAGGTTGTTCAATGATATCTCAACTTGAACAACATGTTTGCAGTGCTCTGCATGCTAAAAACAAAGGATTACAAACATCTAAAAAGCAAGTGCTTCTATCCTTCTATCTCAAATGCAACAGTCTTCAAATGTAAGGTGTGAATTCTTCCATGACATGTGTAATGCTATGGTTGCTGCAAATATTCCTTGGTACAAACTCCAGGTACCTAAATATCGTGCATTTTTAGAGAAGTATTGTGGGAGGCAGATTCCTAACGATTCTACGCTCCGAAAACACTACAGGCATTTGCGTTACGATGAAGCAATTACATATGTGTGAAGTGATACAGGCAACAACTATATATGGATTGCTGTCGATGAAACAACGGATGGAAAAGGTCGCTATATTGCCAATCTTGTGATTGGTAAGCTGGATGGAAAGGAATCCCCCACGCCTTTCCTGATTTCTTCAAAAACATTGGAGCATGCAAATCACGCAACAGTGGCTCGTTTTGTGAACGATGGACTTAGTGTCCAAGAAGATAAAGTCTTTGTCCTTTATTGTGATGCTGCGGCATACATGCTAAAGGCGGGAACTGCTCTACGTGTGTTTTACCAAAATATGATCCATTCCATCTGTCTCGCATATGGACTGCAACGTGTTGCCGAAGAAGTGCGAAGTAACTATCCACAAATCAATAGCATTATTTCAAACACAAAGAAAGTGTTTGTTAAGGCCCCCCCAACGTGTGTTACACTATAGAGAACAATTACCAAATGTGAAATTGCCCCTGAACCTGTCCTCACTAGATGGGGACGTGGATTGAGGCTGCCTGCTTTTATAGTGACTATTTTAAAGAAGTTAAGTCTGTAATAGACTCGTTTCCAAGTAAATCAGCAGTTTCTATCAGAGAGGCTCAAAGTGCCTTCAGTGCCAATTGGCATATGTTAAAAGCAATTTTGGGTTCATTTCTGACAGTATTGTAAAATCAGAAACTTGTGGCATGACTTTGAAGGAATCACTGGACACTGTAGAGGACGTTAAATCTAAGTTAAGGGTTGTTCAAGGAAATGTTGGAATAAACATAATGAAGAAATTTGAATCTGTTATGGAAAGAAACCCTGGCTTCTCGACATTGACTACAGTGTGTAAGTTCCTCAACGGGGAAGAAGAGAATCCTCCAGATGACATCTCTCCTGAAAAATTCAATCTGCTTAAATTTGCACTAGCAACTTCCTGTAATGTGGAAAGAACAAATCCTCCAGATGACATCTCTCCTGAAAAATTCAATCTGCTTAAATTTGCACCAGCAACTTCCTGTAATGTGGAAAGAACATTTTCTGTTTATAAAAACAATCTCTCTAACCGATGACACTCCATGACAATGGAAAACTTGGATATGTGTATCATAGTTCATTGCAAATTAAAGTGAAGTGAGTAGATAGTTGCTGTAGGGGCTGAAGATTGGTTAAAGAGTGGCTACGAAAACGTTGTGTAATTATAATGTAACTAAAAATACATTTTGCAACGTGATTTTTTTATTTAGCCATTTTATTAATTGTTGCATTTTCAAAAAATAAATAAATTTAATACTTTTGATTTATTAATCAACATGCTTAATTAATAATTGTCCCCCACTTTACTTTTTATTAATAAAATCAGGAATCAAGTAACTTAATATTTGGTATAAATGTACATAAAACTTATATTTTAATGTATTTAAAATTACATATTTTAAGATTTTTTTATGTAATATTACATATTTTGCATGTTAATATTACTTAAAAATCCTAGCTCTAGTTATAATATACAGTTTGATGTGTTTCATTTTTTCTCCACTAGGGTGCATTATTACAATATTGCGATTCTATTTGGCAATAAATAATATGATCAAGTTGCAGTGGACGACAAATGTAACATAACCAAACATTTCTAATTTGTTTTCAAATATCGCCGTTTACATTAAATATATAATTTTTTTTAAAATAACTATATTTAAATAATTATTTGTGAGTAAACAGCTTGATTTTATTCGTTACGTAGTCCTAACAAAAGCCACTCTTGATTTCCAAATCCTCTAGATAAATTACAAATAATTCGTGGCATTACTAATGATGACATTAGCAAGATATAAAATTATGAGTTCGGGTAACTGATATTTAGGGCAAAAATAACATAGCCTATAGGACTTATAGCATATCGTCACCTTACTTCAACAACCTCGTAAGTCTTTTTATTTATATACAGATTTTCAATGTATACACATATCTCTGTCCCTAAAGTTTTATTTTCCTTCTCCACTCGACCCAATCCATCCACTCCGGTCATCCAGTCCTCATGTTCTCATTCCACTTCTTATTTCTTAACATAACCACAAATTAATAATCAATGTAAAAAAAAACTCTCTTGAAAATTTTGTTAAATTAGATTTGCGAGGTTTTAGAAGTAAAATATAAAATTGTGGAATATTCACCTGAAAGATCCGTCTCCTCAACTTAATTAATTATTTAACTGTAGCGCTTTCGGGAATTGTCCCATCATCGGCAGGATTCAAAACTGAAGATCTGGTAGAGGGGGTTACATGTATTGGGTTCGTTTTCGTTTATCAGATCAACGACAATCTGATAAACGAAAACGAACCCAATACATGTAACCCCCCTCTACCAGATCTTCAGTGAAACACCAGTTTTGAATCCTGCCAATGATGGGACAAGTCTCGAAAGCGCTACAGTTAAATAATTAATTAAGTTGAGGAGACTGACCTTTCAGGTGGATATTCCATAATTTTATACTTTAATTTTGAATAATACCTCAACGGAACACATGAATCTTATAAAAGTTGATTTTTGAAGTATGTTGTATTATATTTATCTTCCTGATAACTACAGACTACAGTTCATATAACTTCAAAACACCAAAAAAATGTCAGTTAATATGTTTTATTCCCGAGTTCCTCGTTGTGAAGTTTCCCATCCCTTATGTGACCTAATATTTGTCTTAAGATCGTTTTTCAAATTTTTTAGCCTTTATGTTCTATACGTGCAGGACAAGTTTCACACCACATTGTTTTATAAAATCAAATCATTAGATTGTTAGATAAGACAGGAGGCATTGAACTGAATAATAGTTTGATCCTTTAAGTTAGCTCTTAATTTCTTCATGTGTATGGTTTTGATCCCCTAAAGATGATCTCAGGTATTTTAATGTTTTCATATTTTCGTTAAAATATTGCCTATACCATGTGACCCATAGGCTATATCGAAACACTCAGAAAACATACCTAATGAACCTATGAAAGTTTGTTACTCTTTATGAGGTACAGAAAGTTACATATTAATTTATTTTACACGAGGTCAGGAATATAATATAAAAATGCACGCCACTGTTTACATCCCTACCTACTGTGCGGAGTTGAAATCAATAGCTTGGCGACCCTGCCTCGTCCAGACTCCCAGGTTGATTCAGTTCAATTATTATTACTGTTGAATAACAGGTATCATCCATACATATGTCATCCTCCTTCTGACGGATTAAAATTGAATTTATCTTACTGATTCAAAAGCACAGTTCATCAAATAGAAATCTTACTTTCAAAATTTAATCTTACATCTACGTTTTCAGTTTCATTTACGTATTTTATTTATTAGTGAATTCCAAAGGTATGTAGCTATTGAGGTTGTGCCTATTGAATGTTTTTTATATCCAAATCTTCGTCGATTCTGCGGTCGATATCGGGAAAAGTGCCTACAAGCATTGAGTCATCAACTCGCGCTGCCCACGCAGTGTCCACGCTAGTGGCCGCAAGTCGAGTGAAATTCACTGTGTGTGTATATATATAACTCCCCAACGGCCGCAGTTTTAGTCTTTTTTAGAACCAAATTAGGGATATAGCACATATTAAGAAAATTAAAGTTGGGTTCTTTACAGCCTGACAACTTCAAGTAAAACCCCAGAAAATATGTGAAATACTGATCTCTCTGTTTCACTCCGCGAGGCACCAACCTTCAAACCAATCAAACACATTTGTATACAGTAGATCTAATGCCACAAGAACGGTTTCTTCACTTCTTCCATGAATGCATTCGAGAGAAGGTCCATAACAATACAGTTGAATCAAACTTATCGATCGTCAATTTTTTTATTAGGTTTGTTAAACTGTAAATAAAACTCCTCATAAATACGTAAGGAAAATCTACGTTGCCGAAATCATTCTATCCCACTCAATAGCTGACTGTAAGTAATGCAGGTGTCAGTTACAGCAACTAAAGCAGATATAGCAAAATATATATATCTGTGTGTGTGTGTGTGTGTGTGTGTGTGTGTGTGTGTGTGTGTGTGTGTGTGTGTGTGTGTGTGTGTGTGTGTGTGTGTGTGTGTGTCCTACACGCCGCACCGCGCTGGTAGGTTCAAGTCAGGCTTTACTTGAAGTAGTCAGACTGTAACCAGCAGAATCAGGTCATTTGGCCTGGAGGTCATGTAAAGCAAAAGTTTAAAATTCACGCTAGCGGCCGCAGATTTCGATTGTTTGCAACGAAATATGGTATGTAGGACCTACTATAAAATAAAACGAGAAAGTTATTCTCCAAAAAAAAAAAGAGCGTAATCGGATCACTAGAAGTGTGTTTATCTGAAAGCCGAAATTTAAAAATCGCTTTGGCGGCCGCTCTGAATTAGCATGCCACATCGAGTTCGTTAATCATGAAAATCGGACCATTAAGATGAGGGTTAACTGAGAGTTGAAATGTTGGTGGGAACATTTCCAACGCTTTGCTGGGTTAATTTTTTTGTTTTCTCACAATGAAACTTGGTGTATAATATTGAATTATGAAAAGAAAGATACATTCCGTAAATCAGAAAAATCGGACCATAAATTCGACTTCCTGAGGAATTCACTTATTTTACGCACTTCCTGTTTATTTGCACTCCACATCCGGCCTGTGGGCACATCACTGTGTCAGTACAACTTTGCCCAAGGTAGATGGCCGCCCCAACAGACGCCCCATTAAAGTCAGTCACTAACATTTACCCATTACCCTGGGTCCCAGCCGGACTAGCTGAGGTGTTCTCCTCCTTAGGACCATCACCACAACATATACTCCGGTGCATCATCTGCACATGTAATAAAATTACTTCAAAACTATAATCTCATCGACATGTTTAGAAGAACCTGAGATAAACACAACCACAACCTAGTTCCTGCATGTTACACTTTTTTTTCTTTTCTTTTATTTATTTTGCCGATGATTAAAACCATTAAGGTTTCTCTTCCTCTCAGCCAGAATTATTTAAATATTAATATAATCTTAACTTGCCAAGTGCATTAGAGGTTGAAATGGCGGTGCTGGGACCCCAGCAAAACTGATAAAATCAGGAGGAGAAAAATTGAAGATAAGATGTGTTGGCTGCTTAGTATGATTCGTGAAAAAGAGGCTCTTTCAAATGAATGGAAAGAATCGATTATCATACCAATCTATAAGAAAGGAGATAAAACTGATTGCAACAACTACAGGGGCATCGCATTTTTTTTCAACTTTGTACAAAATTCTAACAAATATATTAATAAGCAGACTTACTCACTATATTGATGCCATTCTAGGAGATCGTCAATGTGGATTTCAAATAAATAGATCTACAACAAATGTATAGGACACATGTAGAAAATAAATGGGAATATACTGGCACTGTGCATCAACTATATTTAGACTTCAGAAAGGCATACCATTGAATTGAGAGTCAGAAGTTATATAGTATCCTGCTGGAGTTCTGAATTACTAAAAAGTTAGACTTATTCCATTGTGTTAAATGGTGCTTGTAGGCAAGCAGTTTCCGGATTCTTTTGAAATTTACAATCAGTTAAAGCAAGGAGATGCACTGTCACTTCTACTATACATTTGTATAGCTAGAGCATGCCATCAAATCTTTAGAGGATGAAGAAGGCGTACAACTCAATGGTATTAATAAGCTGTTAGTTTATGCTGTTGATGTAGTATTTTTAGGCGATAGCTAGGGCCATCACACACACATACTATTGATTAACACTAAAGAAATTGAGACTGGAAGTAAATCAATAAAACTGAATATATGTTCACACATAGAAATACATTATATAATGGAAATTGGCACTTAATGACAAATGAGGAAAATTTTGAAGCGGTGGCTGAATTCAAATACCTAGGAACGATAATTACAAATAGGAATGAGATGCATAAAGAAATTAAACAAAGGCTTAATTACAGGGACTCCTGTCGTACCAACTTCTCTCAATAAACGTTAAACTGAAAAATGTATAAAACTCTTATTCTCCCAGTTAAATTATATGGATGCGAAACATGGACTTTTATTTTAAGGAAGAGAAAATATTACGAGTATTTGAGAATAAAGTCCTTAGGAAATTTTTGGACCAAACAGAGATGAACAGACAGACGAACGGAGAAGACTACATTACAGTGAGCTGCATGATCTGTATAGAAAACCAGAAATAATAAGAACAGTTAAGTATCGTAGACTGCGATGCACAGGACATGTGGCACGAATGGGGAATGAAAGAGGTGCATGGAAGTTTCTTGTAGGAAAACCGGAGGGAAAGCGCCCAGTTGGTAGATCAAGAATGAGGTAGGAGAATAATATTAAATATGATTTGAGGAAGTATATTATACAGAGAATGATTGAAAACATTAGTTCAGGATAGGGATATAAGGAAAACTTATATCCGCGCGGCCAGGAACCTACGGGTTCGGTAGTGCCAGTGAGTTATTAAGTTATATAATCTTAACTTACACATAAAATGGAAGCGACGCGACGTAAATGAGTTTCCTGAGAACATTACTTTGTTTAGATTAGCAAAGAATTCAGGAAGAAACTGAAAGTAGGCATTGTAGTTACTTACTTACTCACTGGTACTATCGAACCCACAGGTTCAAGGCCGCGCGGACTTAAGCTCTCCATACATCCCTATCCTGAGCTAATGCTTTACAATCGTTCTCCATATAATCTACTTCCTTCAAATCATAGTTAATGTTATTCTCCCACCTCATTCTTGGTCTGCCAACTGCGGGTTTTCCCTCTAGCTTTCCTACAAGAAGCTTCCATGCACGTCTATCATTCCCCATACGTGCCACATGTTCTGCCCATTGCAGTCTACGAGACATAACTGTTCTTATTATATCTGGCTTCCTATAAAGACCGTGTAGTTCATTATTATGCAGTCTTCTCCATTCACCTGTCTGTTCATCTCTCTTTGGTACAAACATTTTCCTAAGAACTTTATTCTCAAATACTCGTAATCTCCTTTCCTTCCTTAAGTAAGAGTCCATGGTTCGCATGCATATAATATAACTGGTAGAATAATAGTTTTACATATTTTCATTTTTAATTTTTTTGAAAGGAGTTGGGAAGTCAAGAGTCTCTGTAATGCATAGGCCTAATAGCACGCATTTCCAGAATTGAGCCTATGTTTAATTTCTTTGTAGGCAATGTAGTAGATGACATAAAACTGTATCAGGCAAAACGTGTCGAACGCTAGGTAGAATGACACCGAACCGCATCCGAAAATTAGCCTTAAAATACAAACCTAAGTGCAAGAGAGATTTGGGTTCGAATTCTAAAAATATCACAAGAGCAAGAACACCTTTGTTAGCCACAACGGGATAAGTTTAAGATGATCTTAAACTAACCAATCTATAAATTACATAAAATCACCTTAACATACAGATTAAAAGTTGTGTTTCTGGATTATTCCGCTTCTATAGTCTCAGATATCGTCGCGTCGTTGCCTAGTACATAGCGAGCATAGGTTCGATCCCCGGTCGGAATAAGTTTCCTAGGTAAGGTTTTTATCGGGTTTTTTCCTCAACTATAATGCTATGGTTTATTTACAACGTAAAGCGCCAGCGCAAAAATTGCTCCCTATGTAGGCCTATTTAAATGGATGTGGTTTATCTACGACGCAAATTGATGGCGCCAAAAATTTTGCGCTGACGTGTCGTGTCGTGTATTTGAATCCGAGACGCAATTTGCCAGCGCAGACAAAGAATATAGAAGATATTAACCGTACTCATTGGTGTAATTGCTAAAAACAAACTAAGATTTTATGACAAAATGTCGGAAATACAATAGCCTACGTGTTTTATAACTTTCCAATGTTAACGACGAAAGTTATATAGTTTTGTTGCATATCATCGAGCTCTATACAATATGAGCATGGAGGAGTACAGAGATGCACAGAAAAAAGAGTTATTATGGCTTGAACTTAGTCGAGAGATAAATAAAAGCTGTAAATATTGTATCTTAGGGATATTATGGATGTACATAAATTTCGTCTTCTATTAAATTCAAAACCTGATAAAACTGCTCAGGCGAAAATCTGAAGTAGGCTTTTGTAAAATTAGGTATTTTCATCAACCATATGTTTATTTAAGAACTAAAGAATAATTTATTCTATAATTTTCCATACAACATTCATATGATACTGTTGCTCTAGGTACTTTTTCTGTCCTTTACTAATATTTCGTACTATTTTAAATGTTTTGCAACGATACTTAAAACTTTTTTTATAAAGAATTTTAATATGTTTATCCATGTACACAAATTACGACTTTTCCTCTCCAAGTTCTTTACTAGAATTGAAGTTGGCATACGTGAACGCTTATAAAATTAAATCCACCAGATGACAGGGCATATGTGTGAATGACCAACATTTGCATTTAATTCCAAACCATATTTTAAGAAATAAATGTTCAATCACTTCAGTTTGTTAGGTTCCGATGGGTCAGTTTAGTGTACATCGGATTATTTTATAGTTTACTAAATAGTATGTATGTAATTTATTTCATTAGGTTATGCAGGGACAGGTTTGTATACATTAATTTTTGTAAACACATTTGGAAATTTATTATGAACGTTGGTAATTTTGATTTCCCATATATGTGCTGCCATGTGGCGACAATTCTAAACATAAGCGCCGTACGGTTGCGCTCCATGCGAAACTAATATCACGCCGAGCGTAACGCGAGATTGCGTCACGTCGGGCGCGACACGCTGTATAATAAACCGTAGCATAATACATATGTGGAGAAACTCTTAAGACCCAAATGCTCATAATATAATCAGAATCATCCATAATATTCGCCCTCGGTCAACATAAATGAAGAGTGAATGTTGGTCCTGTCTTAAATGTTCTTGTTGTCTCGGAGGTAGCCCTGGCATTGAGCTGATCAGAGGCGTTCTCCGTGTCCTTGTACGGTCAAAAAAGTATGTGTGTAAATCCAGAGTTACAAATGTTCTCCCTACACAGATCTGTGTGACATGGGGCATGCAAAAGTACCTACAAATGGAGATGTTTAATTAAGATAGATAGATAGATAGAGAGAGAGAGAGAGCGAGAGAGATTTCGGAATTAAACCAAAGTTGCAAACATGCATTTGGGGTAAATATTCCAGTGTTTTAGATTTAAAATTTCAGAATTTTCATCAGTTGTTTATACTCGACCATTATAAAATGAGTATGGAATGGCTTCGGGCGATAATGTTAGGCATTGAAAGAAGGCCAACTATTACAAATTAATCAGCCGTAATTTTAAAATTCCGTCACCCAGGAACTGCATAACATAAGCGAAATCCTCAGAAAGTCTATTTTTATCCGATTTTGATAGTCTACGGAATATATCTTCCTTTTGATAATTAAATTATATGGTATGACCAAGTTTTATTTGCAAGAAAACAAACATTGCATCCGGTAGAATGTTGAAAATGTTTACACTGTAATTTGAGCTTTCAGGTTAACCCCCGTTCCTAATAGTCAGATTTTACCGCTTATTGAACTTGTATTATGAAATGTTACAAGGGGGGCTTCGTTGTCAAGAAACAAAACTTGGCGACCGCTAGAGCGATTTTTTTTTAAATTTCGACTGTCGGCTAAACACGCACTTCTAGTGGCCTGATTTGGATAATGTTTATTTCAATAGCATATGCCGTTTCGTTGTGAAAATAAAAAAAAAAGTTTGTTTTTAATTACGCTTCAGGTTAAGCCCCTCTCGCTGGTCTGATTTTGCTGTTAACCAACCCGACCTCCTGTAGCAAAGAAAGTGAGCACCAGTTTCTTCCCAACACTCTTTGCTCTTTTCACTTTGACAGGTCGATCGTCTTCAGGAAAGGCCCATACCGACGACTGATGCTTTATTTCTGGATCATATTGGTAAATCCAGGTCTTGTCGCCTGTAATGATCTTAGAAATGCGGCGAGAGTTCCCATTGTTGAATCTCCTAAGCATTTCACAGTACCGTTCCACTAGAGTGACCCTTTGACCTTCAGTGAGACTGTGTGGCACCCAACGAGATGACACCTTGCTGACCATAAGATAGCTGTGCAAAATTTTTGCAGCACTCCCCGATGTAGTCCTCAGGGATGCCACAATGTCTTTATAAGTCACTCGGGCTCTTCTCGCACCATCTTCTCTACAACATCGAAGTTTTTCCTCAGTCACTGCCGTCGATGGTCGCCCACTTCTCTCTTCGTCTTCAAGAGGGTTCTACTCTTAAACTCCGCAAACCAAATGAAAACTGTGGCACGGGAAGGGAGAAGGTCCCAAAAGCCTGTGTAAGCATTTCAAATGATTGCGCCTGGATTAAGCCTCTTTTAAAATAATAGAAAATCGTTGCTCCAAAATTTTCTCGCTGTGGTTCCATGCTGTAGACTGAGAGTTACTTTCACCCCTACCATTTGACCCACAGCTACTAAGGGTTGAGGGGTGCGGGCGGGCGAACACTATGTCAGCTGACTAACAAAGGGCCTCCCAACACGATGCGGTAACTGTTATATTTCTACCGTAAACAGTACAGTCAGGTCTAAAAACTTTCTGAGTGACCCTCGTATACACGCACACAATTGCTACATTTCTTCGGAATTCGCTGAAGTAGCTTTTCTATAATCTTTAAGATTGTTCATTATTTGTCAACATTTTCGAATATTTTATATAAACTCTCGCTCTATCTTATTTTAACCTCTCCCTTTGTAAGCCGCACACCACACGGATATAATAGCGGTATGACCTTTCGGAAGAGTATTTTTAACCGTGGATCACATCACATTTTTTTGACCTCGTAAGGACATGGAGGGTCTCCCTGGCTAAGTAATCACCTTAATGCCAAAGCCACCTTCACTCATTGTTATACATTAATCAAGGTGAATAATTGTTAAATTCAGAAAATATGTTTTATTGATTTTAATAGTCGAATTCCGTCCGTTTGAAACATCACATAATGCCTCCTTATGACTATCAAGTGTAAACAATTTTAATGACTGGTAACTCAGTTCCCCTATCTCTCAACATGCTATCTGCACATATCCATGGTGTAATTTGGACATCCTGCTCATAAAACATTCTATAACACGTGGGGTAATTTCAACTAAACTTGGTACACATAACTTACAATCTGCAAAGGGGTAAGAGAAGAGGGGATGAAATCTAAAAGAAAATAATCGGAAACCAACAAATTAATATTAGTGTCGAATTCATAGTTTTGTGGTCGATAAGCTTATTAGTGGCAGTCCCAGTGACATTTAAACTAAATTTGACCGGTAGCACCGCTAAGAGGGGTGAGGGAGTGATATTGGATGAAAAAGTATCGTGATTAGTGTCGAATCCATAGTTTTGTGGTCGATAAGCTTATTAGTGGCAGTCCCAGTGACATTTAAACTAAATTTGACCCGTAGCACCGCTAAGAGGGGTGAGGGAGTGATATTGGATGAAAAAGTATCGTGATTAGTGTCGAATCCATAGTTTTTGGTTAACTACGTTTATTGATACCCAAGAAGATTCGAATAAATAAATGCCCGGGGAATACATTAGTTCATTATAAAGAACGCAGACAATTAAAGGATGTAGTATTCATTATATTATTGTCTTGGTTAGAAAAAGGTAAAGTTAAAAATCTCTGTTATAAATATGGAAATCTCACTAACTTAGTGAGCGTTGTGAGATCTCTGGCTTGACATCGATAAACCACAACGACTTTCATTATTTTATTTCCATTCCAAATGAGCCACCTGATTCCAGTCGGGCTTAATCTGGTGAAGTTGGATACATAGACGAGGATGATAGTTCAACTGTTGTTGCCATTTTTTGAAGCACCCTGTAGTTGAACTAAAAAAAATAGAGGTACGTAATCACAAAGAAGATATTCCATCTTCACTGAGGAAGTTCTAAAAATGTCGCTTATATCTAAAATGTGCGAGCTGTGATGCAGAAGTGTGAAACAAGAGATAATAAAATGGAGTCTATTGTGACGTAGATGGACATGTACTCGCTGGAATGAATTCACGTGGAAACTGAACGATATTTTCGCGTCAATCCCTGAGAGTCCTGCGGCCGCAGACCAGTAATTAACTGATTAAAATTCATCTCTCACTACATAAAAGTGCAATCAAAATATCATAATCTATCGAACATTTTTTACTCGAACGAGTTGCTCATGGCCTTCCACCCCAGCAGCGCGGCATTAAAAATTCGAATTCGATAGTTAATAGACGGTAACTGAAACGTTTGGGTTTCCAAGAGCGACCAGAATAATAAATAATTAAAAAATACAGTAGATTTTTTTTTCAAAACAAACGTCTTGGTAACCACAAAATTGAATATTTTATAAAGATGAAGTCTTAAAATTCTAGTGTATCTTGAATTATCAAAATTATAATAATCTTTGTTTCCCATTTTAAATTTCTGTCGGTTTAGGGTTAATTCTTCTCGCTACAATCATTCGCCAACATCTGGTATTTTTGTTAAAAGTATGAAAGAATCATTGCTAATTAGAGTTAGTATCGGACTATAAGGGCAAGACCTCTTGGTAAACTTTATATTGTTGGAAACCTCTTAAATATATTTTACAAGAGAGGAGGAAAATACAAAAATTATATATAAATTGATGTAACGAAATGATGTTCCTACCACTTCATAATTACATATTTAGGAAGAAGTTATGGGTTTTGTGTAGATTACACTGTGACAGTATGAGACGCCATTAATACATCCATATATTAATGAAGCATTATTTAAAGGGAGGGAACAACTTAACAGTATACTCGGTATTCTGAGTCTAGTGCCCGATATTCCAGTTAGCACGCTAGAAAAAAAGTATGGAGCGATGGTGGGGCTAGTAATGCACTATGGTAGTGAGATTTGAGGTTTTTAAAGAACGGAAATCGTATTAAATAAGGTATAAACCCATTTTCTTAAATATATTGCAGGACTGTTTCTAACTGTGGAATCTTATATGAATTTGGGATATTTAAGGACGACATAAATTGCAAAAGTCGTGTACTGGTTGCGGCTAATCCAAGATGAACAAACAGTGCTTAGAATACTTTGCTACGACCACCAAACTAGGAACATACATGTGAAATTCTAATTTCTGGTCATATAACGTTAAGAGGGAACTCCAAAAGATTGGGATGTTTGACATGAAAAAAAGAAACTAAAATCGCAAGAATGTGTGGAGAAAAGTAAGGAGGAGGTACTTGGATATAAACCAACAATATATTTTCGCCGATTGTACGGCAAAACATTCACTGTGCTTATAAAGAAACCTAAAACAAGTTTGGAGAAAATAATCGTATAGGCCTATATTTAATCTAGGATTTAAAGAGAAATCAGGGCTTGCTTGGTTTATGTTGGGGACATGGAAATTTGTAAAAAAAAATTACCGACGAATATGTCCAATTTGCGGGATCTTTGAAGACGAAATACATAGCCTATAGGCTATTAGGAAAATGTAACGATTTAGAATATTGGAGGCGTCAGTTGTTACCAAAAAGATTTCAAAATTCAAATTCGGTAAACCAAGAAAATTGGACAAACCTGAGAAAACACGGAAAATAAATAAATATGTAAGCAACGTATAATAGCATTAATACTTGATATCTTTGCGTAACCTAATTAATTAATGTATACTATTGTGGTGAGTTTTTATCTATCTATTTTATATTATTAGTAGACATTCTGGCACATTTAAACGTACTTTATTGAATAAAACTAGAAAAGAAACTATTTTAAAATTTTACTAAGTACTGGCAGTTCCATCTAGTAAACAAATAGAGGCTGCAGAAATGAAGATGTTGAGAGCAATAGCAGGATACCAAAGGACCGATAAAGAGAAAAACGAAGATATAAGAACAGAATTTAACATATTTAATCTCAGTGAAAGAATAAAATACTATCAAAATGCTTACCTTCAGCACATATTACGAATGAATGAACAGCGCATACCAAGAAGAATGTATAATTATAAACCAAATGGGAGAAGATTGTTATGAAGACCATTGAAGAGATGGAAGGACCAATTCGACCTATAATGAGATCGGAACAGGCCATTGGGCTTAATGCTCGGTGTTGATGATGATGATAGTAGACATTATTTTATTAAAACGGACTGCTAACAGCACGTACGGCTTGCTGCCCGTGCGATCAATATTTGTAAATAGCATTGTATGTATCCTTAATTTTAGTCGAATAAAGTCCTAATACTATTACTAAAAAATAGATCCCGAAAAAACACCAGAAAATGAACCAACATTAAATTTTATGTAATAATGACAGTATGGATGTTGCTTTATGGTTCGGTGTTTTGGATATTGCTAAGAAAAGAGGAAAGGAGAATTGAAGCAACGGAAATTTGATTTCTGAGATCTGGTACGGGATATACCTTACGGGATGAAAAAGAAGCGAAGATATAAGGAGGGAACTTAACATATTTAAATTAATAGAATAAAACAATTTATGTCAAAGGGCCTTCTCCGCTACCTCAAAAATATATACAGAAAACAGAATTACAGATCAATAATCAATTGTAATTACCTGGGATATGATGTAAAATTTAACAAACGAAGGTAATGGCGAAAATAAATTGAATAAATTCGGGTACATGTATGGAACAATTAGAAAGGGTCGTAAGTTGTGGAAAGAAATAAAATTGAAGTTCTACGGTATAAAATTACCGCTGTTACTTGTGTTGTTATATGGCTCTGAAAATTGGACTTTGACTAAAATGAACTAAAAAATCTGCAAAAATGAATTTCCTGAAGCATGTAGCTGGATATATAGCAAATATATTAGGAATGAACTTACAATATTCAAAGGATGGATCAAGAACGTATATAACAATACAGTTAGTTATTCACATATAAGGCAGAGGGATATAGATGTGTGAAACGGCCAAGAGCATGATGAAAAGATGAATTTTCTGCATGAGACCGGAAGAAACATTTTGCAGTTCAATCTGTGAAGAAGAGGACGAATAAAACAAGTTAGAAGGGTGAATAGAAATGACATGTAGAAAGAGTGAAAGACGACCACATATAAAAACTGATGATGAAGTACAACCCAAAGGATGCTGGAAGACCAAAGACAAGATAGGCTCAAAACAGTGTTAAAGAATGAGACCGGAACATGCCTTATGAGACTTCATCCATGAAGTTGATGATGATAATGACATTTAGCATGTTATGTAGATTCATTGTTTTTTTTTTATTTGAAGTTCAGATTTATTTATTTTATGTTCATATGAGTTCATGGACACTTACTGTTTCAAAATGCACGTAGTTACGAGTTTTTCATTCCCCCAGCGACGATATGGCCTTTCTCTGATGGATTGTGCTTTAATATTATGGTGACACAATTTCCCAAGAAGATCTCCTCAATGACAGAATCCAGTGCCTACAAATAGCTATCCTCCTCTCCGGCACAACATTTACACCCTTTTATTCTGATGATGGTGATACAATTTTCTGGATTACTGACAAAGGAACTGTCAACCATTGCATGACGAAACCTACCTTGAAATTTCTCCCAGAGAAACGTTGTGAAGGTACAATCCAACAATAGCAATCCTCTGTGCGGAGCAAGTGATGATGAGCGGAGTGAAGTAAGGCGGGGTGCGATGCGGGATTAAATGCACTGCACGGGAAATCACTACCGGCATAAGTAAGAAATCCACTGATATTACGCTCGCTTCACTCACCCTCCTCTCCCCACCCCATGCGCGAGCGAACGGCATACAGGTAGTGAGGGTTATACAGTCTACTGAGTCTGCAGTTATATTACTTGCATGTAGGTTAAATGAGATATTTGGCGCTGTATTTTAATGTCTTGCAGTTAAAAACGGCAGATATTTTATTGGACATGACCTTGGTACATCACAACGTTTCTCTGTGGGAAATGTCAAGGTAGGTTTCGACATGCAATGGTTCACAGTTGCTTCTTGAAATAGTATAATCTGTTTTCCTTCGCAGCATCTCTTACTGAGATGATCACGTAACTGTTAACTTTTTTTTCAAATGCCCCAGGTTGTTTTTCGACGTTCCTGGTTTCTGTCATGGCATGGCGTACTTGTAACCCGCCTCTGAGGTTGGGGCGCGTGGAAGGCGGGGTTACGTTGCCCCGATGATATGATGGGTGATGATGATGCGCCGGGAGAGTCCCTAATCCTAAGCTTAACCTAAGATGAATATGAATGATGATTGCGATGGCCATATGATTTCGGGGACTGTTTGGGCCTTAAAGTTCTCCTGACATTTGTCTTACAGGTGAGGAAAAATCCCGATAAAAACCTCACCCAGAAAAACTGTCCCGACCGGGGACCGAACCCGGGCCCGTTGCGTGACCAGGCAGCACGCTACCCCGAGACCACAGCGGTGGACACTATACTATTATTGAGAATGTTGTTTTCCATACGAGGGATTTTTTTTAGAATGTTGTTTTCCACACGAGGGATTTTTTTTTTCGACTTCATCATTCCATGAACAGATGACATACGGATTAAATAACTTCAAAATGTCACACATAGCCCTATTAATATGTTGGCGGTGGTTAGCTTTGTGCAATTTATCCACATATTTTGAAGAAAAGAAGAACAATATATAAGCCTAATATATATTCCGTAAATTAACAAAATCGAACCATACATTGGACTTTCTGAGGAATTGACTGTGCAGATAACACCTGACAATACTCATGCATTTTAATGTCACGCGCTAAGAAGCCCTTGAATCGATAATGTGTTCATTTGTGAAACTTTTACACTAGATGAAATGTGATATATCTTTCTAAAATTAAATTTATTGATGTTCTGCTATCAAATCAAATTAATTATTTTTCTCTCTCTTCAGTCGTACGTTTTCAATTAGTTTAATGCAGCATTTCCTTACTGATATCATTCTTAAATTCCATTTTACCCGCATTTGTAGGGTGGCCGATTGATTACTCCATCACTCAGTAGCATGTGTGCATTAATAATGTTATTCAAGTTACATTGTCAATGAGGATAGTATTTACTGGTGTTGTTTCTCTGTTCACAATTTCTATTTTCCTTCTGGTGTAAGTTGTCCTTCCCGCCTTTCCATGGTTTCCTGGATATTCTTCCAACTCCCAATTTCTTTCTCCTTAGTGCTATCCATTCTAAGATACTCTTGGTGATCCATCCTAACTGTGTACTATAATGTGACATAAGTTATATTTGGGTATCAATTAGAGTTGTTTCTGTTCACTGTGTTTTTCGAAGAAAACTTTTTTAAAATTCCTGAATTCTTGAATTGTGAAGAAGATCTGTATAGTCCCTTCACAGTTATAAAATTAAGGGTCATTTTATTTTGAGGATAGAATTAAAATTTTCAGCATAATGTATGTTAAGAACGAATTTGTTCTTGTGAATTAGCTAAACCGAAGAAATGAAGCTAATGAAGTTGTTCTCATGAACACTCATATAGTGACCATGTTCAGTATATATGCTAATTATGTGTGTGTGTTGTTAACGCTCTAGCGGCCGCAATTTTTTTGTTTTATCTAAAAAATAGCAAGGTAGAGTTCGTTAATCAGAAACATCAGATCTTTAAGAAGTGGCGGTTTACCTGAAACCTGAAACAAGAACAAATGCCCTAGCACTCGCCATATTTGTTTCGTCGCAATGTATACATATACCATACAATTTAATTACTAATCAATTGAGTTGGTGTTTACTTGATGAAAATCCATATTTATTAATTAAATAAAAATAAAACGTAGTTTTATTTTTATTTAATTAATTTAATTGCTCTTTAAATTGGCAATGTAACCTGTAAGATACATTTGTTTATTTAATATATATAATAAAATAATTTAACAATGAATCGAAAATAACTTAAATTTGTGTCAAATTATACAACAGTACGCAGTAGGCAATTCACTGCAGTCCGTCACATTTAAATAAGTTGGCATAAGAAATGCATTTCTCCTTGAGGGTTAACAAATGAAAGATAGATTCCGTAAAGCAGCAAAATCAGACCATAATTTCGAGTTGCTGAAGAATTAACTTGTTTAGGTAGTCCTGCGTGATGGACATTTTTTTAGACAAAGCAATGCTTTAAATTTATAATACGTAAGCTTTAAAACGACTTTATTGATCTAGGATAAAATAGTAAATGTTGTATAGTACCGACTGGTTAGAGTATATTGGCGTATCTACTCGTATAACCACTGACTCTTCCAATACTGTATTGGTCATGACGTGCTTTCCCCCCAGATTACCCGAAGTTACGCCGTACGATTTTTTATGCAGAAATATGTATATTCTGACCATTCGTTCCCTTACTCCGTCTAAAACCCTCTCCCATCTGTATAATTTTACCTCTGAAGGTTTAAGAGTTCCTGTAGATAAGTGTTTAATGTATTTTGAGAGTAACCAGGTTTTCTATGCATAAGACTATATATATATATATATATATATTGTATGGAATTTTAAATGTTCTCTAAAGTCATGGAAACATATATTAGCTAAAATTATTATCTCTTTTTTTTAAACATAAATTTTAATATTAATTTCTGATCCAAGATAAGTTCATATTTCTATAATATTTGAACCATCTGCTCATCGTCATCGATTGTCTAAATTGTCTAAGGATTAAGTTCCTTGCCTCTGGTCTCGAGGATAGCAGTTCAGGCCCGGCCGGGGTCGATGGATTTTTAGGATGGAAAAATTCAGAAGAGAAATCCTTTAGGAGGTACTTTTAGCCGATTTTGAAGAATTTCGAGCCGTAAAATAACCTTAAGTCTAAATTAGAGCCTCTGAGCAAAATTTAATCGGCCTTTCCCATCCAAGTAACACCTAGTACCCTACTAGGTGTCTATTTAAGGCGATGATATAATAATCATCATTCGCTGATATCTGTATGGAAATAAACATAACTAAATTAGCATGGTTAAGTAACTCCCGCAAGAGAGTACCCTTGTCTCATGTGTGGATGTACAGGCATATGTACATAGATTCACTATCTTTGATTACTGACTTGTTTTTTCTCTCTTGTTGATGTATTTTGGAACTTAATAGAAAGTATACACATAAAAGACATAGCACAAGAATTGCATCAGTTTAAAATGTTGTGGAATATTCCAGGAAATTGAATTGAAATGTGGGTTGAGCAAACATACTTATCAGTTGTTGTGTAAATCAAATCACAAGTTTGAGTTGCGTAACTGTCGAGAAAATTGTTCTTGTTGAGAGTTTTTATAACTCATTATAGAACAAAGAAACTTTCATTCTAGAACTAACAATAAACTCACTTCATAATAGATGCTACTGTGAGGCAGGATAGTTTTAATATATAATTACAAAACAAATTAAAATTTTCTAATGATGAAATTTAATTTCCCTACGTAATTGTTTATTTCGTAAAATTTATACCTCAAACATAAAAATTGTATAGTGATCTGATCTCACTACAGCCCCTTGGGGGTTAAGGCAGAGAAATGGCACAAGGTGTCAGTCCTTACCTCTCGAACTAAGGCTGAGTCGGTCCCAGGACCATGCTGCACCGAAATATTTACAACATTTTAAAAATTATGACACCATAGGGACTCGAACCACCGACCTCCCGGCTTGTAGCATATTGCCTTAACTAACTATGCTATAGCATGCTTCAAAGATAATTATATCAGAAAAAATAATTTTCTAGATTCTATGCACAGGTATTAGAGCTGCAGGCATTTAATACCGGGCATATCCATTTAAAGAGGAGAAATAAAATTGCATAATACTAGCTAATAGCCGGCGTGCGTTGCTACGCCTAAATAAATGAACATACCTCTTGAATTTGGGTCATTTCAGGACGACATAAACTGTGAAATTCGTGTACTCAAGTACTGGTTGCGGCTGATCCAAGGTGAACAAACATGCTCAGAGCAATTTGTTACGACCACCAAATTAGGAACGCAAATGTGAAATTCTGGGCAAACGAGGTTAGGAGATAACTCCAAAAGATTGACATGGTTTGGATATGGGAAAAAGGGACTGAAAATCGCAAGACTGTGTGGAGAAAAATAAGATGGAGGTATTTACATATAAACCAACAAAATATTTTCGCCGAATGTGCGGGAAAACGCTCACTGTTTTTACAAAGAGACCTAAAACAAGTTAGGGGAAAAGGATCTTATATAAGCCTACTCAATCTAGGATTTAAAGAGAGATCAGGGCGTGCTTGGTTTAGATTTGGGGCGTGGAATCACGATTTGCGAATATGTCCAATGTGTGGGAACTTTGAAGACGAGATACATATATTAGGAAAATGTAACGATTTGGAATATTGGAGGCGTCAGTTATTACCGAAAAGATTTCTAAATTCAAATCGTGAAAAATTGGCATGCTACGAATTAATGGTAAGCCCACAAAATTTCTAGACAAAACGCGGAAAATAAGAACAACACACATTCATGTATAAATAAATATGTTAACAAATTGCAATACCATTAACTCTTAATAATTCTACTTAACCAAGTTAATGTATAATGTATTTGTATTGTTATCTAATTGTAATATTATTGTGTTTTTTAAGCTATATTATTACCAAACATTAACTTATTGTAACGGACTGTCAACAGCACGTACGGCTTACTGCCCGTGCGACCATATTTGTAAATATCGTTGTATGTATCTTACTTTTAGTCTAATAAAGTCATACTTATTAAATTAACATTCCATCCATAGTAATTCTGCCCGAGGGCAGGTCTTTCACTGCAATCATAGCATTTTCATGCTATGATTTGCAGATTTACTAGGGAATTATAGGTGTGGTAGCTTCTCGTTGCTTTCCAGGATGATGATGATAATGATAAGGGTGATGATGATGGCCGGATGATTTTCGGGGACCGTTGGGCCCTAAGCTTCCTGGCATTTGTCTTACAGGTGAGGAAAAATTCCGTAAAAAACCTCACCCAGGAGCATGTCCCGATCGGGAATCGAACCCGGGCCCGCTTCGTGACAAGGCAGCACGCTACCTCGAGACCACAGCGATGGAGTAAATTAACATTAATATGCTTTTATGTTTAGTTGAATAAGTTATAAGAAAAATAATTATAAATTTATGTCGTAATTTATTATTTTTAGACACCCAGTGCTGATTACCCGGCGTTGTCCGGGAATCTACATATCCCGATCTTCTTGGCATAAATGAGCTTAAAGACGAAAATTAACGTGTTTTTATGTTTAGTTAAATAAGTATGGGGAAACATTTATATCATGATTATTTTTATAGATACCCCGTGCTGATTACCCGGCGTTGCCAGGGAATATACTTATCCCAATCTTCTTGGCATAAATGAGCTGAAAGACGAAAATTAATGTGTTTTTATGTTTAGTTAGATAAGTGGTTGGAAATATTTATACCGTAATTATTTTATAGATACCCCATGCTGATTACCTGGTATTGCCTGGGAATCTACTTATCTTCTTGGCATACGAGTATGTGAGCTTAAAGAAGAAAATTAATGTGTTTTTATACCTAGTTGAATAGGTAAAAGGAAAAATTTATATCATAATTATTTTTAGATACCCGGCGTTGCCAGGGAATATACTTATCCCAATCTTCTTGGCATAAATGAGCTGAAAGATGAAAATTAATGTGTTTTTATGTTTAGTTAAATAAATTAATATATAATTATGGAATATTCACCTGAAAGGTCCGTCTCCTCAACTTAATTAATCATTTAACTGTAGCGCTTTCGGGACTTGTCCCATCATCAGCAGGATTCAAAACTGGTGTTTCACTGAAGATCTGGTAGAGGGGGTTGCATGTATTGGGTTCGTTTTCGTTTATCAGGCTGTCGTTGTTGTGAGCTGCTTTCATGATTTCCATCTCTTCGAGTACGTTTATCTTCACTGGATTATTTTCTCTGTGCATTACTGGTTGGGTTGTTAGTTCAATATTAAACATGCCAGATGTCCTTCATGCGATGATAGTTTGTTTTGCATAACTTGCATTCCCTTCTGCGATGAATGAATAGTCTCGAAAATGTTCTTTGGAATCTGATGTTAAAACTCCTGTTGGTCCTTCTTATAATAAAATGTGTTGCAAGTCCTTACATGTCAGTTTAGAAAACTCCTTTGCTGCTTGAACATGTTATTAGTCTTCAATGTTATGTTGATTATGTTGTTTAATTTGTTATTGGTTCTGTATGCTATTTTTTAGATTTTTATCAGCTTTCTTTAGTGTATTGGCTAATTTTGTTGGTTCTTTCCTTGTCCCGAAAGCGCTAGCAAGTAAATGTTAAGTAAGTGTTGAGGAGGGGTGGGGGAGACGGACCTTTCAGGTGAATATTCCATAATTATATATTAATTTTTGAATAAATCTACCCCAACGGAAACACAGCATGAAGATTATAAAAGTTGATTAGTTAAATAAGTACAAGGAAGAAATTTATAGTGTAATTATTTTGATAGATGCCCCGTGCTGATTACCAAGCAATTATGCATCAAATACTTATCTTCCCCCCATGCTCTTCTTGGCATAAATGAGCTTAAAGATGAAAAAATAATGGTGTTTTATATGTAATTGAATAGGTGAAAGGAAAAATTTATATCATAATTCTTGTTAGATACCCCCCACGTTTGCCCAGTGTAATTTTTTTACTTATCCTTCGATCTTGTTGGACATAAATGAGCTGAAAAAACGAAAATGAATGTTTTTTTTATGTTTAGTTGAATAAGTCATACGGGAAATTTATATCGTAATTATTTTATAGATACCCCGTGGTGATTACCCGGCATTACCCAGGAACTACTTATCCCGATCTTCTTGGCATAAATAAGCTTAAAGATGAAAATTAATGTGTTTTTTTTATATTTAGTTAAATAGGTAAAAGGAAACATGTATATGTTAATGATTTTAGGATAGCCCAAGCGTTGGCTGGGAATATAATGATCCTGAATTTTCTTGGCATAAATGAAAGACAAAAATGGTTGTTGTGAGTTATCCGTTAAAGTTAAACACACGCTGTTGTGGCTTTTTGTGTAGAGTTTTTTTGTGATATTCAATTCTGTGTACATTAATTTTGTGTATTTGTTATGGTTTAGGCAGCAAAAGCCATTTAAGCATCCAAAAAGGGACTTTTTTTTAATATTTATTTTACAAATCGTGGTAAATATTCTCCTGGATGTTTTCTCCCTGGTTTTCCATGTCCCTCTTTCATCCTCCATTCATGCCATCACAGTCTATGAGATTTAAGTTCTCTTACTATATTTGGTTTCCCATGAAGATCATGTACCTCACTATAATGTAGTTTTATCCATTCACCTGTCTAAAAATGTTCGTAAGCACTAAATCACTAATCACTAATCAACTTATTATGAAAACTTGAAGGTTGTTATTATTTAATACGTATCTTCATTTTATTCACTTTGCTTATGTATTGTTGCCATGTGTAAGTACATGAGTAGAGCTGGTAATGTATAGCTTATAAGAAATCTCATTTCTGTTGATTCAGTTCTTAAAATGTGTGTTACTGTTAACCATAAATGCAGTTTTAAAATCTTGTTGTGTATAATGGGATTTGTTTGGAATCAATGTAAAAAAATATTCCTATGTTAAGTACATATTATCAAAAATATAATTTTATTACAGTTTTTATTATGACACAATCAAAACATATAATTGTATATTTTTAGAATTGTCGTTAAACACATAAATAAATAAATTGCTAGTATATTGAAGTAGCTTTGAAATATAAATATATTGAATATAAATATATTAATAAATTAATTAAATAGCTAATACACTTAAGTAGTTTTGAAATATAGGATCCTAAGTATATAAAAATAACTGTTTCTTCTTTAAAAATCATATGTCTCGCATTTCACATGTCTCTTTCTATGGGATTCATGTGAACCCCACAAGTTAATTTTGTGGAATTCTTTAAAATTAATGTAATATGTGAACACTACTTGGTTAAAGTACTTGAACATATTGATTACCTGAGAAATTAACTTGAGAATCATTAAATAAAATAATTTGATGATGGGGCTCATTAGTTGGTAAACTTTTTAATTCACAGATGTAGATGCACATAGCCATTCATCTAAATCTTGTGTTTATGTTGTTACAGGTACTAGTGTCTCCAGTACTCGCTGGTCTAGCTGTAGGGATTGGTGTCCCTATTCTCCTGTTCTATGTGTATGGAGTTGTACCAGTGTCTTTATGTCGGTCTGGAGGTTGTGGAGTGTCAACATCAGGTGCTGGAGTTCGTTTTGATTTTGACGACGAAACTGACTTACTTGGAGTGTTAGGTGCCAGAAATACAGGTACTGTTACATTATTCTTTTCATGTACATAGCGTATCTGAATATTCTGAGATATGGAACTAAGGATCGAAAATACATATTTGTGACAGTTTTAGATCTTGAACTGATTATCAGTTATTATTTTATTTAATGACACTCTTATAGCAGTTAAGGTTATTAGCATCACAATTCAAATCTGGGTGTAAAAGAGCCGACATGTTTTCCACAGAGGCTTCTTTTTCTATACTTGAGGTTGTATGACACAAGATACATGGCTTTATTTCTATTCCAAAGAAAACCATTCTCAGGATTTTAAAAGGTAAAGTAAGTGAGCCCCTTGGGGTAGTATGCTACGTCATTTCTAGACTATTAACATGAGTTATCAGCCCTGCGTGAGAGCCATCTTCACCCCCCAGAATATGTATCTGATACTCATTTCCATTAGAGGGTGAGTCGACCCTTGAACCACGATGCCACTGGCAGGTTTACTCAGCACATCAGGTTTTGAATCTGAGATCTTCGCCTAACTAACTACACTAAGCCATGCCCCTATTCAGGATTCTTAAGATCTGAAAATCCTGGTCAGGTTTGAAGCAGAAGTGAGCACTAGTGCACCAGCACCAATGCATATTGTTTAAAGTATATCAGAGTGCTGGATGAAGCATGAACTTCATGAATAAGTTGCCAATACCTCAAAGTTTATCATATAAACAGTTCTTTGTTTAGCAACCTGGCTATGGCTCGAAATATGCCCTGTCTATCATAAGTTCATTATCTCAAGGTGGTTTTGAATCATTGGTTCCATATTTCGGTATACTCAGTAGGTGAAGAACATGCAGGTAAAAGATAAATAAAGATATGAGATGACTACTTAAAGTATAATTAAATGATGCAAGAACACTCTCCACATTACTCATGTCCTCCTTTCAGAAGGTCGATTCAATCCATCTCTATCTGCAGCTTGCATTCATGGTTTCTATATGTCCACGTCCCAGATGCATGTATTAAAACATCATTCAAATGTTATATTCATTGCCATTTTACTCATATTAATTGTTTAGCTAATTTATAAACTTTTAAACTTTTCTCTATTATTTTACTAATTTCAGTATGTATTGGAAAAGGATTATTATTTGACCCACTAGTTGGGTGCCATGTGGAAAATGATTATTGGTTAGGATTGGTTTATTCTCCAACTTTGGGTATCATGTGCAAAAAGGACTGATGGTTGAGTTTGTTTTGGGTAGGCACCGGATTAATTCAGGTTGGGTTGGGTTTCGGGGAGCATGTGATCTTACCTCAGGCATCCAAGTGGCTTTACAGCGCCTGGAGACAATGTTAATTAGTTGAAGCAAAATCACTAGTTTTATTCACCATTTAGCTTCTACACTCTCTCTCGGTTTATGTAAATTGTAAATTGTGCCTGTTAGCGACAGACGTTATTGGTTATGTTGGTTCGTACAAGTATAAGCACTATATTTAGGGTGCATATTGTTTCTTGACTGTCGGGTTTACAGCGGCTACAATCACTACGATTATTCTCAGTCACGCATACGGAATATTTCTAAGTCCATAACGTGTTTCCAACTTAAAAAAAGTTTTTTAAGTATTTTAAGTCATTTATTTGCACCCTATTCGGATTTGACTTAGAATAATATCACATAGTCATACTTCATATTGCCACCTATCCAGGAAAAGTTATAGATGAGTTATCCTCCCGCTGGTCGGAGTCTTGTGTGTTATTGAAGACATGTTTTGATAAAAGAAAGACTCGATCCATAGCCCCTCCATCATCTGTCGTCATCAGGCGCTTATATGGGGCCATGATTGGCCTAAAATCCTTTGGAATAACTTTATCAAGCATGTCCTAATAGTTTTAATAGAAATCTTCCTACACTTCTCTAGGAATTTCCCCTCTTATATCAGCACAGGTTTGTCAAGTTAGCGTTTTACCTAGGCTTACGGTTTTTCCTAATGCAATAAATTATTCCTAAGCATGACAAGCCTATACAACTACAAAACTACTTGCACCTGCGATGGGAACCAATTTTGGAAATGTTAATGTACATCCCAATAGGCAAATTCAGTCTTCATGAAGATAGTAACAACAATGGCATCACCTTTGCCACATCAAAGAATATCAGCACAACATTTCAAGATAAGGATATTCATAAATACACCTGGACATCTCCATATGGCAAAACTCAAAACCAGATAGATCACATATTAGTGGACAGACTGCAATTTGGATCATCATTTGGTCAGGATGAAAATCAGACACCAGCTATCGCTTATGAGAGGAACAAATGCTAAAGATCATTCTGAAAAAGTTAGTTAGATTTACACGAATGTGTCTAAATGGCACAAAGAGTAGGGTACGTGTAGGCAAACAGTTTTCGGATAATTTTGAAATCCATAATGGGTTGAAGCAAGGAGATGCACAATCTCCTCTACTATTAAATTTTGTACTAGAGCATGCCATCAAATCTTTAGAGAATGAGGAAGGCCTACAACTCAATGGTATTAGTAAGCTGTTAGTTTATGCTTATGATGTAGTACTATTGGCTGATAGTGAGGAGATACTAAGGGCCAACATGCACACACTACTGAGTAACACTAAGAAAGTGGGACTGGAAGTAAATATCAGTAAAACTAAATATATGGTCACACGTAGAAATACATTATATAATGGAAATGGACAGCTAATGACAAATGAGGGAAATTTTGAGGAAGTGGCTGAATTCAAATATCTAGGAACAATAATAACAAATAGGAATGAGATGCACAACGAAATTAAACATAGGCTCAATTCTGGAAATGCATGCTATTATGCATTGCAGAGACTCTTGATGTCCCAACTCCTTTCAAAAAAACGTTAAACTGAAAATATATAAAACTATTATTCTACCAGTTATATTATACGGATGCGAAACATGGACTCTTACTTTAAGGGATGGAAGGAGATTACAAGTATTTGAGATTAAAGTACTTAGGAAAAATTTTGGCCCAAAGAGAGATGAACAAACAAGTGAATGGAGTAGACTACATAACAGTGAACTACATGGTCTTTATAGGAAGCCAGATATAATAAGAACAGTTAAGTCTCGTACACTGCGATGGGCAGGACATGTGGCACAAATGGGGAATGAAAGACGTGCATGGAAGCTTCTTGTAAGAAAACCAGAGGGAAAACGTCCAATTGGTAGACCAAGATTGAGGTGGGAGAATAACATTAACTATGATTTGAGGGAAGTAGATTATACAGGGGATGATTGGAAAACATTGGCTCAGGATAGGGATATATGGAGAACGACCATGAACCTATGGGTTTGATAGTGTCACTGAGTTAGTTAGTTAATGTACATCCCAGCAGTATGTATGAAATGACAAGACCATTCTTCTAAAGTTACAATTACCCCTTTGTACTCTCTCCACAATGAAAAGGGCTCGTCTGAAATATTGTAGACTATGTGTTTCTTCAAATTTTATTCCTTTGAGTTCGGTTTACCTGTTCTCCGTTCATAATGCGAAAGGGTTGTTGTGCCTAATGATTTCAACTGCATGAGTACTGGTGATTAATTAGGTCATGATAGCAATTCCTATATGTTTGTTGATATCACCATTTGATTGCATTTATTTTCACGATGAAAATGAATATAAACATGGCCTATCTATGAGTTGTATGTCATTATCACTGTTCACAGGCCTATATTAAACTAACAATTAATAATAACGGGAACAATTTACATATCCATCCACCCATAGTAATTCTGCCTGAAGGCAGGTCCTTCACTGCAATAGCATTTTCATGCTATGATTGCAGCTTTACTAGGGAATTGTAGGTGTGGTAGCTTCCCATTGCTTTCCGCACCGGTGAAGGATGATGATGGCCATATGATTTCGGGGACCGTTTGGGCTTTAAAGTTTTCCTGACATTTGTCTTACAGGTGAGGAAAAACCCCGATAAAAACCTCACCCAGAAAAACTGCCCCGACTGGTGATCGAACCCGGGCCTGCTGCGTGACAAGGCAGCACGCTACCTCGAGACCACAGCGGTGGACATAGTCCTGTATAATTTTAAAGATAAGATACACACACAGGTGATATCACCTAGTCCTGAATATTAGAAGTGCTCATATGTATGTGCATTGTTTTAACACATTATGTACCAGTTTTTAAATATAAACTATTAATACTTAAAAATTAAAAAAAAATCTTATTTTCACCCACCACTGATGGATTTTTATCAAACTTCAAGGGATGATGCTTGAGTAATCCTAGTAAGATTTTACAATACCATGTGACAATAAACAATTAATATAATCTGCTGTTTTGAGAGCGAGGAGAAATTAATCTTTCATATTTGTGACTTTATGCCTTATTTGAAACACTGTTACTAGAGTCACTGTTGCCCTCACTATCACTAAAAATATCAGTATCTTTATGAGCTGCCATTTTCACACTGATAATAGAGATCTGGAATCGTAGCAGTTGTGGCCTTGGAATGTTTGAAGGACAAATAATAGTACTCAAGGGCTACCAAAATTTACAAAATATATAGTCTCCCTTCATGTAAAAAGTTATGGATATGAATAGTCACCAAGTAAAAAAAAAAAAACTTCAGCATTATCTTAACTGATGGCTCAAAAAGGCACTCTACATGAAACATGAAAATTCTCATGTTCGCAACACCATAGACAGTGTGTGCACCCAGGGAATCCTTGTAAGTGGTACACAATGTGACACATTATCCGTTAGTACCATGTCTGTAATATAAAATGGTGTTGTTCATTGGTATCCAACCTATAAAGAATTGTTGTGTGTGTGTAACTTTATTATTATTATTATTATTATTATTATTATTATTATTCACTTCACGAGTTAAGCAATTTGTCTGGTTCTTCTTCACAGTTGTTCTGTCCATCTTTTCACTGACCTTCCTATATCTGTTGAAGCTCTTGGCTTGTAGTTAATCCTCTGCATGCCACTGGTAAAATCTCTTGTGTCAGAGATGTGATCAGCTTTGCAAGTAGTTTAAGTATATTGTCTGACAGGTAATGGACAGAAACATCAGAGCCAATCTAATCGGCTCACAGCATCTAAAGGGTTAAATGCTGTTTATGGTAATCTTGTTACATTCATTCTTTCTACATGTCTAAACCATTATCTCTATATTCTTTGATTTTCTCATACAGTGGATATATATTTAACTCTGTTCTTGTATCTTCATTCTTTATCTGATCCAAACTTGTGCAGACTTTTGTTCTTCTAGGAAGTTCATTTCTACACTTTGTATTCTACTTTGTAATTTTTTGGTCATTTACCCAAGTTTCGCTCCCATAAAGTAATGCAGGAACTGCCAATGTTTTATAAAATTTCAATCTAGTATCTCCTCTTGTTTTGTTGTTTAATGTTTTATGTATTGTTCGCATATCATTTGAAATTTTGTCAGTTTCATATTTATGTCTCTTTCAGTTTTTCTGCTTATAGAAGAATTACAACCCAAATAATTAAAATATGTTACTTTTTCTAGAGGTTTGTTATCTATTATGATTTTTCATCTTATATGTTCATTTCCCCAAAATGCCATTATTTTGGTTTTTTCTATTGATATTTCAAAATTATATTCTGCATAACTGATTTAAAAAAGGTAAAGTAAAGTGATCCCACAACAGGCCTCAGGAGGCCCTTGGGGTAGTAGGAGGTTAAGGCTCCCACTTTTTCTAGACAATCGGCACTTGATGTCAGCCGGGTTGTCAGCCCTGCGTGACGGCCGCCTTTACCCCAGAACAAGCGTCTGGTACTCATTTCCGTTAGAGGCTGAGTCGACCCCAGGGCCATAGTGCCGCCAGAGGGTTTGGGTCAGTTTAAAAATCCTGACCCCAACGGGACTTGAACCCTCGACCCTCCGGCTTGTAGCTCAGTGCCTTAACCACTACGCTATGGCGTGCCCGATAACTGATTTAATTGATGTAAATTATTTTCATTTTCTTGAATCACGTCCTCAATGTTTAATATTTTAAAATGGTTCATTCTTATACCTATATTCACATTTCTTTTCCAATTTTGGATGATTTATTAAAATGCCTTCCATATTTGATGTGCCTATATTTATTATAAATATTATTATTATTATTATTATTATTATTATTATTATTATTATTGTCCTGATTATTATTGTTATTACTTCCATTATTATCATTATTGTTACATTGTTGTGATTATTGGTTATCTTCTTCCTCTTCTTCTTCCTTCCAAGTATTAGGCCAAGGCCTGTTACGATCCTATAGAAAATTTTCCCTCCAGCGTTTCATAGGACAGCCCAGTGATCTTCGTCCTCTTGGTATATAATTATAAACAGCTTTGGGGATCCGATTTGAAGTCATTCTTTCAAGATGGTGTTTCCAATTTAGTTGGTACTGTTTAATATATTCCAAAATTGGCGTAGTCTTCATTTCTTTTAAGATATCGGTGTTCCTTTTCCGATCCCATCTAGTGTAACCCGCTGTTCTGCGCATGAATCTCATTTCACAAGCCGTTATTCTGCTTTCATGTTGTTTTCTTAGTGTCCATGCTTCACTACCATAGGTCAACACTGGTCTAGCCAAAGTGTTATATAAACGTAATCTGGTGTTTTTTTGTACAAGGGATGGTTTCATAACTTGATTAATAATTCCCAAACTTTTATTATAACTAGTAATTTTTTCAGGGATATCCTTTTCATCCCAGATAGAGAGATAATATCCAAGACATTTAAATTGATTAGATCTCTCTAAAATTTTATTCTGGAGACAGATTTCACTTTGTGTGGGGTCCTTCCCATGAAATGCCATAATTTTAGTTTTGTTAATTGATATTTCCATATTAAATTTGGCACCTATTTTTGTAAATTATAAATTGATTGTTGCAAATCATTTTCGGAAAGTGCCAGAAGAGTTAAATTGTCTGCAAAAAGAACAGCATCGAGTTTGAGGTTCCTATTGATGGGTATATATCCTCGTTGTGTTTTCCTCCATTCATTTATTAATTTATTCATGTATATAATGAAAAGCACCGGTGAAAGTCCACATCCCTGTCTTACTCCAGTGTTGATCTTTTCCCAAGAAGATAATTTGCCATCTTGTTTAACAGAGATTTCATTATCTTTATAGATGTTGAAGATATTAGTAATATATTGTTGTGGAACGTTATCATCAGCTAAAATTTGTAGTAATATATTTCTGTCTACTTTGTCAAAAGCCTTTATGAAGTCAACGAAGGCGATATGAGTTTCTATATTGAATTCCTTGTGCTTTTCTAATAGTAGTTTTAGAGTAAAGAATCCATCTGTACAAGATCTACCCTTTCTGAATCCATTCTGTTCTTCTCCAATTATATTTTCATAAATTTTCCTCAATTTATTCTTAACTATATTAGCATAAATTTTATATCCAGAGTTCAACAAGCTAATTCCACGATAGTTATCTTTGATTTGGCGACTTCCTTTTTTGAAGATTGGTATTACAATGGATTTGTTCCAGCTTTGTGGTGGTTCTTGTCCTTTCCATATTATTGGTTATTACTATTATTAATAAATAAATATGGATTTTCATCAAGTAAACACAACTCAATTGATTATTACAAATATTGTTATTGTGATTGTTATCATTTACTATTGTTTTGATTATAGCTCTATTATTTTATTATTATTATTATTATTATTATTATTATTATTATTATTATTATTATTATTATTACTGTTATTATTTTGTATTTTAAATTTAGATGCGGTATCGATGGATGCAGTAAGTCATCGTGGAGGAAACCCGTCCATAGGAGAAGTGTCACTTTCTTTAGGAAGTGGAAGTCAACTAGAAAGATTAGGAAGAGAGAATGACAGGGAATCTGCTAGTAATGTTGCTCTTGCTGGAGCCAGTATAGCAGGGAGCATTGCTTCTAGTTTACTTCCTGGTGGTCAGAGGTTTGTTCATAAAGTTCTTGTGGTGTCTAACTAGAAATTTTCTTTTTCAACCTCACATTATAATTATGTCTTACAAGCTAACAGAAATAAATACAAATTTTTTTTTCAGAGTGGTCTATGACATTTTGTAAGACACGAAGTCCATCATTCCCGATGAACAGAGTCCACTAGAGTCATCTATTAAAATTACATTATTCATGTTGTTTACTAGAGACTTCTCTGTATATTCATGCATTTATAGATTACACATTTTAACCAAAATTTAAGTAAAAAAGTTTGGGTGTGCTTTATACACAATATTTCAAACTACCAACAATAAAACTCTAAATCATGAATATACAGTATGCACTATGGAGTGGAGTATATGAACTAAAAAATACTTTTTCTGGTTATAAAGAAGTTGTAGCCAGGCATGCCATGGTTTCAGATGAACTACACAACAGTAGATACATGATCTTTATGAGAGTTAAAACCAATAGACTGCAATTGGCAGGACATTTGGAACAAATGGAGAATGAAAGAGAGAGGCATGACAACTTCTTGTAGGAAAGCCAGAGAGAAAGCATCCAGTAATTAAACCTTCTAGGAAAGCCAGAGGAAAAGGACTGAGTAGTTAGGGCATGATTTGAGGGAGGTAAATCTCACAGGAAATGATTGGAAAATATTAGCTTAGAAAGAGATGTATCTGTCCAAACATGGACTCTTACTTTAAGAGAGGAAAGAAGATTACGAGTATTTGAGAATAAAGTTCTTAGGAAAATTTTTGGACCAAAGAGAGATGAGCAGACAGGTGAATGGAGAAGACTGCAAACAGTGAATTACATGGTCTTTATAGGAAGCCAGATATAATGAGAACAGTTAAGTCTCGTAGACTGCGATGGGCAGGACATGTGGCACGAATGAGGAATGAAAGATGTGCATGGAAACTTCTTGTAGGAAAACCAGAGGGAAAACGTCCAGTTGGTAGACCAAGAATGAGGTGGGAGAATAACATTAACTATGATTTGAGGCAAGTAGATTATACAGGGGATGATTGGAAAACATTAGCTCAGGATAGGGATGTATGCAGAACTTATGTCCGCGTGGCCATGAACCTGATGGTTTGATAGTGCCAGTGAGTTAGTTAGAGATGTATCTGCATGGTCTTGAGTCTCCAGATTCAGTAGTGTCGGTGAACTCTAAGTTAGTTAGGGACTCAGATGAAAAGTAGCTGAGTTATCAGTTTTTATTGTAACTGTTATTTTTCCCCCAAGTTGAACTTTACATGGAAAAAGGTTATTTATGGCACATAGGACTTTGGAAGGAAAAAAAAAATATATAGTACATATTCATTTGATGCTCGTAATCCCGAATAAAAATGAAATACGTATATGAAATGTTATGGGACAACTTTGTATCTAAATTATGCATTGAAATAAACTCAACTATATAGAACTCATCTGCCATATTTTCATAAATTTAGCTTCTGTAGAATCTTTAAAATTACACATTATTTGCTGACACTTTCATATGTTCTTTAAACGATAAATTCAAAACTATGTTTGATTTGTTCTTCTAATCTGCAATGAAGGCTGAAGCAATTCAATTCCATAACATTCCACACCCCTAATTAATGTTTACACTGGTTATGAGTATCAGATGCAAAACTCTAAGCAATTTATGAATCAGGTGTTTTTTTGTCTGAGACCCTAATTTCCATATCTCAAAGTGTTTGTCAGCTCCTCGTTTATCTTCTTATATATAAAAATTAATGTTTGTTTGTTTGTATATTTGTTTGTTCGTACTTTATGTGCAGCCATACTGTTGATCCAATTGTGATGCGGTTTTTTGCAAAATGTTCAGGAGATTCCCGGGATGAACACAGGCTATAAGAGAGTTGTGATACTCAACTCCTACACCCTTAAAAATCGCCCTTTGTAGTGGAAAACGTCAAAAAAAGTAGCTCTTTGGATGCTTAAATGGCTTATGCTGCCTAAACCATAAGAAATACACGAAATTAATGTAAACAGAATTGAATATCTCAAAAAGCTCTACAAAAAAGTCTGCGACAGCATATGTTTATCTCTTACAGATAACTCACAAAAACCATTTTTGTCTTTCATTGATACCAAGAGTCTCGCGCCGTAGCCGAGTGGTTAAGGCAAGAAGTCTTGGCACAGAACTACGGGTCTTACGCTGGTTTGAGTCTGTATTGGGGGGGGAAAAAATTTTTCTTATGAAATGTCGGCCAGTATGGGTCAGAAATGAAATCTAGCTGGGTAAACAAAAAACTGTTTTGACTCACTCTCATCAATTTATCTTCTTTTTTTCACTCTAATATAATTGTTATATGACGGTTCTTAGCTTATCTGCAAAGGAGGGTACAATTCTAATGTTCATGACTATGTGACGTCATCATTCACACTTCTTGAGCCACAACAGAAGGCTGTAAGAGTTTTTCTTGCGAACTTATTTAATAATATCTAATTATGTCCTAATATCTGAATTTTATGGTAAAAAAGTAACATATTTTTATCGTCCGCCCATGACATGAGAATTGAACGTTCGGGCAGGACAACGTCTGCCAGGTACGCTAGTAACCAATAAATTTCTTGTGTTTAATTAATTTACACTGTTTATGGAGTGCATGTTTTCACATACTTTTCTATCATTGAGCTGATGCCTCTCTCTTTGTTGAACAAGTTCCGTTTCTAGGATCTGAAGCATTCCAATAAAAAAATTAAAATATTAAATACAAATGTTTTTATTATCAATATAACACATCTCATTGAAGGATAAATAAAATTTGAAGAGAAAATTTTTTGCCCAAAGAACATTGGTACGGTAAACTAAAGGTCCCAGGTTCGGGTCCTGGTCTGGGCAAACATTTTTCTCTTCAAAATTAAATACAAAATAGGTACCTGGTAAATCAGTTGTCCTCAACTAATTTAGTTGAGGATGAGTGATTTACCAGGTATCAATTTTGTATTTAATATCTTATTACATAACCTCAACGGTGCTTTAAAAATTAATTTAAAAAAATTAAATTCAATAAAATAAATCCTTAAAAAAATAAAATTTTAACACATTGTGTACCATTTATGAGGATTCTTGGTGTGTGAATCCTTACCTTTATATACTAAACACAAGAATTCTCATGTTTCACATGGAGTTGCTTTTTGCACCATCTGTTAAGATCATCCTGTACCTTCTTGACTTGGTGACTCATGTGAATAGCTATAACATTGTTCTTCTTCTTCTTCTAGTAGGTAATTACAACTTCAGTGCAGTTTTGGTCTTCTCAACTATTTTTCTCCGCTCAGATCTATTCTGCATACAGACTGGCCAGTTTTTAATATGCATGCAAAAATCTTATATGTTAAATTCAAGAGAGTAATTGGCATGTAATTTTCACATAAATTGGAACATAATTTATTCATATTCCATTTTCTTTGCTTAGGTCTATCTACATTAATCTGTCCGGTTATGTATTGTTGAGAATTTTTAGCCAGTAAATTTTACGGAGTTAGGGAGCTGGCCTAATGTCCAACCTGCAATCTGGGGAGCCGGATCATTTGAATTCAGTGTTTCTGTCCCCTAGATCAGTTGCTTTCAATACAGCTCTTGGGTTTGATCTATCCATGAGGAACTTCTGAAGGTCTCCTTCTCCATCGAAGCTGTCATTGAGTTCCTCTTCTGGAGTTGCTTTTTTGTCAGGTCCCTTATCTATGACCTGTCCAACAAGAGAGGCCCTACCATTAGCATAGCTCTCAGGGGACTGACAAGCTGCACCGTCAGCTTCAAGATCCTGTACTCCCTAGGTGGAGTAACTATAATATTATGGTTATTATTTTTTTTGTGAATTTTGGTAGCCCATGTATCATTATTGGTCCAATGCCAGCTGCTATGGTTGTGGATCCCAGCACTTCCTCAGTATGATATGCAACTCATGAAGATACTGCTCATAGTGACTCTAGTCTCGTGACAGTGTTTCAAAGACGAAGGCTTTGGATGAATAATAACTGATTGAAGCTCTCATAACCACAGATATTTATTATATAGCACTGTTAAGTCTTATTGGGATTTCCCTGCAAGTTTGATAAAACTCTGTTATTGGTAAGTGAATATTTTTTTTTTTAATTGTCATGCATTTTAGTAATTTAGATTTAAAATAAATCAGGAACTGCATTTAAACAGGTCACTTTAAACTGGTGCACAATGTGTTAACACATTCACAACAAGATCTGTAGGCCTATCCTTGTTCCTTACATGAAATTATATTAAAATTTGGGGTGGCTTATATCAGTTAATGCAGTAACATTATTTTGAATTGAATTACAAATAAGACGACCTTGTTAATTTGAATTAATCTAAAGGTGTATCAGAAATACATCTGTATTTTGTGTGGTTTTTTTAAGGAGAAAGTTTATCCCTGGAAATGACAAGATATGAACATGCTGAAAAGAGTATTTGATAAAGAAATCGATGCTATTCCAATAGGCAATATGTATCATAAAGCATTGAATGTCTCCACAGAGAATTGTGAATGTAAATGACAAACAGTTTGAGTCAATAAAATTATTTGTTTTGTTTCATTTAAGAATTGTCTTTCCAACGGCAATGTCATATTTTAATAATAATATCATCACACAAAGCAATAAAAATAGCCATAATTCAGATACACAGTGTATATAACAGTGAGTTGTATGATTTTAAAATGGAACTAGTTATAATGAGAAGAGTTGAGTCTTGTAGACTACTATGGACAGGACATATGGCATGAATTGAAAATGAAAGTGAGGAATGTAAATTTCTTGTAAGAAAATCAGAGGAAAAGTTTATAGTAAGTAGGCCAAGAATAGGTGGGAGAATAACATTAACTGTTATATAAACGAGATGAATTATATAGGGAATGATTGAAAAATATTAGCTCAGGATAGGAATGTATGGATGGCTTATGTCCTTTATTGGTCTCTCCATAACTCTACTCAAAACACAAGACTTTTACACTGGATGTTACAGCGACAAGTGGCATGAAATAAGCAATATTTCTCCTCATCTCTGCCAAGCCCTTAAACTTGCCTGCATTACATCTCCTCATTATAAACACACTGTTCATATGAAATGTCTTATAAACTTCAGTTAGAATCAGTTATCCATTTTATAAACAATTACCAGTATAATTGGAAAACTTATGCAGAATCCCAAAAGCCATGCTTCACTACTATCCACATGGAAAGAGATCTTTGGGTTGTACGAGGAAGGGATGGATTGAAAATCCAGCCTTGAGATTGTAACAGTACCGTTTAGAGATACTATACTATATGTGCTCTGAGGTCCCGTGAATACATTTAATAAACCTGCTACCTTAATATAAAAGCTCTGGTTCAAATCATGAAGCTCGCATACATATAGATTATAGCATTTATAACATATATCTAATAACATGGCATCTCATTGATCGCGTATATAAATGAGAACCTAAGAACATATAAACTATCATTCTTAATTTAATTAAAATTACAGTGGGAGGAAACACTATGAGGTATTTACATTAACGAATGAGTTGGAGAAAATGCTTTAACATCTCACCTCACAAAGTTGCATATCTTCACAATACCGGTTTCAAAAGTATAGTATTACTTCCATCTTCAGTCAAATTGCAACTTTTTTGACTGAAAAATTTTGAATTTGACTGAAGATGGAAGTAATACTATACTTTTGAAAGCGGTATCGTGAAAACTCACAACTTTGAAGGTGAGATATTAAAGCATTTTCTCCAACTCATTCATTAATATTTATTTTAAGCAGAGTATCTATGGCTGGGCCCTGTGCATAGACATGTTTCATTTCTCTTAATGGGCAAGCTACTAGACAAAGTACGTAGATAAATATTCAACATATTCTAGAAGGATCCAAGCTATGACTATATGGGCTAACTATATTAATCTTCCTAATCATAAGCTAAAGTCGAGGAAATATTTAACTAATGTACTTGTGCTATGTTTACTAAGCTTAAAGTGGCATTGTATTACATAAATGATTAGAAAGCATTTAAGTAAAAAATATGTATTTAAACAAAAATATGTGACGTGAAGTATAAATTAATTATAAATAAGTAATATAATTTGCTGTGCAAGCCTCAAACATAATTAAATGAAACATAAAATAATGAACAATTATATAACAGCCTTCTTGAATCTTGATAATTACAATAAATAATAATAATAATAATAATTCTTTCCATACCATTTACATTTATCTTCCCATTCACACCAAATCAAAGTCTTGGTTTCTTGACAGCATGGTAACATAAAAATCAAATGTAGCAAACTTTGTGACTGAGGGACTCGCAGCTTGGAATCCCTTGCCAAACAAAGATGTTTAAACTCTCGAAGAAGACTGAAGGAATGCTTGACTTTAGGTTTCCGTGTTGAGGTACATCACCTGCCATACAATCCCAACACGCAGACACATGTGACTTAAGAAGAGGTAGGGATGTGTTAGTTCAGGAAGGAAGGCACAGATATCAATATGCTATATCGATGAAACACTAAGAGTTATCTATGGGCAACACAGACATATCACTACACTTTATACAACAGGTCATCAGGCCTTATACTTGAATGGAGCATGTTGATGTTGTTTAAAAATTACAAGATACTATTTGCTGTTACAACTGTTCACTATTTTTAATGATTTAAATATTTGTTCAGGGATTTGCTTCACCAAAATAAACTAATTACTCTTATATCCCTTCAGATCTAAGCTCATTGCCACAGAGATATACATAATAGGGAGCCAAGTTATTGTGTGAATGGAAAAGTGTGGTTAATTTTATCTCAGAGTGTCTAATTTACTCTTGATGTTACTTTACGTGCCTGAAAATCTTCAGGCTCCTGCCTGGTTTAAAATATGTATATGGTTTAAAATCCATCCTGGAGAGCTTGTCACTTAGAGTTTTACACTCTAAAAGCAATTGCCTTGATGATCTAGAGGTTAAGTTCCTTATTTTTGATCCTGAGGATTGTGGGTTCAAACCTGTCAGGATTGATAGATTTTTTTAGAGTGGAAAAATTCAAGGGATGAGTTCTCCGGGAAGGACTTCAAGCCATCAGTCCTTTATCTGAAGATTTTTGGGCTTGTAAAAAAGTTAAATCCTAAATTACAGCCTCTGATCGAAATTTAATCAGTCTTTCCCATCCACATAGTACGACAGTTGCCTACTGTATGTCTCTTTAGGCGATGTTGATGTATCATTGATATGTTGCAGACTGGAGGTTCAAGCAGATGTGGCCTCAACCCAGAGATTCAGTATGAGCAGTGAAACAGCATCGGCAGCCACAAGTTTGTCTGAGAAGTCAGTGTCTGTTTCCATAGCTGATGATGGAGCAGCTTCAACTCGTGCTCTTGCAGGTTCAGTTTTGAACTTCAAAGTGGATTCTAACTCTTTGTCTGGATTCAGGGGAACCAGTACTGATGGTTGCACTCCTGTGGAAGTTCATACTGACTCTGCCAGTCAGCGCAGTGATGAAGTGACAGGTCCAGCTTCTCTCAGTTCACTAGAGGAACTTACAACAGGCATGGCACGTCGCACAAGAAGAAGACCACCTCTTGATCGACAAGTAAGTCCAGCTACATTAATATTGTTATGATTAGAGCTTGAATTTTTATGTTGTTGTTTCCAAAAGCAAAGTATTGGGTTTAAAAACATAATATTTAAATTAATGTACTTAGGCTTGCTGTTTGCATGCAGTACAATTAAAGACAATTTTTTTGGCTAAACCGGGATTTGAACCTGGATCTCCAGCTTTAGGTACTGGTGCAATAAACCATTGTGCTATTTAGGCAATCCAGGAAGAGAGAAAAATCTTTTTCTACTTGAAATTCCCATGTACCTCTATCAGTGAACTTCTAATCACAATACAACAGGATCGCTTGGCATAAATTTTTCTCTTTAGTTGTATTAATTATTGCAAGCCTGAGTACATTCATTTCAATATTACATTTGTAATTATAGTGATTTCACATTCACCAGAGATTTCAAGGTCAAGTCACTGTATCTCCCACTACTCACACCTTGTGCAGTTTTACTCGTATATCAAAGCAACTCTGGCTTATCATGTGACTCTCACTTGAGGAGTTATGTAATAAGGAGTGAGAGGTTGCCAGCAGAGAATATCGGACCACTCATATCTCCTTGAAACCTCTGGTAAAAATGAAATCACTACAGCTTATATGACACTGAATAAATTCCCATTATAAAGTGACCCTGCTGTAATGTGAATAGAAGTTCAGTAACAGGGTTCACGGGAATTTCAAGTAGACAAAGATTTGTGTCTCTTCCTGGATTGCCGAAGTAGCACAATGGTTTAGTGCACCAGCACATAAAGCTGGAATCTTGGCTTCAAATCCTGGTTTAGCTAAAATTTTTTCTCCTTAGTTTCCTGATTTCTTAATATAATTAAACAATATTAGAAAGTTCATCAGAGTTAAGCTTGCGGTGATCATTTCATTAAAGGTGATGTAAATATGCTAGCTTTAGGCAGATCTAGTGCCAGTGCTCATCCTAAGCATGACTGTAATTCCTTTCTTTTTTTTTAGAAGTCCCATTTACTTTAGAATGCAGGCATCCATGACTGCAAGTTATTGTATTAAAAGATTCAGGGCTGTAGGACTAAGGTCCATAACTGATGTTTCTCCCAGACATTTCTCCCTTAACTACAGAGGGCATATTGAGTAGTGAGTTGTTCTATGTGATTGGAGGCTCAGCTATGTATGAGTGTAGACTGGTGGAACTCAGTATTTATACTTGTGCTGGTTTCCAAATTCAAAGCTGATTGGATAGTCGTTGTCAATCTGTGATCTGATTGGTTTTGTTCTGTATCTTTGTTATTAACTAGGCTTATATATCTGTTACTTAACATGTGATATCAGACAGTACCTTCATCTTTTCTATTGAAATTGTCCTTGTGTTTATAAATTCCTATGGTCTCTTTATATAGTCTAGGGAAATAATAGGATGATGTATTTTCATGCAGAATCTGATGTCCATTTTTCTAGTATGTTGTTTCTTCTATGTACCAATAAACAGGTGGCTATGCTTCTTTTCATAGTTCCTATTTATGATTTGTCACATGAACAGAGTATGAGGTTGGTCTGTTAGCCTTCCTTGCGCCTTGCTGATTCCAGTTCAATGTCACTTTCTTGTATTTAATATGTATCTTAAGTACCTGGAGTAGATTATGGTTGGTCATTGTTCTGAGAAGTAGACTTTACAGTTCACTGTTCCATAATAAATGTAATTAATTAGTTAATATAGTTACATGTTACAGTATAGCAAATGCCTCCTTACTTCTTTCTTGAAACAGTATATTGGAATGTATCACTGCCAGATCTAAATAGTTTTAGATTTCTTGGTTGAGGAACTGATGATAAATTATAACTTCTGGAGGATCAGGTTTACATATAAACGACACAAATTGATGCACAAACATATATATATATTTACTTTAATTCAATAAATTACATATTTCAGATCTTACACTTTACACTGTTTTGAATACTTTCTTATATTTATTAATTTAAGAATATCTAGATAAAATAGCCAATAACTATGTCAGATTTCCTGAGGAACAAGGAACCAGACCAAAATGTGCCTTGTCTTGGTAATGGCTAGAGTCCAAGTGACTTCCAGACAGATGCTAAGAACAAAAGCGATTTCTAACTGGAAATCCAATTCTGGCACTAAAATATATTTTCTTCTTTAAATTACATGTGCATGTTGGTAAAAATGCTTCAACATACCTACAAGTGGGAAATAAGACTACTCAACCATAAATTAAATAAGAAATGGTGGTTCATCACCATGTGTAAATTTTATCCAATAAGAAACATAGTGGGTTGCAACAAATTCAAACATTCACATTCTTAAGAATTAAATTAATATTTTGAATACCTCACCTCATATTCTTTAATCTTCTAGACTGCAGTTTCGGAGCTATATCTCCATCTTCAGTAGCCTCTCATCGACCGGTGTTATGTTTCTTGATGGTTTTCTTCTTCCTTCTATCAGTGGACCAATGAATCTCTGGATCAAATCAAAATTTGCAGGAGTTTCAAAATTCATGAATTCTCCTTTCTTGTTCAAGAAAAACTCATGAATTTCAAAACTCCCACTAATTTTGATTTGATTTGATCCAGAGGATCAAGAAACATAACACTGGTTGATGAGAGGCTACTGATGATGGAGATATAGCTCCGAAACTGCAGTCTAGAAGATTAAAGAATATTGGGTGAGATATTAAAAATATTAATTTAATTCTTAAATTAAACCTCATAGTGTTTTTCCCCTGTGAAAGTTAAATTCACAGTGTTAATAAATAATGTGAATCTGGAATCATCTTACCTCATAACTTGTGTTCAATGTGAAAAGCTGTTGTGGAAAAGCTGATGATGGTATGCATGGCATATCAAAACATGTTCAAGTGGGAGTTATGAGGTAAGATGATTCCAGACTCGCCTTTTATTAAGAAGAACCTCATAATGTCATTTCCTGTTGTAATTTATTATTCATTCACAGTGTTGACATACTCATTGAATTAAAATACGTTTTTAAACAAAGTAGCTATGCCGGTAAGTATCAGCCTCTTATGTAACAAAGAAGTTAAATGTATATCTCCACCAATAGTTGGAGTAACTATGATGGACTCATCACGAACAATAAATAGTATTAATGCAAATTGGATTATATAAAAGAATACAAAGAGATTACCTATTTGTATACTTTCCATATTTCACAACCGTAGAGTAATACTGATTTCACATGTGAATTAAATAATCGGAATACTGAATTGTTCCTTAGACGATATAATATGTAAATATTCAAGTTATAGGGATATTTTTATTAAAATTTTTTATATTTTGTACTTAACCCGAAGAACAAAAAAGTGGGTTGCATTTGGATCCACACTGAATACCAAAAATATAAAGCTTTATTATACCAACATAAAAGATTTAGAATTATATAAAACCAAAACAATGGTGGCCCCATTAAAGGCATCTTGAGACTTGGAAACAGGTTCAGAAAAATAACTCAAACGTAATATGTTGATGATGTGCTTTCATTATCAATTCTGAATTGTGTAAACACAAAATTAATAGGAATTAACACTACATTGTATTTTATAAAAGAAATGGAATCAGTTATTTACACCTCATCTGGAATGTGTTATGAATGTTTTGTGTTTTTTCAGGGAAGTGAAAGTAGCAGTTGGACAGCAGGTGGTGAAGATGGAGGTTCAGAGAGAGTAAGATTCGATGACCATGTGAGTTTCATAGCACCACATTCATATGAAGCACCACATAGCACTCAGAGTGAGAAAGACGCTAGTGCATCAGGTCGAGGAAGATGGTGGAACTCTGATTCAAGATGTCGCCGAGAACTATCGTATGAGGAAGACACTTCAGACTCCAAGAAAGTACCAACCATCCGACAGGAATTAGCTAACAAAGTAGTAGACGAATGCGTAGGAATGGACAAAGATGACGACGTTGAAGAAGAAGATGATAATGATGTCACTGCCTGCAATTCAAAGTCCGATTTAGCAGCAGAGAAACTTCACGGAGTTTGCTCTGTAAATGGATGTAGTAAACCAACAAGTTCTTCTGCTTTGAGGAATGTGTTCTTCCATGCCCCTACAACAGAAACCAAGAGACTTCCAAAAATGAGAAAAACGCAAGAATGTGTAGGGCAAACTTCAGATGGAGAGCAACAGAATTCAGCACGTCAAACCCCGACCTTACCTGTTATACCTGAACCTTCCATTGATCAACCGCATTCAAGCCCCCAAGGTGAGGAGGAATCAGTCAAAATCGAAATTCCTATCGAATCTGAATGATAAATAACAGTGTTCTAAGGATATATAAGACTGAAAATTTATTCCAATAAACCTATAATTTGGTGATTTACAGGTGTGCATTTTTTTTACACTTGGATATCTGACCATATATGGGGAGATTTTTTTTTCTTTTGTTTTTATACAAGAACTTGTATTGTATATGTAGGGTCATAAATTCTAAAATGAAAAAGTGGCTACTAAAATATTATTTTTTACCAGTTTGAAATATAAATTATATTATTGTCTTATTAATAATTAGTTTTCAAGGGGATATCTTGTTACATGTTTAATATAAAAATATACCTCTTAAACTACTTTTCATTTAGGAGCTTGAAACTGGTCAGGAAATTCAATTGAGAGATCACAATTTGTTGTATAAATATTTATACTCTGCTAAATCGTAGGAGATTTTTTTAAATAAAACACAACAACTGATATGTATTTTCACTTTCAATTTTTTTTTTCTCTAGTTGCTTATACACTAGTTATATGAACTCTTATGTTGTATGTTACAATTGGTTTTTCATTCTTTTTATAAAAATCCCCCCGACCACCATTTTGTGTTTTTATCCAGTGCTATTGTATTTACACACACTTTAATTAATACTTGATGTCAGTTCCATTAACATTACAAGTAAATGAAAATAATTACAGTATTTCCTGGTCATTGACTATCAATAAAATCTCTTGCATGGATGCCAGCTACTGCATTGAATATATCATAAATTATTCATGGGAAATAACATTATGAGATTTTCATTAATAACTAATAAATAGTGAGTCATGAAATTTTGTTTCATACTTGTGTTCTTGAAGCATGGGATTGCATTATCTTCAGCTAATTAGACCAAAATTCAACAGTTGTAAAGATGGCTGAAGATAGGAGGGATGCCTCCAGAAACTGCAATCCCATGCTTGAAGATCACGAGTATGAGGTGAGATTTTATTAGTTATTTCTGCATTGAATATGTAGGAATTTACTATTAAAATTGCATTGAGTCACAATATAAAACTAATACTTGTAAATACTGTTTTCGTCACCTTGGTTAAAGTTTTAGTTTTAAACTGTAACCTTAGAAAAAATCAGCATTTCAAAATGTGTTGCCCAATTTTAACAACTTTAAAAATGAAAACTTGCTGAGACACTCTGCTAAAATTTTACAGAGTAATAGCAATGCCTGCAGTGTTGTAGGAAAGTGAAACTTGGACATTAACTAAAAAGAACTGCCTACGAATACAAGCTGCTGATATAAAATTTCTGAGAACAGTTGCAGGTTATAAATTAATGAATTAAAAAAAAAGTGACAAAAAATAAAAAATTAAATACATTTTACATAAATGAAAAAATAGTTGAATATGGGACAAAATGGACAGACTATTTAACACATTGAAGAAACGTTTAAAGCGCCTGGTACGTTCACTGGAAACCCATTTAAATCTTCCCAGCGCTACTCTGGCCGCACTAGATTTTAAATCAGAATATCCAGACATGCATACTGCATTCTATCACTTACGAATTTCAGATAGTTTGTTCACCCCTGTTTTTTCTTGTAGTATTTTGTACTCTTAAGAATAGCAGAGGAATGTGGCCTGCCTACAAACCTCTTTTGTGCAATTTATACCATTTTCTATTGTTATTTTCAAGGCTGTGAAAGTTGACAAATATTTCAAAAACCATCTTTTACTAGCATTTCTCGGTCATTACATTTAAAGTAAACATGAATCATATGTTCTAACAGGAACGGAAAAAATAACAAAAATATAAAATACTGTACATTATAAAAATAAATGAAACTAAACATATAAAAGCATAGACATATACATTATCAAATCATAGCAAGTTTTTGCTATATATCTTCTCAATTTATCAATAACATAAAAAGCAATTTTTCTGTAGCCCTTTACAAATCTCCTCATTACTGGAAAAAAAGCCACAACCTTGTCAGGTTGATCATTCTAGAATACATTTAGCCTTTATGACTTTTTCTTCTTAATTAATATAATTTTGAATAATACCTCAACGGAACACATCATGAATCTTATAAAAGTTGACTTTTTCTTCTTGTTCTCGGCCTTTATTCTCCATTGCTTCTTACTGGTGTCAGTCATGTCAGCATTTTCATGTTTGGATGATAAAAAATAAACATCTTTCCTATCTTTTCACTTCAATGCTAGAAGTCTTTGACTAGGTCATGTTACTTTTCCTCCCTTTTTTTTTTTTTTTTTTTCCGATTTGATGTTCACTAAATCCACAGGCATATTTCTTCTGTTAGATTTTATTGTCCCTAATATGTCTCTCATCTATTGAGCTCTAAAAATAAATTAGGAGAACACAAGTTGTCTAATTATAATGTGTAACCTTTCTCTATGAATGGATTTGCTAATTCTAGGACCAGACTCTCATTTGTAGTAAAATCTGAATTTTCTTGTGCATCTTGGTCAATGTTTATTTGAATCATATCCCGAAGAAGATTCGCACAATTTATAATATTTTATTCCAAATTGCGCCATTTTATTCTGTTTAGAGAGTTTGAACTGAATGTAAGCCAGTCTACTTCGAAATTTCATAAGAGATTCATGAAGTGAAATATCTTCACTTGGAATATACAAGGACAGAAATGTTGTATTCAGATACTCTACCACAGGTCTAATTTTGTAAATTCTGTCACCTCTAATTACGGATTCATTATCTTTGAAGTGAAGAAACCTCGAAATTAGGAATAAACTTTTGAAAGGCATAGTTTTGCTGTAAATGAGCATTTCTGAAATTGCTGCAGAACCATTTTATGTTAGGTTTTCTAGCTTGACTTATTAGGCTGCATAGTGCAAAACAGACCTTCACTTCATCGGGGGTGTTTCTAAAAAAAGTTAAATTTACAACCATGATATTCAGGAAAAAAAAAATTGAAACTACATATATATTTTCCATAATAAATACCTAAAAAATATATTATTTTATAAATTATGTCTATAATACACTATACAATATACTAGGCCTACATATATGCAACAAATTTTACAGATGGCGAACAGAAAATTTTAATCACTAAAGATAGAGCCAACTTCTTATAGTGGAGGGTTTTAACACAATAACGAGTGCAGGTCGTGGTTGAGCTGTCTGGACTTTCTACCTGCTCACGAGGGAGACTCGTTAAAAGTATCCAATGGGTTAAACCAACAACCATTAGATAATATAGGAAAACAGGTACTGTTTTACAAAGCCAAAGTCAAAGACGATCATTGACAAGGTGGATGGATCAAAACAAAACATATAGAATTAATGAGCCAGAACAGGCAGAAAGTGAAGTAGAAGAAGAAGTGTAGCTTTTTGGAATAGTTTGATCATTAACAGAAGATTGTTAGGCAACTGTGTGTAATTGTGTAGAGAGGAAGGGTAACCTTGTGGAACTAGTTCTCAAAGACCTGTTGTTTAAAAAAAAAATTAACCAAATTGAGGAATATAGTACTTTACAGGTATTTCAAGTGTTATATTGTGTTATGATTTATGAAATAAAATTTGTAGAACATTTCATATTGTTACATCTGATCCTGGAGATAAACTACTTTCTTTGGATGGAAAAAGCCAGAATTATTTAAAGGTATGTTATATATTAATTATAGTGTGTGAATTATGAGCTAGGAATCTGACATTACACAATGACAGTTCTGCAACAAATTTAACCATGCTTGCATATCCATCGACGTGATTTTTTAAATATAGTGGAACACTATTCAGATGCACTGTGAAAATTGTAAATAATATTGTTACATTATTCATAGTTAAAAATGTGAAATAACATTATGAGGTTCTTAATTCAATCAATGAATGTGCCATTTCTTATCTTACACATATTATGTTTTCTTAAACATAAAAGAAAAATATAAAATATGAGGTAAGGTAAGAAATGACTCATTGAATTGTTACATTAATCTGATATTAACCTAAGACCATTGGATTTATAGAAAGTCCACCCTATACTCTAACCTTGGCTACGTTTAGGATTCTAGATGGACTTTCTGCAAACCCAATACTAACACCAGATTAATGTAAGGATGATACCTTTAAAAAATTAATTTCATGAAAGCAATTGTGGAGAAAGTTGATATTACATGGAAACTCTTCATTACACTGTTGTAGGCTACCTGTTTTTTAAGTAACTAACAAATACAAAGTTCAATAGAATATGAATCAGAATCTTAACATCTCACCTCAAAATATTTGCTTTTCTCATCTGATATTTTTTTAAATCCTTTGCTTTCATCATCAGCTACACTCCGACCTTTATGAGTGTGGATTTCTCTTCTTCAAGTACAATGTATGTATGCGGAGATTATTGAATTTTGTTTGAATTATTTTATAAAAAATATAACTTTTAATCAACTCAATGAAAACTGTTAAAATGAAAGTAATGCTTTAAATAATTAAATCAAATAAATACGGAGCCAGATTAAATGTATACTGCAATTCTATAGTCATCAGATTGATACTACTATCGACACATAAGGTGAGTCTGTTTCATTCTACCCCATGAACTGTTGTGTTTTTTTGGACATGTTTTAATACACCTGCATTTTGAAACACAATATTTCATGAGGTAAGATGAAACAGACTGAACTTGTTCATTAAGAAGATTGTCATTGAATTTCATAAATGTAACAGTTTCCTCACTTTGTACTGATTTTACAAATTAGCTCACACATTAAAGCATGACATAACCTGAAATTTCCACAATTATAGGATTTCTGCTGGATGCAGCTGAAAGTTGTAACTAGATTTCATATATGTGCATAAAATATTGTTTTATAAGAGTAGCTGACCAGATCTCTCAGGGACCAGCTATAAAATATGCCAGACAGTAAGCTTATCTTATTACTGGCCATGCATTTTGTAATGAAGCACAGAGGTGCCGCTAGTTGTAGGGGAGATGTTTGGAATAATATTATAGACTGTCTCTTGAATAAACTGAGGCACATTGTCTTTCTGGATTGAATGTATTGTGACATGGCATTAAGAAACTTTCAACATACATGTATCAATGTGTAAATGTTCCATTTCCCCTCTACTTAATAAGTGGACTGGTCCTTCTCACTGTACATAAACAGTACTCACACTAGAAGGCATATTTACTTGTTGTATTAATAGACAACTGAAATGGAATAATTTGAAAAATAATGTGCATAAAAATGTATCAGTAAAGTTCTGTTAGGTAAACTAACTGAGTACTCTCCTGTTGGGCTGAGTAGCCTTAAGTGATCCACTTCATCCTGTGAAATTACATATTTTTTTAACTTTCTACAACTAATTTTTTATCAATAAGCACAACAATTATACATCTTGAATTATTTTTATGGACATTGAAACATTTATGTGAAAAACAAGACTGTCCTGTATATGTGGGACATTTGGTCAGCCTACTCAAGAAGAGATTAATGAAACAAAATTAATTTCAAATAGCAAAAATGCATGAATATTACATTTTTGTTATAGTATGTAAACGAAATTGAAAAAACACCAAGCAAAGAATATAAGTTCTTTTTTAATATTACTGAATATGTATTGAGTTAATATGCTTCATTAAGTAATAGTTTTTAATTTAGGTAGAATTTTTTATCACTCACCTCATGAACAATATGAGGTGACTGATACAAAATTCTACCTAAATGAATATACCTCATAGTGTGAATTCCTAAAATAAGTAATAGTTTTTAAGCTTACTATAACACTTTACTGCTACTGTAGGATTAATAAATAATTTAAGTTCTCATTTTTTCAAGCTGTTCTGTTGTGGGTTTCTGTTTTCTCGTTAATGAGCTCCTGCTACAAGTAATGATTGATTTCTACATAAGTTTTATTTAATGTGTAAAGAGAACATTTGTTCCTTAAGCAGAATAGAATTGGTAGCTCTAGTTTAGATTTTTATTAATTTTTTAAAGAGATGTTTGTAGAATTTATTCAGTTTATATAACAAAAACTTGTATGGAGTTAATGTGCTAACTCCAAAGTTTTTATTATAGAAGTTTAGTAAAATTGAATTCAAAATATGGGTAAGTAGCATTTATTAGATATAAAAATCATTTAGTTATAAATGATTGTAATGAAGATTAATTTTGCAATGTATTACTGACTTCGCGATATTTATACTTCAAGCAGACTTTTTTATATTATTCATATTTATTCACATAATTAATATATTTTTTACCATGGTTTTGTTACTAATTCATGCAAACTTAATTTAAAATATGATGCGCATTTTACAAGAAAAAAATAAATAAATACTGGATTTTGTTAAATTAATTTAACGAAACAAATTACAACTTTAAGTAATTCATTCCTAACGTTGGAGTGTAAGAGGATGAAAGGAGAACCATACCATAGCATACATAGTTATCACATGCTATGAACCAGAAGATCACTATCTTGATTCTTGATGGGGCCACATGTTGTGGGTAAAGTCATCCCTTATTACTTTAAACATCTCTTTACGCCAGGGATCACTTTGAGAGAGTGTCTGGCGTTGCTAACTGCTCAAAATTAGTTACACCAATACTTTTCCATTTCATGCTATCTCCTTCCTTGAAACTCACTTGATAGAATATTCCTCAGTAGGAGGTTTTCAAGTCGGGCATTATTACAAAAAAAGGAATGTATCATAAAAACACATGCAGGTCCATGGTTAGACACATATTCTCCACCTCTCGGTCACTCCATGGAGTTCGTGGTGAACAGGTTTTTTCTCAGGATTTCTCCCACTTTCCTGTGTCATAAAACTTCATTGTTCATCATACTTATTTCTTTTCACCTGGCCTTGGGTTAGTGCAAATTAGCCTGGTAAGCCAGCAGATCTTCAATATAGATTCTTCTTCATTTCATTTTATCGCTTGACTTTGCATTATATTGGACATAGAGTGTATATCATAAAAATACCAATTGTAAAGAAGCGAAAGATTCCACTAGCATCCTTCTGTCACATGTGACACCAAATGAAGGGTCCCCAACTAATCTTTGTGTCTGTCTGGTATCATCATCATCCAGGGATTAAGCCTGTTGGCTCGTTCCGGTTTCATGAAAGCTAAAATTGCTAAAATTGTTGAGACCATCTTCTGTCTGGTAGTAATGCTAAATCAAACTGCTAGAACTCAGTCTCATTATAAAGTGCATCCTCTCAAAGAACTACAAATGCATCATTGATTACATGAAATACTTGAAGCTACAATTTTTTATGTAATGGTAATGTAATTATGTAAATAAATGTGATAATATTGAAAAAAATAAATTTAAGAATTTAGACAAATATAAATACAGTGCCATTATTTTTGTGAAGTACCGAGAATCTGTGGCCTACATAGTGGACTGTAAGCAAGACATCAGCTGGTAAAGTCTCATGTACTTAATCTCTCAATTCAAATAGTCAGATTTCTTGACTTGTATTACAGTTAAAATGATCACATACTTTTGTTATAAAAGATGTATCACTACACTTTGTGGCATCTTTTAACAAAGTTTGAATTCATTCTTCATTACATGTATCAACCCATAGCTGTAATTCATATAGAGCTGACTGATGTAACTTAGTGTAGATAGTATATATTGGAGAGTTTCCACCAAAGTCTGAAGTGACAGGGACTGTATGATATTTCTGTGACAATTTATAGTTGAATTATCATGCATTAATTCTTATTTAACTAATTTTGAAATTCAAACTAACAGTTGTGTAGTCATGTGATAGTGTAAGTTGAATAAATGTTTGCAACTGGATATTAATTATGACACTGTTGACCAATGTTCTATTCTTTTTCATCACAAAGCATTATTAAATATATGTAGGAAATAACACTATGAGATTTTATTTTATTTTAATTTGTGTTGGGAGTTGTTTGTGGCTCACCTCATACTTCTTAACTCCCTCACAGACTCGAGTTTTGTCACAGCATTCGTGACATTCTCAATGCTACATCACGATCACAACTGACGTCCAATGGTTTCCTCTCCTGTAGATTGATTTCTAGCCCTCTGATGGCTGACCGATGAACCTCCAAATCAATCCCCTCTTCTTTTCACCGGGTATTACAAAATCATAGTTACGTTTTTTGAAAAAAAAAATTTGAAATACCCAATGAAAAGGAGAGGGGATTGATTTGGAGGTTCGTCGATTAGCCATCAGAGGGCACAGAAATCAATCTGCAGGAGAGGAAACCATTGGATGTCAGTTGTGATTGTGATGTAGCATTGAGAATGTCACAAATGCAGTGACAAAACTCGAGTCTGCGAGGCAGTTGAGAAGTATGAGGTGAGTAAAAAAAACTCAACACAAAAGTATGTATGTATGTATGTATGTTATATATATATATATATATATATAGATATTATAAATATATTTTTGACATTTGGCAATGAAGGCAAATATGATATGAAAAGAAAAATGAATGCTTGAGTCGGGATTCGAACTCGAGTCTCGAGTTCGAATCCCGACTCAAGCATTCATTTTTCTTTTCATATCATATATATATATATATATATATACATACATACATATATATACATCTCAAATATAATCACAAGGCATGTTTCCATTTACTATTGACACAGAAAATAGACAAGGACATAATTTTTGACAACTTCTGTGACAAATGTAGGTGATTGTTCTGTAATTACTGAAGTTGAAAAATCCATGCACTTTGAATTGAGGAGTTATGTAACTGGCCACATTTGAAAAATAAGGGCACTGTATATAAATAATAATATTTTTTGCATAATTTGAAATACAAGTTAGATACAATTGTATATTATAATTGGTATATATATGGGGCACGCCATAGCGTAGTGGTTAAGGCACTGCGCTACAAGCCGGAAGGTCGAGGGTTCAAGTCACGGTGGGGTCAGGATTTTTAAACTGACCCAAACCTTCTGGCGGCACTATGGCCCCGGGGTCGACTCAGCCTCTAACGGAAATGAGTACCAGATGCTTGTTCTGGGGTAAAGGCGGCCGTCATGCAGGGCTGACAACCCGGCTGACATCAAGTGCCGATTGTCTAGAAATAGTGGGAGCCTTAACCTCCCACTACCCCAAGGGCCTCCTGAGGCCTGTAGTGGGAATACTTTACTTACTATATATATATATATATATTTTATACTTAAATTTCCATGAAAATTTATGACATCACAACAGTTGTGGAATCTCTCATTGATGTTTTCTTTTTTTTAAGATACCAGTGAAGGATTCTTAATTTTCTTTTAACTACGTAACAAATAACTAGAAAAACATAATATTTTCTTATGTCTTACATCTTATTTGTGTATATGTATTTGCTTTTCCCCTTTTCTATGAAGTCAAGAAAGAAACTTTACCTTGGATATAAAAAGTACCAAGAAACAATATGAAGTAATAAATCAATTATTCATTGGAAATATCAATTAAAGGAGTCAGAATTCCACCTCAGCTAGCATCTGACTGTTGAATAGGAGCACCAACCATCTATTCAACAGTTGAGAATGGAAGCAGTTTAATTTCCAAAACTGGTCTTTAAGAATCGACCAAATATGAGGTGAGGTGTGAATTCTGACTCCTTTTAATATTAAATAAACCTCACAGTGCTACTGCCTAAAAATATGAATAAATTGGGAAATTTACATTCTACCTTATTTTTTGTTTTAAATGTTGGTATCCAGATTCCAACTGGTTGAACTAGCTCTAGATGAATGAACTGTTATTATTATCTAATTGGCTTGCCTGCATCATTTTCCTCCTTGCTTCCCAGTAATACTCCGTTTCTTTTAAATTATGTGGATGTTTCCTATCTTAACATTGCCATTAACCAAACTTGGAGATCAAATTTTGCTCACTGGAAATTTCAAAACCACTCCTTCTCCCCTTTTATAAAGTGTTTCTCCATATTGATAATGTCATTCAAAGGAACAAAAACAAAATTATGAATTAGATAATGATTCAGAAGAAGATAAAAAGCTGTGAATATACCAAGTGATAGCATATTCAAATGGTGCCAATCAACATGGCAGTTTTTTTCTGATCCCTAATTTTTCTCAGATATTAAGACTCATTTCATCATAATCACCATTTTTGCAGTATGATTAAAATGATATAAGTGAATTTTTACACAAATATGTGACAAATATAATAATAAAATATCACTGCCTACTGGATATAACCAAAGATTCTAGATGTTACATGACCTTAGATGATAAATGAGAATTAAATAGAAAAATTAAAAAAAAATTAATTTTTAAATTCCCAGTGAGGAAGATTAATCTGAAAGTTAATTTTTTGACCATCGGGACCTAGTAGTTCATTTGAAGAAGCAGAAATCCAGTTGAAAATAGGTAAAGTGGTTTCCAAAATGTGTAGCCTATAGATGACAAAAATGTCTTTTTCATCAAGGTAATGTACATTTGGCTATTTGTATTAAATTTTACTTTGTTTAGTTACAAATTATGTTCTAAGTTTGAAGTTTTGTATAAAAATTAAAAGATTAAAATTGGTGATATATAAAATGTTTCAGAGATAAAAATGTTTTGCATAAATAATGAATATGTTTAAAATACAAATGCTTGCATTGTCTTTCCCTTGAATTGAGTATTAATTCAGAAAATCAGGTTAATGAGTTGAAGGAAGATGAAGTTACGCAATGTGTAGACTCAGGCTGTCTCGCAGCACGTGTGTGTTTCTATGAAGCTTATGTGTCTTGTGAACTATAAAAAAAATGATTCCTTTGTTGACCTTCTTCCATGATAATGAGACTAAACGAGCATTGTGGAGTAGGACTCAAGTAATGACCTAGTAATTGAATGCTCAATTTTCCTTTGTAATATAGTTTACTTTTTTTTTCTTGCCGCTAGATTGGTGATTACAAGAAAGGAATCATAATATGGTACACTGTAAAAGGCTGACCTTGACAGTGGTGGACTTGGAGAAGCAGGATGAAATGAGGAGTTCTGCCTATTCCTACATAATAAGCTTCATAAGTGGGTTTCATGCAAACTGAACTCCTCATGTTGAATGACAGTACAGAAGAATCTGGCTTTCTTATTGGTGAACTGTTGTTGCCACGGCAATGAGGAGTTTGTATTGCACCACTAGTATCACAGCCAATATGTATTGCTAGTGCTTTTTATCACTAGTATAGTGGTAGATGGTAACAAAATGAAAACTCCTGTATGGACATTATCATTTAACTAGCAAAAGCTGGAATACATGTTAATATTAGAGGCAGGGAGGCCCGCCACTGACATCAGTCTTATACAGTATGTACCTTCATTCCTCTATTGATGTGAAAATGTATAATGCATGCCTTACTACCATGTTTCAACAAAACAGCGAATAATAATGTCCTATTATGGTTAAGTAAAAACATGTTTTTGTTTATTATTTTTAAGTTAAAAAGTAATAAATGTGGTGTTTGAATTTAAGCAATTGTTGTTATTTACTAATTTTAAATTTTTGGCAGTATGATAACCTCTACTTCATTCACAGCAGCCACTATCCGATCCTCTCAAGTTATCAGGACACTTCAGCTTGTTCAATTATAAATAAATAGACCTTAGCTGTTAAAAGTGTATATAAATAAGAAAAAAATATAATGCTAAATAAACACCATTGTAATAACAAACATATTTCTAAGAATTAAATGAATCATGATTTCTTCTTACCTCATATTTCTATGTTTTTTTAAGCACAGCACTGCAGTATCAGTGACCATTGTCACCACCTCAGCTGTTTTCACGACTGTCAATTTTTTCTTTTGCCGGTAATTATCCAAACTGCCATCTGGTGTTCTTTTGAAGGAATTATTTTCTAAACTGCCATCTGGTGTTCTTTTGAATGAATAATTTTCTAAACTGCTATCTGTTGTATCTTTGAAGAACTTTGTAATCAAGCTCGGTTCGTCTGGAATCTCGAAGTTCATGGTTCTAGTATGGTTTTTTTTAATATATATTTTTTTCCCAAACTGTTAATTCCAAAGGTTTGGACAGATGTTTCAAAAGTTTTGCTTCCTTTCAATTCTATGATGCTCTAATAAACTATGTGCTGTTCTAGCTGATTTTTCAATTTCTCCATTCTTTATGTTTCTGAAGTGTTCTTTTTTATGAGTTTCCAACTTCCTTTTTGTTTTTCCTATATAAATCCTGTTGCAATCTTTGCAATCAATTTGATAAATTCCAGATTTTTTGTTGTCTGGGGTGTTAACTTTATTATTAGTTAACAGAAGATTACCCAGGCTGAATTTGTTAATTGGAGCCAATGTTATATTAAATTTTCTGAAAATTTTTTGAAACTTATTATGAACTTCAGGATGGTAAGTAAATTTAATATATAAACATATTTCTTTCACCATAACAACACTCAGAACTTGGGACTTTCAGATTGACTTGTTAGTTTCTGCCAGAATTAATGTGACCTGAGAAAAGAGACATGAAAATAAACTGTTTTCCCCCACAACTCATTAAGGTAACAAACTGATTTTAAGGGGTTCATAAAGAGAAAGTACACCTCTGCACTTTTAAACCGTCCTGCTCGTGATTTCCGCAGCAGAAATAAATTGCTCTTTCAAATTATCTGTGTATTTAACCTTTTGTACGCCATGCCCGGCGTGTGCTGGTGAAAGTGTGGTACAGCGGTATGCCACACCCGGCAAGCTCCGGTTTTCAATCTAATTATTTTAAATATTTTTGTTCCGAAGTTGTTACTTCAATAAACTAAAATTATTTTTCGTTCTGTGTTTGTACATCCTTTCTTAGCAATACTTTGCATATCCCTTACAGAATAACGGTAGAGGCTGTTTGTAAATGGGTTTTCTAAAGGAGGGTATACAATCATGTTTCAAGGCCTTTTTTGTTTTTGGCTATGAAATATTCATGATGTGTTCCGTTGAGGTATTATTCAAAATTAATATAAAATTATGGAATATTCACCTGAAAGGTCCGTCTCTTTATTTATTTTATTTTTAGTTGAAAAGATACCTGGCCAAGGGGTAGGCCATACTGTGAAACACAGTGATTCATGTCTCGAAGTTGACAAAATTACAATACGCGAGTTTATTGTGTCAGTTTTATCAGAAGATGAGTGTGACAGTAACAGTTCATCAAATGGTTATTTGTTTGGCAAATGTGATAGTAGTCATGTTTCTAAGAGAATATTATTACAATCTAAGCCTGTAAATAGTAAAGCAAGTGATGTAGACCTAAATGAACAGGATGTGAGTGACAGTGGTGGGCGTGTCACGCCAGACAAAACACTTGGCATAAAGCAGCTGTTTGACTGGAATTGATTCGAACCCAGGACCATAAGAAATGTTCAACAATATTTAATATTATAAGTGTTTAGTGATAATGCCATCAAAAGTATTCAATAGGATAAATGTTTTAGTGATAGTGATAACAAATTTCAATAAAGACACCGTGCTGAATTCGAACCTGGGATTTTTACAAGTGGAAGCAACACCATCTAACCTTCAAATAAATGTATAATAGTGAGTTTAAATTCAATTTAGCATGTAGACAGTTAATTATACTTTATATAGGTTTATATTATATAGTATGGCGTAGTACCTTAAATTAAAAAAACCGGGCATCCACAGCCCAGTTGGCAAAAGGGAAACTCGGCGGTCAAAAGGTTAAGGAACTTGCTAAACAAGTGCAACTGTTCACTATTTGGGGGTTCAGTGAACCAGATGGGTTTATGGTGATGTTGATTCTCTGTCTGATTGCAACAAAAAACTCCAAGCACGACAGGCGTAGAAGGCTGACCATCCGGCTGCTGGCCTCACATCTACATGTGTTAATCACAGAGGTAGACGATTATCTAGCCAGTGTAGAGGTGACGTGGTCAGCATGTTGGATCCCCCAGCCATTATAGCTGGTATTCTCAACCTGGAGTCACTACTTATTGTAGCTACCCAAATGCCTCACAATGCTGGGTGGGCACCGGTCCCATACTGGCTGAAATACCATGAGAAAAATTGAATCCCCCATGGAGACTGAAACCAGCGCAAGTCCTATAGCTGTGTGCCTTAACTACGGTGCGGGACTCTGATTGCAACATTGTCATCAAATTGTGGAACTTGAATTTTCATTTTCACTAATACTAAAAACTTCTGATTGAAATAAATTCCTAAACCAAACTAACTCACTGGCTCTGTTGAACCAGTAAGTTCATGGACATAAGCTCTCCATACAGCCCTAACCATGATTTGAAGGAATTGAAATTAAAATAAGAGAATGGAATAACTGGGACATGTTAGACACACAAGTAATGGAAAGAGAAGGGACTGTCACTAGCATCACAAACTTTGGTGAAGTGTCCAGGCTTGAGATTATTCTACTTAAGATGAATTAAAATGTTTCATAATTGATCTTCTAAGTAGATCGAGTTCATGGCGAACCCATCTTCAGGACTATTTTTCTGTCTGATGTTATGTCGATCGGAAGAACCACTTCTTCTTCCCTGTATTGGTGGACCGATGAATCTCCGGATCAGGTCAGAATTCACGAGAATTTCAAAGTTCATAAGTTTTTCTTTGTTTTTCTAAATGTGAAAATTCACTTACCATCTATTGAAACACCACAAGTTTCAAAAAAATTTCAAAAAGTTTAATATAAGATTGGCACCAAAGAATGAATACAGTCTTAATAGGATAATTAAAACCAATAAAAATGAAGAAAATAAATCAGGGATTTATCAGTTCAAATGAAGGGATTGTGACAAAATTTATATAGGAAAACAAAAAGAAATTTCAAAACAAGGGTGAAAGAACATCTTAGAAATGTCAAAAATGGAGAAGTGGAAAAGTCAGCAGTAGTTTCTCATGCTTGGCCCGAAAAACATCTAATTGAATCAAAAGCCAGTCTAATTAAACAAATAGATAAACAAAAGGAACTCAAGGTTTGGGTAATAATCCACATTCAGAAAAACAAAGAAAAACTTATGAACTTCGAAATTCCCACAAGTTGTAACCTGGTCTAGAGGTTCATCGGTCCACCAATAGAGGGAAGAAGAAATGGTTCTTCCGATCAACATAACATCAGTCAGAAAAATAGTACTGAAGATGGGTTCGCCATGAACCCGATCTACTTAGAACATCAATTATGAGGAGAGGTATGAAACATTTTAATTTATCTTAAATTAAACCTCATAGAGATTTATTCCTGTAAAAGTTGGATATTATTCTACTTGTTATGACAGGACTCACAGCTTTACTTCCCTTCTGAAGGAAATCAAACTGTTGATTTTAATTCTTTAAAAATCTTTCTAGTCTGTCTGGGTTTGAACCTGCACCAGAGGCCCACAGGGACCGCAATATGAAAAGCAGACAGTGGAATAATTTAAACAAACATTTCAATTTCGTTATTTGAATGAGAAAATTTATATAAAACAAGTATATTTATCATTTATTTCTATAATGATGCTATGAAATGGGTCCTGGTAGTGAAATTTCAACCCAGCATTTCTTCTTTGTGTGGGTGATTGGCAGTGGAGTTTGAACCCAGGACCTACCAAATACTAGACTTAAATGATACAACTTGGGCCAACCCACTTTGTTTGCATCATATTAAATTAATTTCAGGAATAATCTAGTGAACCTCCAATTAGTTAAGGCAGGAACTGCCACTGCCATCTACACAAGTAAGTGATAATGATCATTTGTGGATTATTATAATCTTTGCTTTAATAATTAGTGGACTTCCTTTAACCCATTCAACTCGTATGATGGGACGTTCACGCGCTCTCTAGTGAGGTCCAGTCTTCGAATGACGTGAAATTCACATCAAGCGCAAGAGCTCATATACAGGGCAAGTCAAAATGTTGTACAGGTTTTCAGAAATTTATTATGTGAAATGTAATGAACATATAATATCGTGAGACATATTGTATGAAAGGTAAACTCTCAGAGTTTAGTTGTCCACTTCTAAAGTTCCGCGTTCACCCGCAAGATGTCAACAGCAGAGCAGTAAAGGAAAATGGCGTTGACTGGGGATCAGAAGTCTTTCTGTGTGCTTGATTACCATGTAAACAACTCTGTGACTAGTGTTCAACGACATTTCCGTACCAGATACGATAAAGACCCGCCGGATGGGAGATCCATTCGTAAGTGGTACACACAATTTAGGGATTCAGGCTGTATCTGTAAACGAAAATCGACTGGCCGTCCGTCGACGAGTGAAGAGACAGTCGAACGCGTTCGCACATGCTTCGTGCGGAGTCCACAGAAATCCACCTACCGGGGAGCGACAGAACTTCAACTACCACAAAAAACTGTATGGCGGATTCTCCGGAAACGTTTACAGATGAAACCCTACCACTTGCAACTGGTTCAAGCCTTAAAACCCGCCGATTATGCTTTGCGAGCGTCCTTCTGTGTTGATTTTCTCGCATTAATGGAAGAGAATGAGTTCCATGAGAGGGTAGTTTACAGTGATGAAGCGACTTTCCACCTTTCAGGAAAAGTGAATAGACACAATGTAAGGATTTGGGGAACTGGTAACCCCCATGCAAACTCTGGAACATCAACGCGATTCTCCGAAAGTGAATGTCTTTTGTGCAATTTCCCATGCAAAGGTTTATGGGCCCTTTTTCTTTCATGAACGTACTGTGAACGGACATGTTTTCCTTGATATGCTACAACAATGGCTCCTTCCGCAGCTTGAAGCGGATAGTCCAGATTTCATTCTGCAGTTGGATGGTGCCCTCCACATTACCATGCCAGTGTTCGAGACCATTTGAATACGGCTTTACCACAACGCTGGATAGGCCGTGCATCTCAGGGTGATCAACAACTCATTCATTGGCCACCTCGTTCACCAGATCTAACCCCGTGTGATTTCTTCATGTGGGGTCTTGTAAAGGATCATGTTTACGTACCACCACTTCCAACAACACTGCATGAACTGCGTGCCCGCATCACAGCAGCCATTGCTGATATCGACCGCGGACTGCTACAGAAAGTTTGGCAGGAGATTGAATATCGGCTTGACATCTGTCGTGTAACAAAAGGCGCTCACATAGAACATCTGTGAATATTTAAAAAAAACTTTGAGAGTTTACCTTTCATACAATATGTCTCACAATATTATATGTTCATTACATTTCACATAATAAATTTCTGAAAACCTGCACAACATTATGACTTGCCCTGTATTTTGCAATAACTTCCAAACTACCATATAGATGTGTTATGTGTTGGCTTTTCTAGGTTTCTGAGACAAAGCATGTTGGACGGTCAAACCTTTTTTTGTCAGAAAACTTGAAATTAGAAGCTGTCTGTTTATTGGAAATATATAGAAGAAATTTGTAGTGCTCAGTCTTTGAAATGGTGTCTAAGAGGGTGTGTGGTGATGATCGTGATGGGATATTGAGTTTATCAGAGAGTTTTGTCCTCGAAACATCAGACAGCAGACCTAACACCGACAGGGAAACTGAGGAGGGTAAAAGGGCAAAGACCTAGGGAAGAAATAAAAAAAAAACAAGACTCTGCCTGGAGTACCAGGATGGAATGAAAGGCATTGACTTGCAAGTCCAGATCTCTGTCCTTTTCCCTACAATGTGTCACACTGTAAAAGAATACAGATTATATGAAATTGGAATTTGACTGAAGATGGAAGTAATACTATACTTTTAAACCAGTATTGTGAAGACACACAACTTTATGAGGTGAGATGTTAAAACATTTTCTCCAACTCATTCATTAAATTAGCGAGAAGTTAATAAACCACAAGAATTCATAAATGACAAATAAATGTTACTGAAGTAGCTTTAAAACATCAGTGATATATCAACAGTAGTCAGGTCATTCCAAGCAAAACAGTAGGTCACAAAACCTGACCTTTTCATTTTAGTTTAAGACTTCTCCATAAGGGGAAAAAAAATATATATATATATATTATCCAGTACATTATCTCATATTTGCCCTTTTATACCTTCAATTGAGGTTAAAGTTTACTTCACTATACACACATCTAGAGTCCTGTGTATGTTGTAATCATATTCCGAGAAAGACTTGTATAATTTGTAATATTTTATTCCAAATCACACCAGTTTAGAGGGGTTGAATTGAACGTAAGCCAGTCTACCTCGAAATTTCGTAAGAGATTTGTCAAGTGAAATGTGTTCACTTGGAACATACAAGGATAGAAATTTTGTATTCAAATACTCTACCAGAGGTCTAATTTTGTAAATTCTGTCATCACCTCTAATTACGGATTCATTGTCATTGAAGTGAAGAAACCACGAAATTAGGAAGAATCTTCTGAAAGGCATAGTTTTGCTGTAAATGGGCATTTCTAAAACTACTCTTTTGCTCTAGTACCATTTTATTTTAATTTTCTAATTTGACTCATTAGGATGCATCGTGCAAAATCAGGGTTTGTATCTATCCACATATCATCATAAAATCTCCTTTTATAACTAGGATTGCTGAAACACTGTTGTGCATATTTATTAGTCTCCCTACCTACCATTTCCCAAAAATCATTATTTATAAACTGGTTAAAAACTTCATAAACAAAAATTCTATCTCCAATATTTTTCACGATAATGTCACTTACTTCAGAAGTTTCAGTGTACTTCCAAATTGTGGGGTTATTCTCAATAGGAGTCCATTGCTACTCGGTTGTGGCAGTTACATAATTTGATGTACTAGCACTATTATGACATTGATGTATAATTTTCCTAAGTTTATGAGTGCTACTAATTTCTGAATCTGATTCTTCAATTTCACCGTCACTGCCATCAGTAGCAGGCACTGTTATATTGTCGCCATATATTATTTAATCTTATGAATCTTCACTCCATGATAATTCACTACAATTACTGTCAATTGACATTTCATTCACTACTTCACTTAGTTTCTCAATAGCAGTACGTCCTCTCCATTTTGCACAAAAAAGTTAAATTTACAACTATGAAGATCGAAAGAAAACATTGAATCTATATTCAAATATATTTTACCATAATAAATGCCTACAACTGTATTATTCTATAAATTATTATAGAGCGATTCCATGAAAATGTCATACCGAGGTGAAAATTTTGATACTGACGCAGGAATAATTCTGTTGATGTAAATATCAAATTTTATAATTCTATAAGGAAATGTTTCAAATGTGCATTATTTTAATCTAATAATAGCGGTAGAACTTGTCATATTCCAAACCTGAAAAAATACGCAAAATTTTACCAATTTCTTGTTTAATGATTTGGTCGTATGAATTCGTTTTATTTCACAGCATCTTTTGTTAAACCATACTTTGGTCCTCCTTGGTCGTAAATTAAACAATATAAAATGGATTCTAATATTCTATATACCTTAAATGTGTCCTATAGTTGTTAACTGTAAGTTATGGTCAGTCAGTCACAGAAAACGGATAAAAATTACCGTACACAACATAATAATTGATGGATTAAAATTTCCTCTTGGATTTTACGTTATCGATACACAACTAACAAAAAAGTATAGGTGACATTTACTTGTAAAGTCATTATTTTTCCCGCTGGAGTCCCGTGACTGACTGACTTTTTGTCCCCTCACTTATATTGCTAATACGCATAACGCAGTCAGTTGTTTGCTGGACTCCGTTGTGTATTAACATAAACATGGTTTAGGAAATCTGGTAGACTGTTCGGCTCAGCTGTTTCATAAAATAATTCCTGGCCCTTCTTCTGTGACAATTTGAGCTAAAAGGAGTCAGCGGAAGGATTTAAATGTAAAGTAATTACATGAAAATGTCATACCGATGTGAAAATTTTTTAATTGGCGCAGGAGTAATTTTTTCGATGAGATATTTTTTGCAGATGAAATTTTCCGATTATAGAAGTTAATGTTTGAAATACGGATTATTTTGATATAAATTAATAGTAGAACATGATATATTCCGAAACCTGAAAACACATGCAAAATTAAACGAAATTTTGTTTTACGATTCCACTGTATAAATTTGTTTTGTTTCACCGACTCTTTTGTTATACCATATTTCGGCCCTTCCTGATCATAAATGTAATACTAATAATTGTATTATAATATTCTAGATAATTAAAATGCGCCCTATAATTATTAAGGGTAAGCTACAGTTAGTCACATAAAACATACAACAATTATTGTACACAATACGATAATTTATGGATCCAAATTTCCTCTGGGATTCTAAGTTATCGGTACATAACTAACAAAAAAGTATTAACGACATTGTCTTGTAAAGTAATTACGTTAATTATATTAATTACATTTTTATATTTTTATTAATGGCATTTAAATAATTTTTCATTATGCGATTCTTCAATATGTATGTTATTAAGTGAGTGGAATTAAAACAAGTGCCCGGTTCTTATGTATTAGAAAATGTGTGTGTGGGAGTCCTTGAACTTGAAAGGTTCACGCATTAGTTTGATCTTTGACATGCCATGTGTGTCGTATTATCGGGGATTCACAGTGCGATGTTGCCACATTGTACTAGCATTCACTTTGTGAAACAGTCATGCTTGTTAATTGCAAAACAGTTTTAAATCATATGAAGTTTCTTGTATAAAAAATACAATTGGCGTGGAGTATATGTGATTAAGTATACATAACCTGTAGTGTAAAATAAAATTATTATTGGGTGTAGCGTTATTGGAAACCAACAGAGTGAAAGTACGTATGACAACGCTGTACTATGTGTACCTGCTGGGAACAGTCAGTCATAAAGTAAGATTTCGTGCATTGTAAGAGATTTTTTTTCGATTGTTTAGTTTAAAAATAGGACTCATGCCAGCAATATAATTTGTAATCAGTTGCTTTGAAAGAATTATAACAGAATTTTCCGTATTTAAATAAAAATTTCAATAATTTGTATACTGTACTTTTTCGTTAATTTTTTTTTGTCTTTATAGTTGAGACGCGTGAAAGTAAATTTTAGTGTTCTGGAACGAACAATGCAAATTCCATATCGGCATTTTTATTTATTTTAATGGTTCAATCTATTAACAGCATCAGATAAATTTTAATCAGTTAATATGGTTGTAATAAAATTATACTCATATTAGGCAATATTAGGCATATTTAACTATAGAGAAGTCCCTTTCTTGTTAAAAAGTTAATATTTTCTTTATTTTGTGAAATTTAAAATGATACTTGGTAACCAAGTTAAATAAATTACACTATTTATTTAATATTTTTACAGCATATCAAATTGTACATTTCCTGTACATGATAAATGGAGTGAAGTTCTTTATTCATCTCCATATTATCGTTTTTTATATATTATCCATCCATAGTAATTCTGTCCGAGGGCAGGTCTTTCACTGCAATAATAGCATTTTCACGCTATGCTTGCAGCTTTACTAGGGAACTGTAGATGTGGTAGCTTCCCGTTGCTTTCCACACCGGTGAAGGATGATGATGATGATGATAAGGATGATGGCCATATGGTTTCGGGGACCGTTTGGGCCTTAAAGTTTTCCTGACATTTGTCTTACAGTAGAGGAAAAACCCCGATAAAAACGTCACCCAGAAAAACTGTCCCGACCGGGGATCGAACCCGGGCCCGCTGCGTGACAAGACAGCACGCTACCTCGAGACCACAGCGGTGGACTTATCTATTATAATGTCATATTATTTTGTAATATTTGTATAATATTTGCAGCTCCAGAATATTAAAGTCTAAATAAAATTCAGATATGTCAGTCAGTCACAGAATGTAGTCAGTCAGTCACACATCATATATTAGGTTATAACTCTGGTCTTAATTGTGATTTTTGTTTCGTTTTTTATTGAGAATGTAACTTGAAATGTGTCCTCCAAACGGTATTTTGGAACATTGAACTAGGAATCACACTTCAGAGCATGATGCAGATGAACATGTTAAGCTGCATGATGAGTTGACATTTATGTCAGTCAGTCACACATACTTTGATAGATAATAAAGAGCATTGTTTTTCTTCAAAAGTTGTATATTTAAGTACAGTCTTAAACACACACCATTCCTCTATCATATCACGTAGATAACACCCCTAATTTCAATCAATTGTAATATTTATGCAACCATTTTGCTGCAAAACTGTATTGTAAATGTCAGTCAGTCACATATGGAATTGCTCATATATATATATATATATATATTATTAAGCTAATAACCAACGCACGGTGTTACACCTAAATTATATATTTTTTTTGCATTTAGTTGAATAAATTAAAAGGAGAAATATATATACCCTATATATTGAGTGGATTATTTAGGGGTGCTTCTGTTTCTAGGTTAATAAGGGATGTTTGGGCGCCAGGAGTGTCGAAAGGAATTCTCCATTTATGAGAACTTACGTTGCTCAGGTCGGAAATTGGTAGAGTTGAGGTTCTTTTCTACAGGGATAAGCAAGGAGCTGGCCGGTGCAAGACTATGCTACATGAATCTTAATAAATGTGCTTTATTTATTAGTTGAACTGGTTACACGTATGATTGTAAACACATTAAGGTCGGACAAGGTATTGACCACAGGAACGCATTTAGAATCCAAGAAGGAATCTCAGAGGGTCTATCACGGCCGAATTGTTTCTAAGTGTGAAATTCATGTTGATGAGTCCGTTCCGACTCCCGCCTCGGTGAGCTACGAAGAACTAACTTTTATCGGCGGGTTGCGGAGAACTCCCGCATCGATGAGTTACGCTGAACTAACTTAACATAATTTTGTTGGGTATAAGGAAAACTTCGTTTACCCTCTCTCTGTAAAAGTGTCGTCATGAGGTCATTACCTTGTCGTGATATAACCCTTTACTATATTGGCTGACGATTCCTTATGACCAAAGAAAGGATCGCCGTCTTTCGATTGGACGAGGATCCACCATGTTCCCTGGCCGAATACCCCCATTCTAAAATACAGTTCTACCAAAAGTTCGTACACTGGGAAATTCGGGTCTAAATTTATTATATAACTTTCTTTAGGTCGGTGACTTTTTCCCGCTTGTTTGCTAAGGCTTGGCGTGCTAGCGTTTTGTCTGGTTCGTTATAGTGAGTTGTTTACTTCACGCTGTAGTTACCAAGCCCTACATCAATTCTTTGTTCATAACCTGTCAGCGAAGCTCGGTTTAAGATCTTAGATTGCTGGTCTACAAAGAAATGTCCGGTAATCCGCTAGTACAATAGATTTCCTTAAATGTTAACTCTTTTGTCACCGCTTCAAGTACCTGTCGCTTGACAATACCATGTACTTGTTAAATGGTTTCCGTAATAGCCAACTGATACTTTATTCGTAATCCTATCAGCTTCTGTAATTTAATTAATTTTTATTTAATCATATAAAAATCAAATCCCTCGTGTTCTCACGATTTGATTGCATATACATTTCGTATATCTCCGACGGTTATTTCGTCCTATAGAAATTTAACATGATAATAATACACGTCCTAATTAATTAATTTATTTGATTTCTTAATTTAAGAAAGACTGAGTGGAAGATTGTTACAAATGTCCTTATATAATTATAATCAATTTATGCTTGAGTAAATTTTATTAATTATATAAATCTCGCCTATATACATTATCTGGTCTTCGTGGAACCTTGTTACACATAAATAAATTCAAAACATATGATTACATCGATCCAGATAATAACATACATATTTTTACAAACCAACAGTGTGTTGTAATCGACAAAGTAAACATAGTCTAATATTATTATCAGCCAATCATCAGTATGACAACATATAAACATGAATCAGTTTGTCCACTCACTTACCTGGTGTTGACCCATATCTGTACAAAAGCATTGTTAACATACGTAATAACCATAAAAAAAGAAAAGAAAACATTTATGGTATACATTTACAATTTGACCATTCTAAATATCGGTGTCCATTTCACTGTTCATAAAATTAAAAAGAAAACATTAGTGTGTATATCACTGTTCGTTGGGATATTAATCACCCTTTTTATTGGATTCGATATATTTTTTTACTGATCACTCGTTATTTATTTTCTTATTTTTTTGTAATGCACACGCTAATGTTAAGCGCACTGTGGACGTCTTGCCCCCGTTCGTCATACTTCTCATTCATACGTTACATTAACGTATGTGGACCAGATATCTATGGGTCTATTTTCAATTTTCCCGTTCTTTGTATGGCCGTAATTTTTGTAAATTATATCTGTCCATAACTTTATTGGTATTACGACAGCTATCTCGAATGTATGCGAACCGAATTTGCGGTTGATTATCCCTGGTCCTTTGTATAATGTGACCATTTTAGCGTTGGTCTTTTTCCATTTGTCGGATAAAATGTGGTTCCGCGCGAGTACTTTAGCACCAATATAAGGGTTCCAAACATTTTTATAACGTTTGGTACGCTTCTTTCTTTTCTCCGTAAGAGTCTGCGTTCGATGGAATGCCCTTTCGCATTGCTGATCCATCGTCAGCGTATCATCCTTTAATCTAAATACGTTAGGAAGGTCCGCTACTAATTTATCGGGTTCAATGCCCTTCATAAGAGTTATAGGCGCGTATCCCGTGGTTGTAATAACTGAGTGGTTCAATACCCATTCGACGTGTGGTATCAACTTCACCCAACTTGCGTTATTCTTGTGACAAAGGATTCGTAGGCATGTGTTAATATCTTTGTTCATGCGCTCGGTAGGATTTCCCGACGGCATGTACAGAGAACAATGGTACAATTTCGTGCCTCTTTCCTCCAATTGCATACACACATAACCAGACCCATGGTAGAGATTTAAATATCCCCTACCACGCCAGGAATCGAACCCGGTTCGCTGGGATGGAAGGTAGGGACTCTACCGACTACGCCACGGCGACGGACAGTCCATGTTAGGCAGAGTAAGACATTTAAGGATTTTTAAAAAACACAAACACACACACACACACACACACAAGAAATTGATGATAACAATGAGAATGACACTTTATTCCTGCGTGACGGTAAGGAGGGTCTATCTTTCAAAGGACGAGTAATTAATTTTCAGGCTGCAAACAGTCCAAAGAAAGCAAACAAACATTTTGGTATAAAAATTTATATAAAATTTTGTGTGACAAATATGGATACACACACATATGACATGGAAGTTGATCTTGAGAAAGACAAAACACGATCTACTGACGATATTACTGCTATTTATGCCACAGTCAGAGACAATTATTATTATCACTACTATTATTACTACTATTATTATTAATATATATATATATATAGAGAATTTCTTTCTTCTCCTTTGACGATTTGACTAAAAAAGAAAGTAAATAATTGTGGGATAGTAAGACTTAAGAGAGAAAGGGAATAATTATATATATATGACACGTGCACGAAACAGTCTTGTGTGTGTGTGTCTCTCTCATTCTCTCTTTCTCTCTACCTAACTGTAAGTGCGACCACTACTATTTGTTCTTAACAAAAGTGTAGTCTTGATAAATATTTACACTGCAAAGGCGCAATTGTAATTATTATCGGGGTTATATAAGGCTATATAGGAGAGATGTGACACATAACAGTTACACACAGAATCTGTATATCTCAGAAAGCTGTACAGAAAAAAAGTCCGCGACAGCGTCCCTCTCTTACGGATGACTCACAAAATAACAAGCACATGGCGCCCGGGGGGTGATATCTTTTACGGATAGCTCATATATATCAAGTAGATTCTCGGGCATCGCCGCGTAATCGGCACTGAGATATGTAAAGAAAGAAAAAATATATGTATATAAAATTATATTATACATATATAATAATATACTTAAAAATATATGTAAAGAAATTATACGTAAGAAAATAATATAAACATATAATATATAATATATCTATCTATCGAATAAATAAATACATCTCATACTTATTCAACTAAACATAAAAAAGCGCATTAATTTTTTTAATTTATTTAGGCGCAGCAACGCACTCCAGGTATTAATAAAATCAATTGACTTGTACAAGTGTTTATAACATCGAAGAAGTAGGTTTTTCCTAACGTATATTATATGAAATGTAAGTAATATTTACTCACTTTCCGAATTATTATATTTTAGCAAAAAAACTGTGTACTTTACTCCTACCCTCACCTACGTCCGTTTTCTGCTGCTGCTTTCTCTCTATTTCATATATTTTTAACTGGAAGGCACTACGAAACCCATGTGGTAAGTATGCCGAGTCCATCAGCCGATTATACCTTACTTTTAGTATTAAAAGGAAAAAATCTATCTAGATATATGTCCATCCATAGTAATTCTGCCCGAGGGCAGGTCTTTCACTGCAACCATAGCATTTTCATGCTATGATTTGCAGCTTACTAGGGAATTGTAGGTGTGGTAGCTTCCCGTTGCTTTCCACACTGGTGAAGGATGATGATGATGATGACGATGAAGATGATAAGGATGATGATGATGGCCATATGATTTCGGGGACCGTATGGGCCTTAAAGTTTTCCTGACATTTGTCTTACAGGTGAGGAAAAACCCCGATAAAAACCTCACCCAGAAAAACTGCCCGGACAGGGGATCGAACCCGGGCCCGCTGCGTGACAAGGTAGCACGCTACCTCGAGACCACAGCGGTGGACTAGATATATATATATATATATATATATATATATAACTTAAACACATGGATAGTTCCATAGATAGAAAAAGAACATTGACGAGGTCAGAGAGCGAGAGAGAGAGGGGAGAGATAGAGAAGATAGAGAGAGTAGTGGGATGAGATAGACGGGGAGGGAGAGAGAGAGTGGATGGGGGGTTGGCGGAGGGGGAGGGAGAGGAGAGGGAGAGAAGAGAGCGGGGTGGAGAGAGAGAGGGGAGAGAGAGGGAGGGAGACGGAGAGGGAGGTAGAGCAGAGAGGGGACGGGAGAGAGAGAAGAGGGAGAGAAAGGGAGGGAGAGAGATGGAGGGAGAGAGAGGGAGGGGAGAGAGGAGGGAGAGGAGAGGGAGGGGGAGGAGATGGAGGGAGAGAGAGGGGGAGGGACGAGAGAGGGAAGATAGGGAGGAGGGAGAGGGATGGGCGGGAGCGAGATGAGAGAGGGAGGGAGGGAGAGGAGAGGGAGGGAGAGAGAGGAGGGAGGGGGGGAGGCGAGAGGAGGGAGAGGGAGGGAGGGCGGGAGGTAGAGAGAGAGGGAAGAGGGAGGGAGGAGAGAGAGAGGGGGAGAGAGAGAGGGAGAGAGAGGGGGAAAGATGAGAGGGAGGAGGGAGGGAGGGGGAGGGGAGTAGCGAGGGAGGAGAGGGGGGAGAGAGCGGAGGGAGGAGATGAGAGCGAGGGAGGGGAGAGTAGAGGGAGGGGAGAGAGAGGGGAGGGGGAGGGAGAGGGGGGGGAGGAGGGAGGGGGGGAGAGAGGGAGGGGGCGAGAGGGAGGTGGCGCGTGAGGGAGGGGAGAGAGAGGGAGGGAGAGGGGGGGGCGGAGGGAGGGGGAGGAGAGGGAGGAGTGAGAGGGAGGGGGCGGAGAGGGAGGGGGAAAGGGAGGGGAGGGAGAGGGAGGGGGATGGCGAGATGGAGGTGGAGGGAGGGATGGAGATGGAGGGGGAGGGGATGGCGAGAGGGGAGGTGATGGGATATGGAGGGGAGGGGAGGGGTGAGGGAGAGGGGGGGGAGGGTGGAGAGGAGGGGATGGAGATGGAGGGGATGGTGATGGAGGGGTAGGCGAGAGATAGGTGAGAGAGAGGGTAGGGAGGGGTGTGGCGAGGGGAGGGAGGAAGGGAGGGGTAGAAGAGAGGGAGGGAGAGGAGGGCGGGAGAGAGGGTGGGGATGGGAGAGAGAGGGGGGGGGAGAGAGGAGGGGGAGAGAAGGGTGTTGGAGGGAAGGGGAGAGGGCGTGTTGGAAGGGGGGGGAGGGGGATGTGGCGGGGAGAGGGGAGGGGAGGGAGGGGAGGGGAGGGGAATGGGTGGGGTTAGGGAGGGGAGGGGAGTGGCGGGGAGATGGGGGAGAGGAGGGAAGGAGGGACGGGAGATGGATGGGAGGGGAAAGGAGGAGTGGGGAGTGGACGGGGGGAGGGAGGAGAGAGAGGGTAGGGAAGAGGGAGAGAGAGAGGGTGAAGTGAGGGGGAGGTGAGGGGGATGGAGTGGAGTGGGAGGGGGGAGGGGGAAGGGAGAGAGGGAGCGGAGTGGAGAGCGGGAGTGAGAGAGAGGGAGAGAGAGCGGGAGGGATACAGGGAGCGAGGAGGGAGAAGAGAGCAGGAGAGAGAGTACAGGGAGAGAGAGGACGGAGAGAGAGACCGGGGGAGAGAGACAGAGAGAGACAGCGAGAGTGGAGAGACGGAGAGAGAGAGGAGACAGAGAGAGAGAGAGAGAGGACTGAGAGGAGACAGTGAGGGGACAGGAGGAGAGGACAGAGAGAGACAGGAGAGAGATTAGAGTGGAGTGAGGACAGACAGGAGAAGAGACAGAGAGAGATAGAGCGAGCGAGAGAGCGAGCGCGCGAGAGAGAGCGAGGGAGAGAGAGAGAGCGCGAGACGAGAGCGAGAGAGGTAGAGTGAGGAGTGTGAGGTAGAGTGAGAGTGAGAGAGAGAGTGAGAGAGAGAGCGACAGACCAGAGAGAGAGACACGAGAGAGAGACAGAGAGAGAGACAGAGAGAGGAGAGAGGAGACAGAGAGAGACAGAGAGAGAGACAGAGAGAGAAGAGAGGCGAGGACAGCGAGAGAGACAGACCGAAAGAGAGAGACAGAGAAGAGAAACAGAGAAGAGAGAGGGACAGGCAGAGAGAGAGACAGAGAGAGAGAGGAGAGACAGAGGCGAGAGACAGAGAGAGAGAGAGAGAGAAGAAGAGAGAGAGAGAGAGAAGACGAGAGAGAGAGAAGGAAGAAGAAGAAGAGAAAGGATGTTTGGTGATTTATTATATGTTATAATTTCATTTTTGTCATTGAGCAATGCAAGCTTAATATGGCATGATAAGAAAAATAAATGCTCGGATGGGACTTGAACAGGGACTTCTGGATTTAGAGAGAGAGGGAGAGAGAGAGAGACAGCGAGAGGGAGAGAGACAGAGAGAGACAGAGAGAGATACAGGGAGAGAGAGACGGGAGAGAGAGACAGGAGAGAGAGACAGAGAGAGAGAGAGACAGAGAGAGAGAGAGACAGAGAGAGACAGAGAGAGAGACAGAGAGAGACAGAGAGAGAGAGACAGAGAGTGAGACAGAGAGAGACAGAGAGAGAGAGACAGAGAGTGAGACAGAGAGTGGGAGAGAGACAGAGAGAGAGACAGACGGAGAGAGAGACAGAGAGAGACAAAGAGAGATAGAGCGAGCGAGAGAGAGAGAGAGCGCGCGAGAGAGAGCGAGCGAGAGAGAGAGTGAGAGTGAGAGAGAGAGTGAGAGTAGAGTGAGAGTGAGAGAGAGAGTGAGAGAGAGACAGACAGATAGAGAAAGAGAGAGAGACACAGAGAGAGAGACAGAGAGAGAGAGGCAGAGAGAGAGACAGAGAGTGACAGAGAGAGAGACAGAGAGAGACAGAGAGAGACAGACAGAGAGAGAGGCAGACAGAAAGAGAGAGACAGAGAGAGAGACAGAGAGAGAGACAGAGAGAGAGACAGAGAGAGAGAGAGAGAGAGAGACAGAGAGAGAGACAGAGAGAGAGACAGAGAGAGAGAGGCAGAGAGAGACAGAGACAGAGAGACAGAGACAGAGAGAGAGAGAGACAGAGAGAGAGAGAGAGAGAAGAAGAAGAAGAAGAAAGGATGTGATTTATTATATGTTACAATTTCATTTTTGTCATTGAGCAATGCAAGCTTAATATGGCATGATAAGAAAAATAAATGCTCGGATGGGACTTGAACAGGGACTTCTTGATTTTTAAACTGACCCAAACCCTCTGGCGGCACTATGGCCCTGTGGTTGACTCAGTCTCTAACGGAAATGAGTACCAGACGCCTGTTCTGGGGGTAAAGGCGGCCGTCACGCAGGGCTGACAACCCGGCTGACATAAAGTGCCGATTGTCTAGAAAAAGTGGGAGCCTTAACCTCCTACTACCCCAAGGGTCTCCTGAGGCCTGTTGTGGGATCACTTTACTTTACTATATATATATATATATATATATACGTATATAAAATGACAAGGAGGAATTACATAATTGTTTTTCAAAGTTGCTCTTGTAATTCAGAATAAAATAAAATTGTATGTAAAAATATATATATAAAAACAGAAACATTTCAAATTTTATATTTAAATTTGTTATATGTGTAAAGCAGTTTGTTAGCTTTTCAAATGTGGACTGTACAACACGTAGTATATTTTCAAACATTTTAATCTACGATAAATATGGTATTTCTAAATGTCTTTTAATATTTACCTGATAAAGGAAGAGTTGCGCATTCTTCATTCCACATGTTTACGGTTACAAAATAGATTTAAACCAGTCAAATATTTGTACTTCATTAAATTCAAATTAAAACTAACTTTTTCAATTTTCACATACAGTGGCGTTACTCCGCAACGTAAGTTGTTATTACGTCAACATTTTTGTTATTTTCTTTGCTAAAACACCCCATTTCATACAATAGTGTTAAGAAATTATTATTTTTAATAAATCTTGCGTAGCGGAATATATATATATATATATATATATATATATATATATATATATGTTATAAATAATTTTTGACATTGAGCAATGTAAGCTTAACATGACATGATAAGAAAAATAAATTTTCTTATGTCATATATATATATATATATATATATATTATTAAGCTAATACCCGGTGTGCGGTGCTAATCTAAATGATTTTTTCTTTTTTGCATTTAGTCGAATAAATTAAAAGGGGATATATAAATTTTTATTGTTTTTTTAGATAACCCGTGCTGATTACCCGGCGTTGCCCGGTAATCTACGCATCACGATATTCATGGCATAAATAAAAAAAAAAGATAGAAACATAGAAAGAAAGAAAAAATTAATGTGAGTTATGCTTAGAAGATTAAAAAAAGGAAAAACATTTACTGTCGCGAAATTTTTTCGAGATTATTGATTTCTGTGCATTTGTTATGTTTTTTTTTTTCTTTTTATTTCTTTTTTCCTTCTTTCGTCTGTTTTTTTCCTTTCCTTTTTTTTTCTTTCACATGTTTTCTTTATACACAAAGACAGGATACACAAACAACCAGACCCAGGGTAGAGATTTAAAAATCCACTACATCGCCAGGAATCGAACCCTGGTCGGCGGGGTGGAAAGTAGGGACCCTACCGACTACGCCACCGCGACGGACAGTCTATGTTAGGCAGCGTAAGCCATTTAAGAGTTTTTAAAAACACAACCACACACACAAGAAATTGATGATAACAATGAGAATGACACTTTATTCCTGCGTGACGGTAAGGGGGGAGTCCATCTTTCAAAGGACGAGTACTTAATTTTCAGGCTGCAAACATTCCAAAAAAGCACACAAACGTTTTGGCATAAAGAAATTATAAAAATTATGTGTGACATAATTGGATACATACACATATGACATGGATGTTGATCTCGAGAAAGACAAAACACGATCTACTGACGACATTACTGCTATTTATGCCACAGTCAGAGACAATTATCATCATCATCCTGCCAGGTATTAGTCCTTGAAGAACTGTTACGGCCTGAGAAAGCGGTTTTCGTGCCATCTTTTCATAGGTCGACCAAGTGACCGTTTACCATTTGGACAGTAGTTAATTATTGCCTTCGAAATCCTGGATCTAGCCATTCTTGAGACATGTTCCTTCCAGTTTAGCTGATATCTGGAGATGTAGTCCAGTATTGGTGACACATTAAGGTCTTGAAGGATTTCTACATTTTTCTTTGGATCCCATTTGGTGTAGCCAGCTGTTCGGCGCATAAATTTCATCTCACAAGCTGTTAGTCTGCTTTCATCTCTCGTCCTTATAGTCCACGCTTCACTCCCATAACATAGGACTGGTCGAGCCATTATTTGATAAAGACGAGTACGAGTTGATTTTTGCACTAATGAAGGTTTTAAAACTCTATTAATGATTCCCATTGATTTGTTGAATTTCACAGTTTTCTCTGGTTAATCCAAATTTTCAACAAAAGGGAATTTATATCCTAAATAAGTAAACTCATTAACTCTCTCTAAAATTTTGTTATTTAAACAAATTTTGCTTGGTATTGGGGATTTTCCACAAAAGGCCATTATTTTAGTTTTATTGGTAGATATTTCCATTGAATATTTCTGGGCTATCAAATTTAAATTATGTACTGACCATTGTAAATCATATTCAGATGTTGCTAGTAAAACAAGATCATCTGCAGACATTATTATATCTAATTTTAAATTTCTATTCACAGTGATACTTCCATGTTTTGTTTCTCTAAAGTCTTTTACAATGATATTCATATATATATGTTAAAAAGTAGAGGGGAGAGGCCACAACCTTGTCTGACTTACTTACTTACTTACTCACTGGCACTATCGAACCCGTAGGTTCATGGCCGCACAGATATAAGCTCTCCATACATCCCTATCCTGAGCTAATGCTTTCCAATCATTCCCTGTATAACATACTTCCCTCAAATCATAGTTAATGTTATTCTCCCACCTCATTCTTGGTCTACCAACTGGGCGTTTTCCCTCTGGCTTTCCTACAAGAAGCTTCCATGCAAGTCTTTCATTTCCCATACGTGCAACATGTCCTGCCCAACGCAGTCTACGAGACTTAACTGTTCTTATTATATCTGGCTTCCTATAAAGACCATGTAGTTCATTGTTATGTAGTCTGACTCCTGAGTTAATTTCTTTCCACTGAGTTATTTTTTCTTCTATTTTTATTGCAATGAGAGTTGACTTATAAATGTTATAAATATTATATATGATCTGCTTTGGGATCTGATCTTTCGTCAAAATTTCAAATAACAGACTTCTGTTCACTTTATCAAAGGCTTTTTTAAAGTCAATAAATGCCAAGTGTGTTTTTATATTAAATTCATGATGTTTCTCAATCCAAATTTGCATTGTGAAATATCCATCAGAGCATGATCTATCCTTCCGGAAGCCATTTTGTTCTTCTCCAAGTATATCTTCATAATATTTATATAATTTATTCTTAATAATAGTGGAATAAATTTTGTAACCAGAGTTTAATAAGCTGATCCCTCTGTAATTATCACAATTGGTCTTATCTCCTTTTTTAAATATTAGAATTACTAATGATTTTGACCAATCTTGAGGTGGATTTTCTCCTTGCCATATGATATTCAAGAAGTTTAAATATCTTTTGAGAAATAGTTGACTGGAATGTTTAAATAGATCAGTGGGTATTTCATCTTCACCAGGTGCTTTGTTACTCTTTATATTTTTTAAAGCTATTTGAAGTTCTAAGGAAATAAGGTCTCTTTGTAAATTATCTGGCTCTTGTATCTTTAAAGAATGACAGTTGTTTGTCCATAAATTTTGATAATAATTAATCCATTTATCATGAGGAATTATATTTTTTCTAGCAATATCTTTGTTTTCACTATTTAAATTTTTCAAAATTTTATATGTTGATGGTTGGGGCCTTGTTACATCATTCTCCAAGAAGGATACAAATTGTTCCCAAATTTTCCTGTGGTGCTTGCGGGCTTCACGTTTGGCAATGGCTCTTTTTCTGTGGTATTCTATTTTATCTTCATCTTTTTTTGTACTAATGAATTTTATTATTACCAAAATTCTTATCTTCAGCACGTATTACGAATGAATGAACAGCGAACATACCAAGAAGAATGTATAATTATAAATCAAAAGGGAGAAGAACGTTGGGAAGACCATTGATGAGATGGAAGGACCAATTCGACCTATAATGAGATCGGAACAGGCCATTGGGCCTAATCCTTGTTGTTGATGATGATGATGATGAATTTTATATATGCCATCTGTTTTTCTTGTATAATACTATTATTATTATATTATTATTATTATTATTATTATTATTATTATTATTATTATTATTAATATACGTATATATATATATATATATATATATATATGGTATGATAAGAAAAATAAATGCCTGGACGGGATTCGAACCCGGATCTCTGAGTCTGTACCTCAGCGTGATATCCATTACACTACCAGGCGAATCCAATTCAAACACTTATTTTTCTTATATATGTATTATATTCTCCATATATATATGGACAATTTCTTTCTTCTCTTTTGACGATTTGACTAAAAAAGTGAGTAAATAATTCTGCAATAGTAAGACTTAAGAGAAAAAGCGAATAATTATATATATATATATATATATATGAGACGTGATAAGAAAAATAAAAATCCCTGGTCGGGGTTTAAACAATACCCCCCTCCCACGTACCCGTGTGCATGTGTGTGTGTGTGTGTCTCTCTCTCTCTCTAGCTAGTAGTAAGTGCGACCACTACTACTAGTTCTTAACAATAGCGTCGTTTTGATAAATATTTACAGTTCAAAGGCGCAATTGTAATTATTATTATTAATATAAGGCTGTATAGGAGAGTTGTGATACATAGCAGATACACACGGAATCTGAATATCTCAGAAAACTGTACAGAAAAATAGTCCGCGACAGCGTCACTCTCTTACGGATGACTCACCAAACAACAAGAACCTGTCTCGCGGGGGGAAGGGTGATATATTTTACTGATAGCACATTTATGTCAAGTGGATTCCCGGGTATCGCCGCGTAATCGGCACCGGGATATGTAAAAAAAGAAAATATATATATATATATATATGTGTGGTGTGTGTGAACCGAAAGTGCGTTTTTCGGCTCATTACTGCAGCGTCGTTATCCTCCCTAGACTGTGAGATTCATGAACTATGCCAATATTCCTTTCTCTATGCATCTACCCCCACTCTCCCTCTTTACCTCACCAGGTGCGCTGTTCCTACGGCGCATCTCCCCTCTACCTCGGAACCTTCAAATACGTTATGCACAGCGAGAACGTTATCCCTGACATCAGCGAATGTGACTCAAGCTGAGTGGATCGGCAGCTCTACGCCGACTTTTCCATCCTGGAACTTGTGTTTAATATTATCGTGCATAGTGTTCGCTCAGTGAAATCGGGTGAGGCTCCGGCCGTTAATACCCCAGAGCCTTGCGCTCTAGTGCTCTGTGTGTGCCTATAGTGTGTGTGTTTTTCGTCAATTGGATAACGCAAATCGTAAGTACCAGTGTTTACTTCTAGTTAAGTGTTGGTGTTCCCCATATATTGAACTAAGTCTTGGCTTCACCAAGCACCATGGCAGCTAGCCATATCCCTAATGACGTTGAAATGGAGGATGAGGTCCAGGAGTTAGGCCCTCTCGAAGCCTGGGAGGAAATTTTCAACAAGTTTGATAACTACATTAAAGATCAAAACTTTAAAGCGGGCACTAAGTCCGAAATTATGGCAAAGAAAATTCGAGGAAACTGCTTTGTGATAGGCAGCTACCTCCAGTCCCACCCAGACTTCGAAAGGACCGAGGAGGCCATGGACATGGTACGCACATGTGCCGAGAACTTAAAGAAAACGGAAGCCACTGCCACTAGTAAGTCCAAATATCTAGAGGCAATCTTAATGGACCTACAAACAATGGCTTTCAATATACAGACAGCATGCTGTTTTAATACAGCAAAAATACCTATAGAGCCCTCTACTAACAAAGTAGCGCACACTAAAACCACATCGTCCTCAAACAAAAATGTAAAGAGCCAAAATGGCTCTAAACAAGCAGCACAAAAGACTCTTGAAACCCTCGATCAAGAGATCAAAAGGAGGAGACAAGAAACTCCTTCAGAACATGTGCCTACCGTGCCCTTCACGCCTACAGTGCCGGTCTACAATCCATTCTCGATCTTAAGCGAAATGGAAGAGACCATCACTCCAACACAAACTCAACCTCAGCCTGGTCCGACACAAAATAGACCTCAGCCTGGACCATCCCAAGAGCCTAGGGTTTCCACTGCGACACAAAGCTCACAACCTTCTCGAGTACCAACAACAAGGAAAGAATCACGACCGCCACCAATCACGGTTATGGGTCACTCTGACCTATCAAAAATGAATAAAGAACTTCGAACTTCAAAGAAACTAACACAAGATCCGAGAGTTGTTAGTACTCGAGAAGGTCTGCGTTACTACGCTGCTACAGTGGCAGACCATAAATTTCTCATTGAGTATTTTAAAAACTTAGGTAAACAATACTACACGTACATGATGAAGAAAGACCTGCCACTGAAAGTAGTATTGAAGAGGCTTCCCTCTAACATATCCATTCACGACATATACGAAGAATTGAAAGAACTAAATTACCCTATACTATCAGTCAGGCAAATTAGTAAAAAAGATGAAAACAAAGTCACCCCACTGCCACTTTTCATCCTAGAGTTGGAAAACAACGATCTAGGCAAAGAAATATATAACCTAAAGAGCCTCTATTATACTGTAGTCGCAGTGGAACCATATAAACCAAGATCTGGCCTAAAGCAGTGCTTCAATTGCCAGAACTTTAACCACACCTATGCGGGATGCAGCCTTACACCACGATGCGTGATATGTGCTGGTCCACACAACCATTCAAATTGTCACGTTAAAGCTGACGCTCTAACTGACAAATCTAAATTAAAGTGCGCAAATTGTGGTGCAACAGGACATCCCGCATCCTATCGAGAATGTCCTGCTTACGTTGCAGCGAAAACTGCTTTCCTAAAACCAAAAAATACCCCAAATCCTACAGTTCCCAAATCCAGGACCTTTACTTCTAAGCCCATCAATCCCCAAGTATCCTTCAGCCAAATTGCTGCAGGTCCCAAACCTAACGACACAATTGTAAGCACTGCTAAGGAACAGACTGGTCCCTGTACACTCATGCCCATAGCAGGCAATGGACAAGAGTTCCTCCGGAACATTGAGCCTCTATTGGCTACAATGAAAACGCCGGAGGAAAAATTCTCGTTTATTGCCAATCTGGTAAATATGTGCTACCGTACCAATGGCTAGGTACAAAAACAGAAGCTATCTCAATGTCGCTGCGTTTAACGCAAACGGTGTAGCGAAGCAAATCAAAGAGCTCATCACTTTTGTACAAGAGAGAGATATTGACATTCTTTTATTAAATGAAACACATTTAAAGCCGCGAGATAAGTTCAAAATTCCGCAATATTTCACTTATAGAAACGACCGATTAAACGGTCCCATTGGAGGCACTGCTATATGCATAAAGCAATCCATTGGCCATAGAGTGGCTCCAACACCTCGGCTTCAATTCATTGAAGCCACTGCCATATTTCTGCCCATCTCTGACCGGGAAAATATTTATTTAGCATCAATATATAAATCTCCCACCAGACTCCTAACGAGACACGACCTAGATGCTCTCACATCTGTCTCTCCTAACTATCTGTTAGCAGGAGACTTCAACAGTAAACACCTCTATTGGAATTGTCGTGTCCAAAATGGATCTGGTGTAGTACTACAACGCTACTGCCAACTTCATAATATAGAAATCTCTGCTCCAAGGGATCACACATTCTTTAGAAACTCCCGATTCGGACTCAGAACAGATATTCTTGATATCGCACTCTCTAAGAATGTCCCTATCTCTCCACACATAACTACAATTACAGACATACTCGACTCGGACCACTGTCCGATACTATTTAAAATCAGTCCTACATTTTTAATGTCCTCTCCCATACACAAGCATCATGATAACACAGACTGGCAGAATTACACACACATGCTTAATCAATGGATTAAACCTACACTCTCTGTCCAGTCTACAGAACAACTAGAACACGAAGTCCTTAGCCTACAGGCCACTATAAAAACGGCCATTACACTAGCAACTACACGAACAGATAACACTGCAGAAACAAAACCACACGACCCTACACTGCAAAATTATTTAAATGAAAAACGACGATATCTCAAACTGTATCGAACTTTCGGAGCACCCCATCACAAACAGCTATACAACAGATACGCTCATCTGGTACGAAACCGCCTAACAGATATGAGAAACGGCGATTGGGAATCTTCCATGCAGCGTTTCTCTGAATCTAAAACTCCTCCATGGGAGATTCTAAAACGTATTAAAAGGAGTCGAGCACAGCCTCCTCCATCTGCCATCCATCACAATGGCAACTGGGCCTATCTCCCTCGAGATAAAGCCCAGATCCTCTCGGAACATTTGGCATCAAGGTTTCGTCCACATGAGCTCACTACACCTGCTCACGAAGCTGAAGTACACCATACAGTAAGTGCTTTTCTTGAGAGACCCATCCCTCTCACTCTTCCAGATATACGGATGTCGGAATTGACAAACGTAATCAAAAAACTTCCATCAAACCGTTCCCCTGGACACGACCGAATACCATACCTTGCGGTCAAACACTTGCCGCTAAAAGCCTTAGTCCTATTTCTCCAAATAGTGAAGCTTTGCTTTAAATTCCAATACTTCCCAGAAGTATGGAAAAAAGCCAAAGTAATCGCTATTCCTAAACCTGGAAAAGACCCTTCTAATCCTGACAACCTACGACCAATCAGTCTTCTACCAGTGCTGGGCAAAGTAATGGAGAATGTAATTCTTTCGAAACTAAAACGCGAGGTCTCAACTCTAGACCTAATTCCAAACCATCAATTCGGCTTTCGGAAAACTCACAGCACTCCGCTACAGCTTGCTAGACTGATTGACGAGGTCGTTACGGGCTTCAACAACAAGAAAAGCACACTAGCAGTATTCTTAGACATTGAGAAAGCTTTCGACACGACTTGGATAAATGGATTACTATATAAATTAATCAAATTTCAAATTTCGGCAGACTTGATCAAATTACTTGCTACTTACCTAACTAATCGACAATTCTATGTGTCTATTAGTGGGTGTCACTCTAACTGCAAGCCCTTCTTGGCAGGAGTTCCCCAAGGTGCAGTACTTTCACCCATCTTGTACACACTTTATGTGTCTGATATTCCAACTCCGAACCGTATCCAAATAGCTTCCTTTGCTGATGACACCTGTGTGTATCATCAAACACCTTTCCGACTACTTGAACGCCGCATCCTAGTGCTCCAATCGGCACTAAATACCATCCACTCCTGGCTTCGTCTCTGGAACATCAAACTTAACGTTAATAAAACAAAAGCTGTTTTATTTACAAAATCCAGTAGACGAAGCCCTATCCAACTCACCTTGGGAGCCCATCAATTGGCCCTGGAGACTTCAGTCAAGTATCTTGGAATTCACCTGGATTCCAAGCTAACTTTCAAAATTCACATTAGACATCTTCTTCACCAGTCAAATGCGGCAATTGCCATACTATATCCATTTTTCAAGTCTCCTACACTGCCATCTCGGATCAAGCTAACCTTATATACAGCTGTGATCCGTAGCATGCTGCTATAACGGTTGTGAAGCCTGGAGCATCCTCGCTGCTTGCCACAAAAAGAAAGTTCAAATAATTCAAAACAAATGTTTAAAAATCATATTTTCGGCCCCGCTATACACGAGGATCGCAGAGTTGCACAACCTAGCCAATATGCCATATATTGCGACCCAAATTAATGACAGAGTGGAACACATGTTCCAAACTATTCAAACTCATTCGAACCCTATTGTTCGCAATATAGGACACGGGCTACAGCGGCGTGCTGTCCACAAAAACATATTTACCAGACCCCCATGATGGTCCAGATAACAGAAATGAGAACTGTGCTACAGCTAGAGTAGAGTGGCTCATTCCACTCGGTCGGCTTTCGGACTCTCTGCTTGCCTCGCCAGTGGTTTCCGATGCCCTGCTCTAGAGAGGAAACATCTCATTTCATCTATAGAACTCCATTTCCACAAACATATAAAATAAATTTACAAAACACCATTCAAAACAATAGAACACCAACGCCACTAACTAGTGACAATAGACGAAAAACCACGTAACGATAGCCACAAAGGTATTAGCCGCCAGGGAGCTACAACTGGTTCCAAACGCGGCACACTGGGCGGCGCTACGCGCTGCCAACACATAGATAGATAGATAGATAGATAGAACGTTATCATTCATTCATCTATCCATTCCGGGATGGGATCGGACTTTTAAGTGGACAAGGTCGTCTGGAGCCGCGAGTGGCGGAGTTTATGTTGGTCCTGAAGACCGGGGAAGAAGCCGCCCTGGCTTGGACACTAGCATGAATGTGGTATGTGGTATGATGTGGTTCTTTGTCACGTAAGAGTATTATTTATTTATTCGCTTTCTTTTTTCTTTTTGAATGATCAAATGTTTATCTTGGTTATGTTTTTACTTCAGACTTCTTGTTTACATTAAATATCATTTTTATACTTAATGTTCAAAGTGATTTATGTGCATGTAGCTGTTTATATTCCTATACGGAAACTCACTCAGTTAGGAGATCATTCCTAGTTTACGATCTAGGAGATCATTCCAGCTCCCTTTATTTTTCTGTCTACCTTTCCTGATTGATAATTATAGTGAAAACACTCATTTTAAGTCACTCTGTTGTTTTGAGAACTATTATTGAGTTATGCTAAAACGCTTAGGTAAGAAAGATGATTCAATCCTTGCCTCCTATGGGCCCGGGGCAAGTAGCTTTGTGATTAATAACCTTGGAGGTAATCAGATCTATGCTAGTAGAAGCAACAGAAACAAAAGACGATCCAGAGCGGCACGTAGGGTAGCAAGTAGAGAGGTTATAACCCGCACAAATGGTAGCATAGCGCGTGGTTTTGTTTCTTTGTGTTTGGAAAAGAATGTTGTATTCTATTGGCAGTGGGTGTCGATTCAAAATCTTTTGGGTTCTGGATTCAAGTGCCAGAACAAGAATATAGCCTATACTCTGAATGGTCTTAAATGATTTTTGGAATTATAAAGTATTTTGATATCGACATTTTTCAGAGGTATTATATCGTGGATAACTATTTGTTTTCGAGACTTATTATCTACGTAAAGGTTATTGAAACGTACTTATTTACGTGTCTGAACTGTTTAACGTAAATAAATTGATTTATCTCTCCTTGCAAGTAAACACAGAGTAACTTATGCATAAACAACTGCGTTCTCTTATAGTTGTTTACACCTTTTGTTTGTTTTGTTTAGTAAACATGCCTAGTTGGATCGATGTTGTATCTAAGGACAATTTGGTCCGAGAATTGAGCTTACTAGGTATTGACTTCGAAGGTAATGTAAAGATATTACGTGAGCGATATTCTAGAGTATTTTTCGGCGTAGTTCGTTTGCTTGTTTTGGATATCAGGAAAGCTTGTTTTTTTTTAACATCGGTATGTGGGCTGAATGAGTCATTTCGTTTGTGAATATTATTTGTATGGGAGACTCCTGAGTAAGTTTCGGTACACGTGGACCAAGTTTTGTAATTATAAGACGCAGTCTAAGTTCTAAAAGCAAGGGTAACTAGAAATTAGAAAGCGTCGATGGCCACGTCATTAAACAGCACGTTAGTCAAGTAAAAGTATGTCCTGTAGTGGATTAATGCCACGGATGTTTTATGAAGGACACTTATACCTTGTACTGTGTAATATCTTATGTAAAAACGTTTGAGGTTCCGTTTTCTGTCTCCGGCTGTTTTGTTATTTCAGTTTACCCTTCCTTCATATTGGCATAGGAGAGGAACATGGAATTTTTGGCAGTCGAGCGCTTGGCGGATCCGGCCGACCCCGAGTGCCCAGCTGACCGAAATGGTGGTTCTGCAACTAGAGATTCCTAGAGAGCGGTTGATCGGGATTGCGATCCGGTAATCCATGTTATGGTATCGTCACCCTGTTTTTCATCTGGAACACCGCGGAGTTCGACTATGGCGGCTGTATCATCTGTATGATTTGAATATTTACAGCGCCGGGATGATCGACGAAGAAGCGAGTGTGGTGATAGTGATTTTGGGGACGATGAAATGGGTGATTAAGTTTTCCGCTCGGAATCTGGTAGTGTTACCGTGCCCTCCCAACGTGGGATTCGCTATCTAGTATCTTCGTAACATCGTTATAGTGATTTAAGTCTATGACTTCGTGGACTTTCTTTCTTTGTTTAGAAGTTTATGGACTGTTTTCTTTTTCCCGGAGGGCCTGAGGAGGAGATATTGAACCGAAAGTGCGTTTTTCGGCTCATTACTGCAGCGTCGTTATCCTCCCTAGACTGTAAGATTCATGAACTATGCCAATATTCCTTTCTCTATGCATCTACCCCCACTCTCCCTCTTTACCTCTCCTGGTGCGCTGTTCCTACGGCGTATCTCCCTCTACCTCGGAACCTTCAAATACGTTATGCACCGCGAGAACGTTATCATTCATTCTTCATTCATTCATCTATCCGTTCCGGGATGGGATCGGACTTTTAAGTGGACAAGGTCGTCTGGAGCCGCGAAGTGGCGGAGTTTATGTTGGTCCTGAAGACCGGGGAAGAAGCCACTCTGGCTTGGACTCTAGCATGAGTGTGGTATGTGGTATGATGTGGTTTTTTGTCCTGTAAGAGTATTATTTATTTATTCACTTTCTTTTTCTTTTTGAATGATCAAATGTTTATCTTGGTTATGTTTTTACTTCAGACTTCTTGTTTACATTAAATATCATTTTTATACTTAATGTTCAAAGTGATTTATGTGCATGTAGCTGTTTATATTCCTATACGGAAACTCACTCAGTTAGGAGATCATTCCAGCTCCCTTTATTTTTCTGTCTACCTTTCCTGATTGATAATTATAGTGAAAACACTCATTTTAAGTCACTCTGTTGTTTTGAGAACTATTATTGAGTTATGCTAAAACGCTTAGGTAAGAAAGATGAATCAATCCTTGCCTCCTATGGGCCCGGGGCAAGTAGCTTTGTGATTAATAACCTTGGAGGTAATCAGATCTATGCTAGTAGAAGCAACAGAAACAAAAGACGATCCAGAGCGGCACGTAGGGTAGCGAGTAGAGAGGTTATAACCCGCACATGTGTGTGTGTAAAAAATTACACATATAATATATCCATCTATCGAATAAATAAATTACTCTCGTCTCATTCTTATTCAACTAAATTAAAAAAAGGGCATTAATTTTTTAATTTATTTAGGCGTAACAGCGCACCCCGGGGATTAAAATATCTATGGACCAGTACAAGTGTCTATAACATAGAAGAAGTTGTTTTTCTTTCTAATGTACATGAAATAAAATGTAAGTAATATTTACTCACTTTTCATATTATTATATTTTAGCAAAACGAAAAAAAAACTGTGTACTCTCTCTCTTTTTCATCCATTTTTAACTGGACGGCACTATGAAATCCATGTGGTAACCATGCCAGGTCCATGAGCCGATTATAGCTTACATTTAGTATTACAAGGTAAAAAATCTATATATATATATATATTAAACAAATGATTTTTTTTAAATAATAAAAAAATTACATAAATAGGGCCTATATGTAATATAGTATAATATAGAAATATTAATAGAAATAGTATAGTGTAATGTAATGTAATGTAATGCGGTGTGCTGTGTGGTGCGCGGTGCGCTGTGCGGTGTGCGTGCGATGCGCTGTGAGGTGCGCTGTGCGGTGCACTGTGAGGTGCGCTGTGCGGTGCCTGTGCGGTGCGAGGTGATGTGCGCGTTGAGGTGCGCATTGCGCTGCGCGCACCTGTGCGAGGTGCGGTGCGCGGTGCGGTGCAGGGTGCAGTGCGCAGTTCGGTGCGAGGAGAGGTGCGCGGTTCGATGCGCGTTGCGTTGCTAGGTGCGGTGCGAGGTCCGATGCGTAGTGCTGTGCGAGGGGCGGTGTCGTTGCGGTGCGAGGTGCGGTGCAGGGTCCGATGCGCGGTGCGGTGCTAGGTGCGGTGTGCGTTGCGGTGCGGTGCGCGGTGGGGTGCGAGGTGCGGTGCGGTGCGCGGTGAGGTGCGAGTTGTGGTGCGAGGTGCGTTGCGCTGTGCGGTGCGCGGTACGGTTCGCAGTGCGGTGCGCTGTGAAGTGCGCTGTGCTTCGCTCAGTGAGGTGCGCAGTGAGGTGTGCGGTGCATGAGTTGCGTGGTGCGGAGAGCGGAGCGGTGAGCGGCTGCGGTGCTGGTTGCGTTGCGAGGTGCGCATAGTGAAGTAATAGTATAGTGTAATGTAATGTAATGTAATCTAATGTAATTTAAAGTAATGTAATATAATATAATATATAATATCGTATAATATAGAAATAGTAATAGTAATAGTAATAGAAATATTATAGTGTAATGTAATGTAATGTAATGTTATGCGGTGCGAGATGCGGTAGCGGTGCGGTGCGCTGTGCGGCACGAGACGAGGTGCACGGTTCGGTGCGCGGTGCGGTACGCGGAGCGGTGCGGTGCGCCGTGCGGTGCGAGGTAAGTTGCGCGGTGCGTTGCGCCTTGATGTGAGCGGTGCGGTGCGAAGTGCGGTGCTGGGTGAAGTACGCGTTGCGGTTAAGGTGCGATGCGCGGTTCGGTGCGCGGTATGCGGTGAGGTTGCGCGGTGCGGTGCGGTTCGCGGTGCGGTGCGAACTGCGGTGCGCGGTGCGGTGCGAGGTACAGTTCGAAGTGAATTGCGCGGTGTGGTGCGAGGTGCGGTGCGCGGTGCGTTTCGCTGTGCGGTGTGCGGTGAGGTACGAGGTGCGCTGCACAGAGCTGTGCGCTTTGCGGTGCGCTGTCTGGTGGGAAGTGAGGTGCGCGGTTCGGTGCACTGTGCGCTGCGATGCCAGGTGCGGTGCGAAATGCGGTGCGTGATGCGGTGTGAGGTGCGGTGCGCTGTTCGGTGCGCGGTGCAAGGTCCGGTGCGCGTTGAGGTGCGAGTTGCGGTGCGAGGTAAATTGCGCGGTGTGGTGCGAGGTGCGGTGCGCTGTGCTGTGCGCGGTGCGATGTGCTGCGCAGTGCGCGGTGTGGAGCTCTGTGCGGTGCGATGCGCGGTGCATGCGTGGCGCGTTGCGCAGTGCGGTGCGCGGTGTGGTGCGCTTTGTGGGGCGGTGTCCGGTGCGAGGTGAGGTGCGCTGTGCACTGCGTTGCGAGGTGCTGTACGAAATTCGGTGTGCGGTGCGGTGCGTGGTGCGGTAAGGTACGAGGTGCTGTGCGCGTTGCTATGCGCGGTGAGGTACGCTTTGCGTTGCGAGGTGTGGTGCGAGGTCCGATGCGCGGTGTGGTGCGAGGTCCGATGCGCGGTGCGGTGCGAGGTGCAGTCCGCGTTGTTGTGCGGTTCATGGTGCGGTGCGAGGTGCGTTGCTCGATAATGTAGTGTAATTTAATGAAATATAATATAATATGTAATATAGTATAATATAGTATAATATAGTAATAGTATAGTGTAATGTAATGTAATGTAATGTAATGTAATGTAATGTAATGTAATGTAATGTAATGTAATGTAATGTAATGTAATGTAATGTAATGTAATGTAATGTAATGTAATGTAATGTAATGTAATGTAATGTAATGTAATGTAATGTAATGTAATGTAATGTAATGTAATGTAATGTAATGTAATGTAATGTAATGTAATGTAATGTAATGTAATGTAATGTAATGTAATGTAATGTAATGTAATGTAATGTAATGTAATGTTGTAATGTAATGTAATGTAATGTAATGTAATGTAATGTAATGTAATGTAATGTAATGTAATGTAATGTAATGTAATGTAATGTAATGTAATGTAATGTAATGTAATGTAATGTAATGTAATGTAATGTAATATGTAATGTAATGTAATGTAATGTAATGTAATGTAATGTAATGTAATGTAATGTAATGTAATGTAAGTAATGTAATGTAATGTAATGTAATGTAATGTAATGTAATGTAATGTATGTAATGTAATGTAATGTAATAATGTAATGTAATGTAATGTAATGTAATGTAATGTAATGTAATGTAATGTATGTTAATGTAATGTAATGTAATGTAATGTAATGTAATGTAATGTAATTGTAATGTAATGTAATGTAATGTAATGTAATGTAATGTAATGTAATGTAATGTAATGTAATGTAATGTAATGTAATGTAATGTAATGTAATGTAAGGTAATGGGAAGGGAATGGGAAGGAAGGGAAGGGAAGGTAAGGGACGGTAAGGGAAGGGAAGGGAAGGGAAGGGAAGAGAAGAGAAGAGAAGAGAAGAGAAGAGAAGAAGAAGAGAAGAGAAGAGAAAGAGAAGAGAAGAGAAGAGGAAGAGAAGAGGAAGAGAAGAGAAGAGAAGAGAAGAGAAGAAGACAGAGAAGAGAAGAGAAGAGAAGAGAATAGAGAAGAGAAGACGAGAAGAGAGGAGAGAAGAGAAGAGAAGAGAAGAGAAGAGAAGAAGAGAAGAGAAGAGAAGAGAAGAGAAGGAGAAGAGGAGAGAGAGAAGAGAAGAGAGAAGAGAAGAGAAGAGAAGAGAAGAGAAGAGAAGAGAAGAGAAGAGAAGAGAAGAGAAGAGAAGAGAAGAGAAGAGAAGAGAAGAGAAGAGAGGAGAGGAAGAGAAGAGAAGAGAAGAGAAGAGAAGAGAAGAGAAGAGAAGAGAAGAGAAGAGAAGAGAAGAGAAGAGAAGAGAAGAGAAGAGAAGAGAAGAGAAGAGAAGAGAAGAGAAGAGGAGAGAGAGAAGAGAAGAGAAGAGAAGAGAAGAGAAGAGAAGAGAAGAGAAGAGAAGAGAAGATAAGAGAAGAGAAGAGAAGAGAAGAGAAGAGAAGAGAAGAGAAGAGAAGAGAAGAGAAGAGAAGAGAAGAGAAGAGAAGAGAATAGAAAGAGAAGATAAGAGAAGAGAATAAGAAGAGAAGAGAATATATAGATTAGAATATATAGATAATATAATATAAGATAATATAATATAATATAATATAATATAAGATAATATAATATAATATAATATAATATAATATAATATAATATAATATAATATAATATAATATAATATAATATAATATAATATAATATAATATAATATAATATAATATAATATAATATAATATAATATAATATAATATAATATAATATAATATAATATAATATAATATAATATAATTAATATAATATAATATAGTATGAGATAATATAATATAAAATAAAATATTGTAATAGTAATAGTATAGTGTAATGTAATGTAATGTTCTAATTTAATGTAATGTAAAGTAATGTAATATATAATATAGTATAATATAGTAATAATATTAGAAATAGAAATAATGTAATGTAATGTACTGTAATGTGGTGCGAGGTGCGGTTCGCTGTGCGGTGAGCGGTGTGGTGCGCTGTGCGGTGGGCTGTGCGTTGCGAGGTGCGAGGTTCGGTGCGCGGTGCGGTGCGAGATGCGGTGCGCGGTGAGGTGCGAGGTGCGGTGCGCTGTGACGTGCACTGTGCGGCACGAGATGAGGTGCGCGGTGGCATGCTCGGTGCGGTGCGAGTTGAGGTGCGCGGTGCGGTGCGAGGTGCGGTGTGATTCGCGGTGCGCTGTGCAGTGCGCGGTGCGTTGTGCTGTGAGGTGGGCGGAGCGGTGCGCGCAGCGGTGAGCTTCTCGGTGCGAGTTGATGTGCGCGTTACGGTGCGAGGTGCGGTGCGGTGCATTGCGCGGTGCGAGGTGCGGTGTGCGGTGGTATTCGCAGTGAGCGCGCATTGCGTTGCGAGGTGTGGTGTGATGTCCGATGCGCAGTACGGTACGGTGCGAGGTGCGGTGCGCGGTGTTGTGCGGTGCGTGGTGCGGCGCGAGGTGCGTTGCAAGATAATGTAATGTAATGTAATGTGATGTAATGTAATGTATTGTAGTGTAATGTAATGTAATGCAATGTAATGTAATGTAATGTAATGTAAAGTAATGTAATGTAATGTACTGTACTGTAATGTAAATTAATATATAATATAGTATAATATAGTAATAGTAAAGTAATGGTATAGAGTAATGTAATGCAACGTAATGCGCTGCGAGGTGCGGTGTGCTATGCGGTGCGCATAATTATAATAATACCATCCACCCATCCATAGTAATTCTGCCCGAAGGCAGGTCCTTCATTGCAATCATAGCATTTTCATGCTATGCTTGCAGCTTTACTAGGGAATTCTGTAGGTGTGGTAGCTTCCCGTTGCTTTCCACACCGGTGAAGGATGATGATGATAATGATAATTGTAAGGATGATAATGATAAGGATGATGGCCTTATGATTTCGGGGACCGTTTGGGCCTTAAAGTTTTCCTGACATTTGTCTTACAGGTGAGGAAAAACCCCGATAAAAACCTCACCCAGAAAAATTGCCCCGACCGGGGATCGAACCCGTGCCCGCTGCGTGACAAGGCAGCACGCTACCTCGAGACCACAGTGGTGGACTATAATAATACTCAAATTATTTCTACTAGAACAATGAACATAACTAAAATAATTTTATTTTATTCATTTTTATTATTACAATTACTTTACTTCCAACTAAGTCACTGGCTGTATAGAACCCTTAGGTTCATAACCGCTCGGACATAAATGTTTTTACTAATATAATTATTATTTTAGTACTTATTATTGCTAATATTTCTAACATTATTAAATGTAGTAATAGAAAACGTTTATATTGTTTAGTCCACGTTAATAATCCCTTGTGATTATTTTAATTAACTAGTTAATATTGTGTTCTGCAATAAGTTAGTTCAGCTATGGCTCACTGTTATTGCTGTTTTGTTATTATTATTCTTAATTTCATTATTATTAATTTTTTTATTATTCGTTATATCATTTAACATATTTTTGGAGTTTCAATTTTCTAATGTATTTTTAGATGATCTGGACCTTGTTAATCCAAGAAGTGAAACTCAAAAATCAGATATGTTCATTATTTGTCTACGGGTATTCATTTGTCGTGTTACTATAATTGTTTCATAAACACAAATGAGGACAGACTGTACTACAGATTTATAAATCCCGAAAAGAGAATGTATTCTCTTACTTATATTTTTAAAATAAATCACTTAGAAAGTAATACGAGTAATTCTATTTACATGTACAACCTATAAGACATCGGCCCGAATTACACGATTCATCGGCCTAGATTACACGACCTCGGCCCAAATTACACGGAATCATTATTTATGTAAACATAATTTTTAAAAATATTCTGGAAATTATTATACTACGTAGTTATCATAAAAGCATCACTACTGTGTACTAATCATCATTTGTAAAATTTTTAATTTTCTAAATAGAAATAAAGGTGTTACTCGAATTTTAAATTAAGTGGCCCAAAATACACGACCTTCTCCTATATGTAATATAGTATAATATAGAAATAGTATAGTGAAATGTAATGTAATGTAATGTAATGCAGTGCGCTGTGCGGTGCGCGGGGCAATGCGCGGTGCGCTGAGCGGTGCGCGTGCGTTGCGCTGTGAGCTGCGCTGTGCGATGCGAGGTGAAGTGCACCGTGTGGCGCGAGGTGAGGTGCGCGATGGAATGCGCAGTGCGGTGCGCGGTGCCATGCGCTGTGAGGTGCACGTTGCGGTGCGCGGAGCGGTGCACGGTGCGATGCTAGGTGCGGTGCGCATTGAGGTGCGCGGTGCGGTGCGTGGTGCGATACGCGGAGAGGTGCACGTTGCGGGCGAGGTGCGGTGCGTGTGCGGTGCGAGGGCGGTGTTGCGTTGCGTGAGATGCGGTGCGCGGTGTTGTTGGTGCGTGTGCGTTGCGCGATAAGTAATGAATATAATATATAATATCGTATAGTGTAGCAATAGTAATGTATAGTGTAATGGTATGTAATATATGAATGTAGTAATGTAATGTAATGTACTGTAATGTAATGTAATGTAATGAATGTAATGTAATGGATGTAGTGACTTGACGGGAAGAGAAGAGAGGTAGAAGGAGAAGAGAAGAGAAGATAGGGAGGAGAAGAGAAGAGAAAGAGAAGAGAAGAGAAGAAGAGACAGAGAACGAGAATGTATTAATTTAATGTATATGTAAGTTATAATATAATATAATATAAATAATATAATATAATATAATATAATATAAATAATATAATTAATACAATATAATAACAATAGAATACAATATAAAGACAATATAATACAAATATGAATAAAATATAATACAATATAATTAAAATATAATACAATATATACAATATAATACAAGATAATACAATATAAGACAATATAATACAAATAATACAATATAATACAATATAATACAATATAATAAACGATAATACAATATATAATCAATGTAATACAATACAAGTAATACAATATAATGTAATATTAAAAATAATATAATTATAAAATAAATAATATAAAATAAGATAATATAAATGTAATATAATATAATATAATATCAGAGAGATAATATTAAATAATATTAATATAATAGAATCTAATATGAATATATATAATATAATATAAATAAATATATAATATAAAGAATAATATAGTATAATATAATAAATACAATTACAATATAGTATAATACAATAATAATATAGTATAATACAATATAATATAGTTATAAACCAAATATAATATAATATAATAGAATATGATATAATATGATATACTATGATATAAATGATATAATATGATAGAATAGGATATAAGATGAGTTATACTATGATATAAAGACGAGAAGATGATATAATATGAATAATATTAGGAGATAATATGATATAAGAGAGATAAATGATATAATATGATAGTAATATGATATAATATGATAAATATGATAAATATGAGATAAATGATATAATATAATATATATATATAAATATCTATAAAGCCATCCATCAATAATTCTGCCCGGAAGCAGCCTTCACTGCAGTCATAGCATTTTCATGCTTATGCTTGCCAGCTTACTAGGCAATTGTGTATGGTGGTAGCTTCCCGTTGCTTTCCACACGGTGATGAAGGAGATTGATGATAATGGTATGGTAAGGGATGATAATGTAAAGGATGATTGGCCATATGATTTCGGGGACCGTTTGGACCTTAAAGTTTTCCGACATTTGTATTACAGTGAGGGAAAAACCCCGATAAAAAAAACCTCACCCAGAAAAACTGCCCGTCGGGGATGAAACCGAACCCCGCCTGCGGACAAGGCCAGCACGCTACCTGTGAGACCACAGCGGTTGAAGGAATATCAATAATTAATATAATGTAAGGTAAGAGTAATATAAGAGAAGAGAAGAGAAGAGAAGAGAAAGAGAAGGAAGGGGAGAGAAAGAGAGAAGAGAAGAGAATAGAAGAGAGAGAAGAGAAGAGCGGGAAGAGAAGGGGAGAAGAGAAGAGAAGGAAGAGAAGAACAAAAAAAAAAAAAAAAAAAACGGAGAAGAGAAGCGAGAGAAGAGAAGGAAGAGAAGAGAAGAGAACAGAAGAGAGAGAAGAGAAGAGAAGAAAGAGAAGAGCAGAGAAGAGAGAGAAGGGAAGAGAAGAGGAAAGAGAAGAGGAAGAGAAGGAAGGAGAAGGGGGGGAAGAGGAAGAGGAAGAGAAGAGATAAGAGAAGAGAAGAGAAGAGAAGAGAAGAGAAGGAATAGAAGAGAAGAGAAGAAAGAGAAGAGTAAGAGGAAGAGAAGAGAAGAGAAGGAGAAGAGAAGAGAAGAGAAAGAAGAGAATAGAAGAGAAGATAAGAGAAGAGAAGAGAAGGAGAAGAGAGGGAAGAGGAAGAGAAGAGAAGAAGAAGAGAAGAGAAGAGAAGAGAAGAGAAGAGAAGAGAAGAAAGGAGGAAGAGAAGAGAAGAGAGAGAAGAGCAGAGAAGAGGAAGTGAGAAGGAAGAGAAGAGAAGAGAAGAGAAGAGAGAGAAGAGAAAGAGAGAGAAAGACGAGAAGAGAAGAAAGACAAAGAGAAAGAAGAGAAGGACAAGAGAGAGAAGAGAGACAAGAGAAGAGAAGAGAATGACAAGAGAAGAGGAAGCGGGAAGACAAGAAAGGAAGAAAGACAAGGAGAAGAGAAGACAAGACAAGAGAAGACAAGACAAGTAGAAGCCAAAGACAAGAGGAGAAGAGAAGACAAGAGAAGAGAAGACAAGAGAAGAGAAGAAAAGAGACGAGAAGACCAGAGAAGAGAAGGACAAGAGAAGAGAAACAGAGAGGAGCAGACAAGAAAGAGAAAGACAAGAGAATAGAGACAAGAGAAGAGAAGACAAGAGAACAGATAA